>OY759221.1:44576454-44935011 GCA_963662175.1 Aradus depressus | reverse complement strand
GTTTTTTTTTCCGTACTACTACGCAAGATGGAATCGGAGTTAGGTGCAGTCAGGTAACAAAAGTTGTCGAACCCTTTTAGTTCAGGTAATCCCCCCCCCCCCAAAAAAAAAAAAAAAAAAAGAGAGTATACGCAAAGTGGGTATACGCAAATAGGGTGGTATCAGACCCCCACAGCCTGGGACCACCACCCTGTTGATGAATTGGCTCGAGAGGATCAGAAGTAGGGGGGCCTAACTAAAAAATCCTAAAGACTGACGTGACGTTATAAGAAATGTATTAACAGTTAATGTATTATGAACATTTACAAGTCAGAATTAGAAAACTATAGATTCTCAACCAGAAGTAAACAAGTTAATTTGTTTCAGAAAGAGAAAGTTTAGTTGATTAATTCGCTCTGGGGGAAGTACATTGCTGGTGATTACCTTACAATTTTTTTTTTTATATTTCCTGATATATTTATTTTTTTAACCGATATTTCCTGATATATTTATTTTTTTAACCGATATTTCCTGATATATATATATATATTTTACCGATATTCCTTGATATATTTATTTTTTTAACCGATATTCCCTGATATATTTATTTTTTTAACCGATATTTCCTGATATATTTATTTTGATACTACTAGTAATCGTATGACTCATAAGGAAACCTCATGGGCATGAAGAAGATTGGAGGACATGCAACTCTATATCACTAGTGGATGAGTGGTTAGCGAGACTGGATCCTGGTCTTAGAGTCCTGGTTTAAGTCCAGCCTATTCATCTATGGAAAAATGTTATGAGTTTCTTGGTTGGTTACTGTGACTCATGTCGAGGTAATATCGCCTAGTACCAGAGCGCTCATTCACCACTCTAGTGGATCTGAGCCTGACTCTACTGTGGGAGTCCTAAACTTCTATCCACCCAGTTTAGAGGTCTTTATCGAGTACCTGACATTGTAACAGGCTCAGGACCCTCCGAAGGACGGCGTGTTCAAGTTTTTTTCACCTCTCAGATAAAAAAAACCTAAAAGCCTCGGCCGGGTTTTGAATTCGCGATCTTGAAGCACGCATACCACTGAGCTGCAAGCGTCCTCTATTATGAAATCATAATATATGACTTATTATTCTAAACGTACATTAGATTAATTAGTTATTAGGGCTTTAATTGGTTCGAGAGATGGAGCGCAAACTTAGTTGGAAATGCATATTTGAAGGGCACATAATTCTAACAAAATGCATATTTGAAGGGCACAGAATTCTAACAAAATGCATATTTGAAGGGCACAGTAAAACATAGTGAAAGTGCAGAGTGCCAGATAGATGCACTACCATTGTGGTGATTTTACTTACCCACCTCGTAACAAATATGTATATATATATATAGTCATGCAATGATGCAAATTCTACCGAAATTTTATGTTCTCTGACCTCCTGATTATAAAACTTTCATATTTGTATCTAGATCCTCATAAGGACGGACGACTCTCATTGATTTTCAGTCAAATCGACCCGTCGGAAGGGGCTTAACAGATGTGATGACGTAACGATATCAAATTTTATATGTGAATTCAGGACCCAATAAGGAAGACATCTATCGACTTTCAGCTAGGTGAGTCAAAAGGAAGCAAAAATAAAAAAAATGATAATATTGTCTTGTACATCTAATTCGGCATTGAAACGGAAATCCGGGTCTACGGAATGCAAAAATAAAATCCTAATTCGCATGAGGATTTATTTTTTTTATTATTTTTTTTTTTTAATTCGACTATACAGATTAGCAAGTGTGATTTGTTTCCATCGTCCTGTTAACTAGAATCGGCTCACTGTCTGCCACCGGTCTTTCACCAGGAGCTACTGATTGCATCAGATCAGATCAAAATTTAATTGAAAATTGATCGAATATTACCAGTAAATTATAACTGAGATAGATCCCCCCCCCCCCCCCCCCCCCTCCCCTCCCACAACACCTCACTATCTCCACTCCAGCTCCCCCCCCCCCCCCCCCCCACGCACACACACACATGCACACACAAACAGAACACCTCACTCCACTGTCTCAAGCCCCCCGCCCCCCAGTAATCAGTCAAAAGTTCTATGTTAGGTTTTCACCGGAATTTCATATTTCCCGATCACCCCCTCTGCAAAATTTAAAATCACCTATCGCGCTCTTTTGTCGCTCTGGTGGACTTGAGCTCGACCTCCAGCGAGAGTCCTACATTTTGCCTACCTGGGTTTATTTACTCGTTGTTTAACGAGGACATCTCACAGTCCCCGGAACTATTGCTTAATGTCCCGCCCGAAGGACGTTATGCTCAATGTTTCTTTTACATCCCACATGAAAAACTTAAGGACCAGATGAAACTGGGATTTTGGCTATTAGGCAGACTGATGAGGAGGGTTACGAGGGAGAGTAGAAACTTAGTTTGTTTCAATGAATTCGACCTAGTGAAAGTACATAACCGCCGGTGTTTCTACCCCCCCTCCATATTTCCTATTGATTTGAAGATGGTTGGAAATGTTACTTATCTAATGGTGGGAGGACAAATCCTAGATGTGGTTTCCCTGAGCCAGCCTTGGTTACATAAAGACAGACTGTTTGGTTCAAACCGCTCGACCTCGGTTCTGGCCGCCCTTCCGCCCTAGTCTCCCTCCACTCATCCAACCGCTACCTTCACTTCCTTCCTCCTCAGTCCCTCAGAGAAAGTTACGCTGTGTCGGAGGGGTGAATTAATGGGCCATGGACGATGAACATAGAAATATATATATTTTTTCATCTTCGCTCAGCTCAGCTTTCTTGACAATTGGTTATTGTTAAAATTCTTCTATTGAAGTGAAACCTGAAAAAAAAAAAAAAAAAAAGTTTTGTTAAAAACAGAGCAAGTTATTTCCCACAGCTACAGAGAGGAAATTATGTAATCGGTGAAATTGAATATAGAGTTTTCACATAAATTTAAAATTTTCCGACCCACTGAGTCCAAAATTGAAAAAATAAAGTCTGTGTGTGTTAGAGAAGAGAATTAGAATGATTATACCGCCCACGAAATTTTATATTTGTATCCAAGACCTCGTGGGAAGGGAGGGGGGGGGGGGGGGGGGGGTGCTTAACACAAATTCGCTTATAATATATTATATGCGCTTGTAATAACGTATCGACATCAAAAATACTAATAACTGCCTGTTAAATCATGTATCGACACCAAATTTAATATATAGATTCAGGATTCAATAAGGAAGAAAACTGTCGATTTTCAGCTAAATCAGCCGAATGGAAATGGGGGGGGGGGGGGGGGGGGGGGGGGGGGGGGGGGTGAGAGAAAGCGAAAACAGTTGTTTGATTTGCGCTAGAGAAGTATATTGATGATCCCCCCTCTCCTTCCCCCCACCACCCACCCTATACAGAAGGTTGAAGCTATAATAGGCAGTAATCAAGATATGATTTTAGATACTGAGGTATTGTGAGTGGCGTGAATCTGCTCAGGCCTTGAAATTTCGGTTGTTTTATACTATTGGAACACACAACCAAATCCTTTTATCTATCTATCCATTATTTTTTTGTTTAATTTTTCAACTTCTGTATTCTGTATTTTTTGACTCATACTATTTATTCTTGTTCCATTGTACATTTATTTTTGTAAATGAATAAACGAATTTGTCGGTGAATCATAGGCTATGTACTTCATCGGCACAAATTAATTAATTAAGTTTTCGCTCTCCCTCCAAAACCAATCGACTGTTTGGGCTGAAACCCAATATTTGACTTACATAGTGGCTTCTGAATTCTAAATACTAATTTTCATGTCAATAGATTCATTTCATCGGCAGTTATTGGAATTTTGATTGAGCTTCCTCCCTTTTTCCTTATTCCGCTGAAAATTAATAGGTGTCGTCCTAAGAGAGTTCTAAATGCCTGTAGTTAAAGGATATTCGGGTCTAGTCGGCAGGTTACGTTACCTCCAGAGAGGCATGGGAGACGGCGCACATTGTTCCAAAATCACTTTTCGCCGTTGATTAGGAAACAATCGCAGCTTGAAAATGATTCTTCCCTTTGGCCGATTTGGCTGAAAAAGATCTATCGGTCCTACCAACAAACACAAGTGAAATGGAACCAAAGACAGTGTTGCCAGACCTCTATTTTTAAATTCCTTTACAGTAAAAACCAAACATTTCAAGTTTTCTCCAGACTTCCTTTCAGCAATTTCTCTACATAAAAATATATATTATATTTGGATGATAAAAAAGATCATAGCCGGTAAATCGTTATAAGCGAGAGCGTTATAACGAAGTCTTACACATTATATATACATATGTACATATATATAATGATCGTGTCCGAGTGTTGCGTCAATTTACATTGAATCAATCGCGAATATTCGAAACTCAAATAACGATTTCGCGAATGTTGAGAGATTACTTCAGTATTACATCAGTAGATACCAATACTAGGAACATGCTAGAGATAGAATGAGTCACCTCTAATAAAATGACGTCATGATTAGCATAATTCAGATAATGTCTGATGGTTGGCTTCTTGGAGAGAATGATTTCTTTTGGTTATATCCGTTCGGTAGGATAGAATTAGATAAAAATGCAAAACAAATCTGTTATATAATTCCGTTTATATTATCAATGTCTATAAAAGCTGCTAGTTCAAGTATATTAGTTAGTTATTGTGACTCATGCCCGGGCTTTAACATCGAGGTCTTATCTACGGTATTTCGTCGTCCATTGTGAATCCTAAATTCTGCTTACCCTAAATTTTTATTCACCTGGTCTTTAACGAGTTCCTGACATTGTACAGGCTCGGAACCATAGCTTAACGTCCCATCCGAAGGACGGCGTGCTCAAGTTTTTTTTCCACCTCCCAGATAAAAAACCTACAGTTTCAAACCATTTAACCTCCGACACGATATTGTATCAAAATATTTCATGAATATGTACAAGGCTTGAGTGCGACATCCTTTTTCCACCTGGACTGTTTCCAGATACAAACACGAAACAAACGATTAGTCTGAGTGATCTGTACAAGAGTGGTTGGTATATGATAGTCCTGTAAAGACCACATCATATATATATATATACACACTTAATAAAAAACTACCCATAATAATAATGATAATTTATTTCCGTCAAACCAATACATGTTAATAGGATACGTCAAATGAATTTATACATTAAGATAGCTTATAAATTAGATTTATAACTACTTGAGTCTAATACACACTTATGATTAGTAGTAACAAAAAAAAAATAAAAAAAGTAAAATTAAATTAATAAAAACTGTACAAATAAATACTTAAAAATATATGAGTATATAAAAAATAATAATAAAAATAAATAAATAATAATAATAATAATAATACGTTCATAATAAGTACCAATAAAACCATATTCGTTGCTATTCGTTACAATTTAATCATCCCTTAAAAATATTTCCTACAGAAATTAGTGGTACATTTTTTGGGTCCCTTTAACTTTGGTCAAATTGGTCCTATCTCCAATCAGGACATATTTGAGATTGGAAATTTAATAATTAATAAAATATCGACACTTTTATTCCATACTTAAGGAATTTTTATTCCATACTTAAAAGTACGACTAACAACTGAGGACGCCGGTAGTTGAGAGGTAGCATGTTGGCTTACTGAGCTTAAGGTCGTCGGAACCCGGCCGAGGTCTTTATACGTTTTGTACTGGGAGGTGGATAACCTTGAGCACGCCATGCTTCGGTCGCGAGCCTGTACGTCGTCAGGTACCCTAGGTGAATAAACATTTAGGACTTCCATATTACAATAGAATCGGGCTCGTGCCCACCAGAGCGACGAAAGAGCGTTCTGGTAGTGAGTGATATAACCTCGTAGTTGTCCGTTTCCGGTGGTATTGTTTTCCTGTATGCTTCACTTGCCTCCTTTAGATTCAGATAAAATAATATTACCCAAAGTTATTCCCGAGCAACGCCAAATTACCAGCTAGTATTAACTAAATATTATACATGTGTTAGTCTACATTAGCATATATAACTAATAATATACTTATATAATAACAAAATGCTTACAGTTATTTAAGACAGTAATTCCGTTATACCGTGGTAACTGTCAACGGAGGAGGATCGGCTATTCTTGGAGGTTGGTGTCTGGACAGCGGGTTTGGTGGCTTGCCAAACAGACCTCTCACTTCACACCTTAAAGAACTTCATATCCTTACATTCCCGCCAGCTCTCTGTCTGTATATCTGAAACATTAATGTTAGACATTAGAAAACAACATGAATATTTCCTCTCTTAACAATATTAATCATGATTATATCAGTAATAACATTTTCGAATATCTAAACATTCCTCCTCTCCCAATTTCATGAAAGCAATGGATACAATAGAAACATTAAATCATGATCATGTTAAATGAAACCCTTTCTTCGATAACTATTTTTTTATCTCGTTCAAAAAGGAATAAAATATCCATCATATTATTTCATACTTAGCTTTCATTTTTATTTCCTTGGCAGACTGCCTTCTTATAAATCCTCCCCTATCAGAATCACTTTTTGTTCAATATTTTCATTACTTATCTTTATTTTTTTTTTTAGTTTTTTACTTATTTACATTATTTCTACTGGTTTATTATTATTATTATTTTTTTTTTTCTATTTTGAACTTGGAAGGACCTAACCCAGATAGTGGCACTCTGCCTCTACAACCTTGATTGGCCACATGCTTCCCAGACAAAGGACATGTTATCTTGTATGAATGGGGGTCTCAGAGACCACCTGTTCGTAACCAGCTGTAACTAACAGAAAACATGACATATGATAGACATATGGCAAACATTTCCTGGTTGGGTAATATATTGTACAAGCTGTTTTTACCGCTAGGTCTAGCTGGGGAAGTAGATTGCCTGAACTCCCCCCCCCCCCCCCCTCCCCCCCGTCCCCCCTCCCCCTAATAGAAGGACCCATATTTCCCGGTTGATTATATTTTTTCCCCCTTGTTCCTCTGCTCACTTGGTTGCATTACTCTCGGCTGACCTGATTCGCCCCATCGATATAGGCTACTAATCGATTTTGACGATGTCTTGCTAACCTAGTCCCCCCCACCTTGGTATATTTCAAGATTAATTATCTATATGGCAGCTGCTATATTATTCTCCCATTTATTTTCTTAGATCCAAAACATGCTCAACGTACAAACCTTTCTGGCATATTTTTCCATCATCTGTTTCTAAAATTGTATATAACTTTTACTTATTAACCAAAATTACGGTGTTTGTCATTTTTCGATGTTAATTCAATATAAATAACTTTTTTAAATATTTTAAAATACAATATGGCTACCTAACTGACCTCATTAATTTTTTCTCATATTCATTGGATATTTTCTTTTCATTATTATAATAATTAAACAAATTGAACCAAACTTTTAAATATTTAAAACAAAATATTCATTGAATACGGAATAACAGCATTTTTGTATTTTTAAATATTTAAAAATGTTATTTAAATAAACTTAATAACGAACTTCATAATGATGGTTTTAGTTTTAATTAAATGTTTAAGGTACATAAAATTTTAGAAGTTGATAATGAGAAAATATAATCGAAACGTCTATCATTTTGAATCTAAGAAAATAAATGTAGGGAGAATAATATACATATATGCCACATGAATATTATTGAGGAAAACAAGAAAGGTGTGGCTGGCAACACTGCGTTATCGGTAGAGACGTGACTCATTGACTCACGTATTTCAAATATAAGAAAACATATTACTAAGAAGAAATAGTTTGCTATTTGCCATTTTTATCCCATGCAATGCCCAGTTTATCTATGAGGTCGTATAGGCGAAAAAACATGAAAACCCAATAAGGACATAACTTGTCAAATTTCAGTGGTATCGGCTGAAGGGAAGGGTCGGTTCATTGGTCCTTTCTCCTTCGAAAAAGTGCATGAGTTCGTGTACCTCGGCTCTCAGGTGAACGTGAACAGGTGGTAGCGAACAGGAGACTTGAGGCATCATATAAGAAGTTGCCTCCTGACAAGGACAACAAAGTTGAGGCTTTACAAAACGTTGATCCGCACCATCCTAACATACGGGTCCGAGGCTTGGACTATCTCTAAGTCAGATGAACATCATCTTCTGGTCTTCGAAAGAAAGATCCTCCGCTGAATATATGGCCCAATACGCGATGGAGAAGACTGGAGACGACGCACAAACCAAGAAGTCTATTCCCACTCACTCAGGAGCCAGACGTTGTGAAGGTCATCAGTCTGGGAAGAATTAGTTGGGCCGGACATGTGGCCAGGATGGGCGAACACGAGATCTCGAGGAAGACGATGTCGGATCCGCTTTACGGAACAAGACGCGTCGGGAGGTCGAAGCTGAGGTGAATGATGCGAGGAGCCTGCTTAGAGTCCAACACTGGAGAGTAGCTGCACAAAACAGGGACAACTGTCGGACACTGTTGGAGGAGGCTTTGACTCACTAAGTGGGTTGTCGCGCCATTGTGATTGAAAAAAAATAAGGGTCGGTTCAGGGAAAATTAAACGAAATTATCGACACAAAATTTAGTATGAGGATTTAAGAGCCACTTTGTAAGTCAACTGTTAATTGATTAATTCGTTGTGGGGAAGTACATTGCCGGTGATTCACCAATTTTGTGTCTTGTTCTTGAAGGGGGAATATAAGCTGTGCGGTATATATCATGATAAGGTGAGGTGTTGCTAAATTAGGGAAAGTGTACCGAGAAGAATGAAGCCTTGAGGTCTGTAGCCAATCCATCTGACACGGACAGAACTGGACCTCTAGCAACCTGCTCCACGGCTACCATCCAACATAGAACAAGTCCACTTCCCCAGATCAAGTTGCCGCTCTCCCTCTGAAACAAATAGACCAATTGGGATGAAAATCAATACATGTGAATCCTCATTTCACACTTGTGACGATAGATGCACTACAAAATGGCAATTATTAGGGTTTTTGAGTTCGCAAAATTTCAAATTATTTTTTTTATTTATAAAAATGAAAGAAGTTGTCTTCCAGCTGTTTTATTTCCGAACAGAGCCAGGGGAACTGTGTCATCATCAGCGGCACATTTCCACAGTGTGGTGTGCTGCAGTTGCATTGAAAGCCGGTTCTGGTCAGATATTAAACAGTAAGAAGACAACGACTTACTTACTTCTTCTATGAGCTACGAGTATCCCTTCCCACAAGATCTTACTATCTCGGGCGTTGGTACGTACCTTGCTCAGGTTTTATCCGGGGATACAACAACTTGAGCACTCCGTCCTTTGGACGGGACATTAAGCGATGGTCAGGTACTCGTTGAGCATGGTGAATAAATCTGGGCAGACACAATTTAGGACTCTCACCCTGGAGTCGGGCTGAGAAGAGCGCTCTGGTAGTAGGCGATATGACCTCCATGTTAAAGCCGGGCATGAGTCATAATCACTAACTAAGTATATTAATTTACATTTTATTAATAATTTTATATTCCGTTGGAGAGGGCGCCGGTAGCTCAGTGGTATGCGTGCTTGTCTTCTGAGCTCAAGCTCTGGGAGGTAAAATAAACTGAAGCACGCTATCCTTCGGGACGTTAAGCGATGGTCCCGAGCCTGTACGATGTCAGGTACTCGTTAAAGACCCCTGCCCTAGTCGAATAAAAATTTAGGGTAGGGAAAATTTAGGACTCCCTCAGTAGAGTCAGAATCATGTACACCAGAGTGAAGAAAGAGCGCTCTGGTAGTAGGCGATATGACCTCATAGTTAAAGCCCGGGCATGAGTCATAAAACCTAACCTATATTCCGTTGGAATGTTTACTAATTACACAACTTCCCTTACACTTCGTATAGCTCATAAGCAAAAAATATAATAAAATTAGTTTTTGAAATATTGTCTACCGGTTTCGGTATTACAGCATCGTCAGGTTTAGTACCAAATCCTGTAGTTTATGTTAAATTACTTGTGGAATATACAATATTAAAAAAAAAGAAAGTTTGTTTCATTTCTGTATTTTAAATTTCTACAATATGAGTTATAATCCAGATATTTTACAAAATGAACAACAAAACATGGTTCTATTAAAAAATATTTTTCAGAGAACTGAGAGCATAAACAGAAAAAATAATTGTTTTCATATTTGGAATTTGGAGGTTGGAAAACTTGAAATTCCGTTGAAAATTTTCCATCGAATTTTTGACCGATTACATAACTTCGTATAATCGGGGAAGTGAAAATGTATATTTCAATTAATATTTACTGTATTTGAATGAAATATTTGGAATAAGATATAAATAAAGTCACAATACCTGGTCAATCAAGGATTTTAAATATTTGTTGAGAGATAAAATAAAACTATTACATAAAACAGGAAATATATAAATGCAGAATGTAACCATGATAAGAAAATGACTAATCATGAATACAAGGATATTGTTAATCATTAAAATACATTAAATTTACTTATGGTTTTTACCATTTGTAAATATGCCCAATAATATTTGAAAAAAGGCTTAACATTTAAGAAAAAAATATACAGAATCTTTCATGTTATATTCTTCAGTTAAGCATTAATAATAAACAACAAGAAAATATTAGGCTTACGGTAGTCAATTCCGAATTCATTTTAAAATGAAACGGCCTTTTTATGATAATGATAAAATATAATATATTATGAGGTTTGAATTTCACTTCGATTTGGATGTACTGAACAAATTCAACTGACACCAGTGTTGCCAATCTAACGTTTGTTTTCAAACATTCAAATAGTTTTTTACATATGCAAAAATCGTATGATTTGCAATGAATTCATTCTCAAGAATGATTTTCTTAATTGAAATAAATCTATCGTATCAAAAAATGTTTTAAATTCATTTTTCCACAGAAAATATACATTATGTGATGTTTGTAGCTGATGGCTACCACACTCCCTAGATAGCACCACCAGTGAACAAAGCGTCGCTCGGTGGGGGGAACGGAACACCTTGGCATGTTTCTTTTACTTAACAATAATTATATAATTCTTGTATGATTCACTTCGGGTTGTTTTGCAAGGAAAACCACCACTTTCTGATAAAGTTGTGCAGAAATCAGCATTCCACAGACAGAGGAAAAATGTTGGGTAAATATGAGTTTGGACCCTCGCGAGATAAGGGTTCCTATGTTTTTGCATTTTTTATATCGGCAGTATTTCGGGTTTTTTAGTTGGTCTCTCCTCTTCTGGAACCCCCTCTTCATTTCGATGCAAATTGATAGATGTCAATAAGGACGACCAGTCTTCATGATTTGAATTTAAATATGAAATTGGATTTTGATTCATTACATCTGCAGTTATTACAGTTTTTGAGTTAAGCCCCCTAATCCCGCCCTTCAATTTATCAGATTTGGCTGAAAAAGGTATCATTCCAAATGTCCTTGTGGGGTTCTGGATACACAAATACAATTTCTTGTCGATATATTCATTTTTTCGGGAGTAATTTTCTTAACAAACAAAAAAATACACAAAAACAAGTAGTTTTTTATTTTTTCATTTTTGGAGTTTAAAAGTACGAAATTCCGTTGAAAACTCAACATCGCATTTCCGACCGATTACATAATTTCCCCTAGACTTCATATAACGGGAAATAAAAGATGGGGTTCAAATGTTTTTAGGTTTATTGAGTATTGCTCAAGCAAAAATACGTATATAGTTTTATTTATTGAGCTGAGTTTACGAAGCTCTTTCGTAGGCGACTCATGTATTTTGTTGTACTCGTACTCCTCCTAAACCCCTTTACCGATCACATTGAAATTTGCCACGATGGTAGTGGACACGATGACGATGGTTTACTATTAAAACAATCTATTTAAAGTATTAATAAATTCATATTAATATCAGTTCCGGTAAAAGTGCGCAAACTTGAAAACCCTACGGTTCCATCCAGTGATCACAAACCGGTTCATATGCCCCATTTCAAATGCAGTACTTGAATGTTATCCGTTCACATTAACAGTATGATTCAATAAATTTAGACTGACTCAGCTCAGTTTTTGCAAACAGCACAGAATGCATTGCACACCTAGTTTATTTTTCTCGACTTCACTCTAACCCTAAGGAAATTGTATTGTTTTTCCACTTCTCCTGAATTTTACTTTAGCACTGCAGATTAGGAAGACACATCTAGTTAGGTCTAAGAAGTTCTCTAGTGAGATTTGTAGTGGTCAATGGTGAAAGTTGGCCTTTGTCAACAACTATTTTAGTGCGACGTTTTTGTAAACAGTTTTTGAACTTTGTACAGAAGATTAATTTTGATGAACTATAACTTTATTGTCTATCTAAATTATTGTATGTCAAATTCAAAATTAAGTTGTGTTAAAGCATGTAATATACTCTGATAATAAAGAAAATGTTACTGTAAAATTAAAATAATTAAATAAATAATCAATTTAATCAATAAATTACCACATTTCCTGTAGAAATTTTATAACTGGTCTTCTATTTAATTTTGATTTCTACAGTAATTTCCGAAAAGGGCCCTAAAAAAAAATCAAAAGTTCAAGACGTGCAATTTCGAAGAAAGTAAACGTAATTTTTTAAAAAATTTCAATTAACAAACTTTTCATTTGGATTTCTTAAGAGATGCCATTTGTTTTCTAAATTTTGCAAAAATATAAATCTAATCCAAAGGTTTTCAAACTATCTTACTGGGCAACCAGAGAAAAATGAATAGAATAGAATTTACGAGAACAAATATTGGGTTTATTTTCTTAAATCTACATTATAAAATTAAAAATTAAGATTGGAACATAAAAAAAAAACATTAAATTAAAAAAAAAATTTTTTAAGACATCTTATAAACTAATAAATATTGGCAATTCTTCTTTTAGAGTTATCTTGGGGCATATAAAACATATAAACAAATAAAAGTACCTTCTTTGCGCATCAATTTCACCGTCAATTCACTTCTATGTAGTTCATCACATCTTAAGCCTAAACACCACTCTCCATGTTCACTCAGACCGCCTCAACTCAACCCAGACCTCGACTCGTCTCTACACACACTAAAAACAGCTGATGGTCGTGTTTTGTTTTTTTAGTCATTTGTTTTAAAAGAAATTGTTTCTTATTATTTATTTACTAATTCAGTTTCTTTTTATAACAAAATAAATATAATTAATTTTTTAATAATAATAATTTAATGTGTGTATTTTTTTTTTATACATCACAATACATACGGCGCATGGAGTTAAATATATTACCTTCCAGTAGGGATACTACTGGATGGAAACCGAAAAATAAATAAAAATCTATGGTTAACATTTCAGGTGTCTGCGTCAAGCGGTTCGAGTTATCGAGGCCGTGACGGACTACCATAAGTTCCATTTGTATACTTTTTAAGGTGTAGAATCCTAAAAATTCAAAATCTCCAGTTTATTTTATTTTTTTGAATGTTTCAATTCTACAAATGTGATCTAATTTATTTTATTATTTCTCTGTTTCAGGTGAGTTGTTCTCATTGATCGGAGCTGCAAGTATGATATATTGTTAACAACTGAATAATTTATTTTTATCAGTAGGTTATTTCATGTATTGCCTGTAACATGTAATGGGTATGGGGGAACATGTTTCATTTTATAAATTTTAATATATGAACAGTTATTATGACTCATGCCCAGGCTTTAACTGCGAGGTCATATCGCCTACTACCAGAGCGCTCTGTCGTCTCTCTGGTGGATATGAGCCTGACTCTACTATGGCAGTCCTAAATTTTGCCTATCCAGGTTTATTCACCAAGGGCAGGGGTCTTTAACGAGTACCCGACATCGTACAGGCTCATAACGTCCCATGCGAAGGACGGCATTTTCACTTGCCAGACAAAGACCTAAGTGCTTCGGCCGGGTTTCGAGCCCGCGGTCTTGAGGTCAGTAGGCTAGCACGGTACGTCTGGAGCTACTGGCGCTCTCACGAAAATAAGATGTCTCCTATGACATCTTACGTACAGACTTTTTAAACCCAACTGCTCCCTCTATTATGGTACCCAGGGACCTAAGCATCCAATGCTCTTACTCCTTCACTGGTAACTCTAACTGGGTCTCCTAAATTTTGCGTACTCAGGTTTAATTAAGGGTGTATTTAAAGAGCATCTGGCTCGGGACCATCTTTTAGCTTCCCTATCGTAGGACGGTGTGCTCAAGATTTTGAAACCGCGATCTTGAGAGCACAGTAAGCATGCACGCTAATGTGTGCTACTATCGCCATCAAACAATACTAGCATAATTAAGTTAAGAAAGTAAATATAGAAAAGATAGTGATTTCGTATATTTTCATTTTTTTTTTCATGTCAGAACTAAGCAGTCATTAGGTTGTGTAACAAATAGTAGCTAGATGTAACATTAATGAAAGAAAAATACGATATATCGATTGTGAATGTATCGACAGTGGAAGGAAAGTGAAATTAGGTGAGGTCACGCAGAGTGGGCGGGTGGGGGGAGGTTCAGATGAATGATTAGTGACACTGACTACCACCTGGGCTTTGTCAATGTGGATCGTTAAGGGGGAGAAGATCCCTAGAAATTTTGGCGGATTTATAAACGCCAGCTTAGGCGCTAATCCGATCGTACTTACCTTAACCACTAACATATTACTTACCTTAACTACTAACACATTTTTACTTTATAGTTAGTTAAATATTATGACTCATGCCTGGGCTTTAACTACAAGGTCATTTCGCCTACTACCAGAGCGTCTCTGGTGGACATGAGCCGGACTCTACTGTGGGATTTCTAAACATAACCTACCAGGTTTATTCACATAGGGTAACGATCTTTAACGAGTAGCCGACATTGCACAGGCTCGGGACCCATCTAAGGGCTTCGGCCGGGTTTCGACCCCGCTATCTTGAACTCAGTAGGCAAGCATGCACACCACTCAGCTACCGGCGCCCTCTTTGTTAAAGTTAATTGATGCTGAATATAATGTTATTCTTTATTGTTTCATAATTTAAGTAAGAAAATCTACCATTATATTACCATTTATTATTTTTAATTTTCTTGATTTCTTACTCATGTTTATGAATTTCTTTCTCACAATATTCTACAAAATAATTTCGAAATCATGGAATTTGTTAACCATTCATGGGACATGAGTGTCGCAGCCAGAATCTAGATAATACATGTGTATATAGGTTAGGTTTTATGACTCATGCCCGGGCTTTAACTACGAGGTCATATCGCCTACTGCCAGAGCGCTCTTTCGTTACTCTGGTGGACATGAGCCCGAATCTGCTATGGGAGTCCTAAATTTTGCCTACCCTACATTTTTATTCACCTAGGGCAGGGGTCTTTAAGGAGTACCTGACATCGTACAGGCTTGGGACCATCGCTTAATGTCCCATCCGAAGGACGGCGTGCTTATGTTTATTTTACCTCCCAGATAAAATAAACTAAGGGCCTCGGTCGGGTTTCGAACCCACGTTCTTGAGCTCAGAAGCCAAGCACGCATACCACTGAGCTACCGGCGCCCTCTACATATTTATTTATTTATCACGTAATTTATTTCTTTTTTATTGGCCTCATGTACGATGCATATTAGCCATGTCTCTATAACGGTGTTATATTTAGTTATTTACGACATCCATGGCCCCGGGAGGGAGTTCTGTCTACGAAATAAAACTCACTCCCGGACGAGATTCGAACTCGCAAACCAGGGTGAGACCATGCGACCAAAGCCCTACGCTCTAGCCCGCATGGGCATTTATTTGTTAGTAGTCTACTAACTATTGCTAACCTACGGAAACGTCAGTGAGTGACCTGGTTACAGTTCTATGTAGTTATAAAAGTTCTTTTTTTATTTCAAAAATGTCTGTGTATGTCTGTGAACACGATGACTCCTGATAGAATGAATGTATCGATACGAAATTTTATATGTGTATCCAGAACCCCAGAAGGATGACAGCTGTTGATTTTCAGCCAAATCGGCCGAAGGAAAAAGCGGGAACAGTGGAGAGGGGTGTATAACCTCCGTTGAATTGAATATATCGACACTAAATCTAAATTCAAAACCCCTCAAGGTCGATATCGACTTTTCTGCGGAATCGACTGAAAGAAAGAGTGTCTCGACTCAATTACCCCAATAACTGCCGATGTATTGAAAGTATCGTCACATTTTGAATGAGAATTCGGAAGCTCCTATGTAAGTCAACGAATGATGTTTAGCTCAAAGGGTCGATTATTTTAGGGTCGATAGTGAACACGTAATTGATTAATTCGTTCTGGGGAAGTACAGTGATTCACGAACGACTTTTTACATTTTCAGTCACATCCCTGAACAAAGACATGGGTAAGTAATCGGAAAATACTCTGCTTGTAAGTCTAATTACTGAATGAGGCCGTCCTCCTTCTCTGGAGATTCGGCTAATGGAGGCTGTACGCTGAATAACTAAATACATCTTAATCGATTCTAGAATAGGAGCATCTATGACGGAGAAGTGGAGAGGAACCCGGTCAAGAGATAAGGGTCAAGTAGAGGGCGCCAGTCTCTGATGCGTAGCGTGCTTTCGTAATGAACTCAACATCCCGAGTTCCATCTTTGTTTTACTTCT
This sequence comes from Aradus depressus, assembly GCA_963662175.1. Taxonomy (NCBI): domain Eukaryota; kingdom Metazoa; phylum Arthropoda; class Insecta; order Hemiptera; family Aradidae; genus Aradus; species Aradus depressus. The sequence goes on along the minus strand of OY759221.1, from coordinate 44,918,458 downwards.
AGAGCTTTACAAAGTATTGGGGAAGTTATGTAAATGTTCAAAAAGTTGATGTTGAGTGTTCATCGGACTTTCAGGTTAGGTTAGGCAGCCAGAATCTAGATAATACATATGTATTTAGGTTAGAGGGCGCCGGTAGCTCAGTGGTATGCGTGCTTGACTTCTGAGCTCAAGGTCGTGGGTTCGTAACCCGACCGAGGCCCTTAGTTTATTTTGTCTGGGAGGTAAAATAAACTTAAGCACGCCGTCCTTCGGATGTGACGTTAAGCGATGGTCCCGAGCCTGTACGATGTCAGGTACTCGTTAAAGATCCCTACCGTAGATGAATAAAAAAATTTAGGGTAGGCAAAATTTGAACTCCCACAGTAGAGTCGGGCTCATGTCCACCAGACTGACGAAAGAGCGCTCTGGTAGTAGGCGATATGACCTCGTAGTTAAAGCCCGGGCATGAGTCATAAAACCTAACCTAACCTAACCTGTATTTAGGTTAGGTTTTATGACTCATGCCCAGGCTTTAACTACGAGGTCATATCGCCTGCTACCAGAGCGCTCTTTCGTCACTTTGGTGGACATGAGCCCGACTCAACTATGGGAGTACCAACTTTTGCCTACCTTAAATTTTTATTCACTTAGGGTAGGGGTCTTTAACTAGTACCTGTCATCGTACAGGCTCGGGACCATCGCTTAACGTCCCATCCGAAGGACGGCGTGCTTAAGTTTATTTTACCTCCTAGATAAAATAAACTAAGGGCCTCGGTCGGGTTTCGAACCCACGATCTTGAGCTCAGAAGGCAAGCACGCATACCACTGAGCTACCGGGGCCCTCGGACTTTCATGTTTTTCGAACTCCTGAATCCAAAAATTATTTTAAAAAATCTGTTCTTGTCTTTGGGCATGATAACTCCGGAGTCAGGTACTCGATAAAGATAGCCTTTCCTAGGTTCAGGTCTCCCAGAGCGCTCTGGTAGTAGGCGATATGACCTTTTAGTTAAAGCCGGGACCTGAGTTATAATAACTAACTGGACACGTGTACCTCATGAGGACATCTATTGATTTTTAGCTAAACAGGAAGGTAGAACAGGCAATGTGACGTTCAACTATTTGTAGAGGGGCCCCAATTTTTTTTTTTTCTACATCAGAGGGACGCGACTAGTTCAAAAATATGTCCTTAATGTATGAGGGATGGGGGGAATTTGGGCACGAAACTGGATAAAACGAAACTTTCAGGATACCTCTAGAAAGACAAGAATCTAGAGAATATAACACAAATTTACTCTCGGTGCAAGTATATGCACTCAACTGTTGTACTATTGATTAGAAGGAGCATCCTGATTGGCTGTTGGCTGCACGGGTTGCAGCCTGACTGAGGTAGCAACCACACTGCCGTACTGTATTATAGAGCCATCACAACACAATCAATATGGCAGGGAGGGGGGGTATGTTGTATGTTTAGCAACACATATCAAAGTAACGGGGTGCAATGCAAAATTACATCACACTAACAGCTGAGACACAATATCAACGTCAACGTATCGATACTCCATCGTTATATTTGAGATTGTCCATTTTACTTTTTACGTCTCATTCCAAGTATAAGAGAAGTTACGTAATCGATCATAGATTCGTTGCTGAGTTTTCAACGAAATTTCATGTTTTCCGACCAAGATTTCAAAAATGAAAAAAAAAAAGTCTGTATGTCTCTGTGAACAGAATAACTCCCGATAGAATGAATGTATCGAGTAGAAATTTCATATATTTATCCAGAATCCTCTGTGTGTTTCGAGACTTTTCAAAGAAAGTTGCCATCACAAGATCAGATTCCAGTATGTAGTAACATTCTCGTACTGACTCCAGGGAAATGAAGAAAAAAAAAATGGGCTTCCTCATTCGTCAGAAGCATTTGAAACTATCTCTAACTAAGGGCATAGTACAAAAACAGTGTTGCTAATGATGATTTTATTGTGAAAACAGATTAAAAAATTATGAATCTAAAACCACCAGAGTGATATTTTGTCGCTCTGATGGATATGAGCCCGACTCTACTCTGGGAGTCCTAAATTTGGCTTACCCTAAATTTTTATTCACCTAGAGTCTTTAACGAATATCTGACATCACACAGGCTCGGGATCAACGCTTAACGTCCCATCCGAAGGACTGCGTGCTCAAGGTTTTTTCACTAGCAGATAAAAAATCGTAAGAGCCTTAGCCGGGTTACGAACTCGTGACCTTGAGCTCATTAGGCTAGCACGGTAGCTCTGAGCTATGAGCTACTGGCGTCCTCTACTCAACCTGATAAAATCATCTTTAGATGAACTTTTATAAATACCATTTATATTATTCCATTCAATGGATGTATCTATTGGCTCCACACGCAACGGAAAAACCGAAGGCATGCCTCGAGGCGCAAGACCTCAAGGAAAACCTCTATGTGTGTATGGAGAATTCTGTTGAGGTATTCCTGCGGATCTGACGCCTGGAGGCCGGAAATTTCAATACAAAATCTCATTCGTCTTGCCTCTGCTTATAGCGTCTGAAGGCCGATCGGACCGTGTGGAGGGATGGGAGGTAGGCCTCGAGGCGATTCAGTTGTACTCTAGTTGTGTGTGAAAATAGCACGTGTTTGATTAAATCCAGTTTTCACGTAAAATCATGGCCCGTGCAAAACAAAATCAAGAGGAATTTATAGTTCTGTTCAGAGATTCGCCGTGCTTGTGGCAAACTACATCAAAAGATTATCATGACCGGACAAAAAAGGAAGCTGCTTACCAAAGATTACTGGAAAAAATGAAAGAAGTGGAGCCTCTAGCTAACAAAGACTGTGTACTTGAAAAAATTAATAATATGCGTAGCAGTTTTCGAAAAGAATTAAAAAAGATCAAAGAATCTATAAGAACAGGCAGTGATGCAGCCGAGGTATACCAGCCAGGAGTGTCAGTAAGGCTGGACTTCGTATATTCCGTAGTGTGTGGAGACCCCCATAAATTTAGGTTCGCCTCAAGGCCCGGCGCCTCAACGCATGCCTTTGGTTTTTCCGTTGCGTGTGGAGCCACCTTTAAACATAGTTATATACTCTCAACATAATATAAAATACATAGGTACTTTTTATTTAGTCAACAGAGTACTTATTTACTGATATGTTCCATATGCCCTTCCAGGATTCATGTTGGGGTAAACTGTCATTATGTCAGTCATTTAAAAATCTACATGCTTAATCCCCCCCCACCTCTTATTTTTTATATTTACGGTTTCTATAATTTTTGATACATTCCCAGTTGTGAGCTTTTCATGAAATATCTTCACTCTGTGGCTACTTTCGTTCCGTCTGAACGCCTTTATTTCTCAAAAGTTGGCCAAACTGTGACAGCCACATGAAATATGCTCAGTGGAAAATTCGTGAGCAATTTTCTTTCCTCTTAATCAGTTTGTCCAATTTGTAGCAGTAATACTTTCTCATGATCTTTTTGTATCTCTTCATGCCTTTGTTATTCTTACATTATTACTGATTTTATATTTGTATTTTAGTAACAAAATATTATTTCTACTTTGGAATTCACTGCTAATTAATTAAATTTTAATGTGGCAACAGTGTGTTAGTTGACTTTTTTTATACCTTATATTCATTATTATTCATATGGCAGTTTCATCATAAAACGAACTTAGACTACTCCATAAGCCTTTTTTTTTATTTCTGTGTCCTTTGTTATTAATGCTTAATTAAATACAAAACAAAAAGAGACTTATACTCTGTATTCCTATTGAAGGTAAGGTTAAGAATATTCTTTTATTTATTCATTAGTTATTTTCTTATATTGAGTACATTTTGCGTTTATCGTTTTACTATTTTTTAGAATGTATTATAGTAGAGCGTCGATTATCCGAACTAATGTGTGGGGTGGTTCGGATAATCGAAATTTTTCAGCCACCCAGAACTTTCGATGAATGAAGAGTCACCACCAAGTTTCATGTTTAATTCCACTGTTTTTTCACACAAAATGGGCTGTGTTTTGTGTTGTCTTCCAACGATTCGGATTTCGGTTTTTTCATAGTTTTACAATATGAACTGCCCTCCTCATTGTCAAGATTAAGTGAATCAGAATTATTTTTTATTCCCATTAACGTTGATTCACCAACACCGAACTTCATAGCTAAGGCCTGATCCGTTTCACATTTCTTCAGCCGCATAATAATTTCTATTTTATCTTTTAATGAAAGCACTACTCGTTTCCTTTTTGTCGACATATTGTAAGTTTTACTTGAAATATCTGATCACTAACCAATTCAATGTACATCTCACAATGAATGATTTGAAACTGAGAGCATTGACTGGTAACCGACCATACGAATGGATAGGGATTCAATCCAATGAACGAATTATATACATAGACATACACTTCAGTTGTTAGTAAACAAATATTGACTGTCTGCCCTGACAAATTGAATTAATCGAAAAACTGATATCCCTTGTACGGCTAACAATGCTCTTTTTAAGAATTAATTAGGTTTCCCTCTTGTAAGTTCAAGGAAAAACTAATTTGAATGATCCATGAAGCCAGTTCGGATAATCGACGCTCTACTATATGTATTTTTATTATAAATATTTAAATCTTCTTGTTTTGATTTCGCCGGCTATTAAGTTTCTATTTATTTTCATATTCCTTGCTGTAAGATATTTATATTCAAAAGCAATAAAGTGTAGTTTTATGAAAGTTTCATTTCATATACAATTAGGCTTATTTTCAAAATATAATTGAATTTCTCTTTTTTTAAACTTTACTTTCCGTCGCATTAGCCCTTAAACATTGTTTTATTTAAATTTGTTTTCAACTTTTTTGTGAGTTAATTTGTAATATTCTGTTTTTGTGTGAATTGTTAGAACAAAATGTTGGGAAAGGAAATGTTAAAATAGGTTTACACGTGTATAGAAAGACTGAGAATATTATAATAAAACTTTTAAAACAGTAATTTTTGACGTGTCCATAATCCAATGATTTACTTGTGTTCAAGTATATATTATTGTATCTGTAGAAATATTACGTAAAAAATTTAATTAGGTATTATAAATTATTTATTTATTTCTTCCTGTTAAAATAATATTGTTAATTACTTTCAGAAGATATTATATTTTGATATTGAAATCAAGAATATGTGTAAAACTTGGAATTGTCTTGCTTCCAAGTAGTAATCGTTAGAATTTGGCGGATTAGGCTAATCTGGCTGTACATATTCCATTGTTGCCCCCTAGACAAGTTATCAAACCTTATATTCCAGTAACCTGGGAAAATAATTAACTTTTTTTTTTCTTACAAAAAGTCATTTTTTTGTATGTAGATTGGAGCGACAACTCCCGGGATATGGATTTAGTCAGTAATGTTGTAAGGACATACATAGCCTTATATTTTGGCGAGTGTTATACTTTTATCAGTTATCAAAAAATTCTATAATTTATTTGACGTTGATTTTTGTGGATAATTGATGAAATAAATTTTATAGGTTAATTAGTTATTAACCTATAAAAAGGGCTCCTGCCTGGCCTCTCGCCTCGGTGAGGCTGTCTTAGCTCTACCTTTTACTCCTATATAAATCTAATCCTTTGGTTTAAAAAAAAAAAAAAAACTTTTTCATGCGCTCGTTTCTTGCGATAAGATTTAAGGTTAATATATGTGTCTCTTTGTTACAGCAAACCGACTGAATGAGTACATCAGTCACTACGAGGCGGCAGCGTACGACCGACACGAAGCCAGATCTGCGCATGAGCGGTCCAAACGGAGTGTGGAGCGGGGAGCGAGTCATGTACAGATTGGGTTCAGGGCGCACGGTCGGCTGTTTCGACTTCGGCTGAGACGAGACACGACGGGGTTCAGCGATCGACTGGAAGTGGTCGACTCAGCCGACCGACCTCTCTCCGCCCCATTACACCACATCTACCATGGACATCTCATTGGTAAGTTGTTCCCGCTTTGTAACTCACTTCTTATCACTAAAAAACCTCGCACTGCTTCATTTTGGTGTTATTTTTTCACTTGGAACTGTTACCTGTACCTATTACTGGGAAGTGTTACCTGTACCTATTACTGGGAAGTGTAATTAGTATCTCTTATGAAGACTGTTGCCAGAATTCGTTATCGGAATTCGAATCTTCAACTCTCTAGGGCCTGTACTCCGTCAGTGTGGTCTGACAGTTCCATAAAGTCTGAAAACTGAAGAACAAAGAACTCACTAAAAATACCCTTTCCGGTTGGGCCATCGTACCAACGGTTGACACACTTCTCGATTAGCATAACAATGTTGTACAGCACATTTTGGGTATTGAGAATCATTTACGATCAGTTGCTCGGGAAATGGACTCTTGTCGAGGCTTTAACGAACATTCATTCATTTGTAATCATGACAGCTTGAATAATATTAGCGGTGTACAACGTTATTAGACATTTGACTGATTAAAGCCTCTGAATAGCATGAAACATTGATGGACGCGGTTCTGCACAGTCCTCATGAGCCAAATTCAGGCTTTTTTTTTTTTTTTTTTTTAAGCAGCACCACCTAAACTCAACGAATATATTAGGTTTTATGACTCATGCCCGGGCTTCAACTACGAGATTATATCGCCTACTACCAGAGGGCTCTTTCGTCATTCTGGTGTACATGATCCTTACTCTACTGAAGGAGTCCTAAATTTTGCCTACCCTAAATTTTTATTCACCTAGGGCCAGGGGTCTTTAACGAGTACCTGACATTGTACAGGCTCGGGACCATCGCTTAACGTCCCATCCGAAGGACGGCGTGCTTAAGTTTATTTTACCTCCCAGATAAAATAAACTAAGGGCCTCGGTCGGGTTTCGAACCCACGTTCTTGAGCTCAGAAGACAAGCATGCTTACCACTGAGCTACCGGCGCCCTCACTCAACGAATATTATTAATGTAAAGATGACTGATGTAGTGAGAAATTAGAACTTCATACGCTGCAAAATGAAAACGTGGTCTGTACTTTTACAGATTTTATTATTTTGTAGAAACCGGCTTTCAAGGTTTCCCCCATCATCAGGCTCTCGGATAGAATATTTTTAAAACATATTAAAAAAAGATAAAATGAATAAATAAAATGAAACTATTCATGTATAATTATTACTCAGTTTTATTCTATTTATTCATTTTACCTTTCAATATTGTTATGTTTTGAAAATGTTGCATCAGAAAGTCAGAACATAATATAATATTTTAGTTTTTATTTTGCAAACTGTGGAATCAAGAGTATTATGTTTTTTTTTTTTTTTTTTTAAATGCCTGACAAGACCTATAAAACGATATATGACTCAACATGAATGTATTTTTACAGGTGAGCCAGGCAGCTGGGTGTTCGGTGCGATCCACGACGGACTCTTCGAGGGAAAGATCATCTCCCCGACAGGCTCCTACTATGTGGAAAAGTCATCCAGATATTTTCCAAAAAACACCAACCAAAGCTTTCACTCTGTCATCTATAAAGAGAGCGATGTGGAGGACCCATACGAGCATGTCCGCACCGGTAGGCACTTTTCAGTCTGGTCCAAAAACATGGACCGCTCTGCCCGTTATAACGCAACCAATCTTACCATTCGTTACTGCCGGATCTATGTTTTGAGAATGGTTAATAGATGGTTTAAAAACATATTTTTTACTCTTTTTCCGATTGGCCTTTATGCATTACTGCATTATACTAAACATATTGAGGGCTTAATAAATTATCGTTCTGATGTCAGAAGGATTTTTTTTGCAATGATTAGAACGAGATAGTATTGTTGTAAAGCCGGTGAATCATGGCAGTAAGAGGTGGGGAGTTGACCACAAATGCTGCACTCTTGCTACTGCAGCCAGCACTTCTTCCCAACTGCCATGATTCACCGTCTGTACACTAGATTAATTTCCAGAAAATAATGCAGCACTTACAAGATTCCTTTTTGTAAAGGAAATGGCGTTTTTCTTGAACGTGATTTTCGAGCGATAACGCAGACCGTTTTACTGCCATAACTTAGGGTATGTTTTAGTAGTTTTGAAATACTATGAAATTTTCTAACATTAAATAAATTAATTTCATAATGCATTGAAGTTTTTTTAAAAGGAAAACTTCATTTTTGGAAACAAGCGTGCAAGTTGCTTTATTGAAATCTATATAATCTATCCTCTATACACGTGTCTAATATTTTTTGATGTACAAACATCCCTGAAAATTTCATTGAAATTGATTAAGGTAGCTAGGAGCAGTGGTAGCTTTATGAACGCAATTGTTCGCCATTTTCGCGCCTACATTTTTTTTTCTTTGCTCAGAAGGCCCAACTACTATTTTCCGATGTAGAAACACGAAAAAAAGTTTCATTGAAATGTAGGAATATTTACGAGTAAGCTATGTCTGGTGGAGTAATGCCTTAAAAAGAAATTTTTTGTATTCGTGTTTTAAAAAAATACTTGGTAAGAAATTAATTACAATTTTAGAAATGGCTGCCTGGAGGATGTATACTCAATTTTTTTTACTTGTAAATAAAATATTTATTTCTGTTTTAGGAGGTCACGTAGGAGGCTGTGGAGTGACACGGGAGATGAGTCAGTGGATGGAGAACATACAAAATTCAGCCATCGAAGAAGAAGAAGAGAAGGAGGAGGCTGATAACAAGAAGGAGCAGAAAAATAAGAAGATACCAAAGAAATTTACATTAACGTCTAGTTCTAGTAAGGGGAACCAGTCGAAGGAGAGGTCAGAGGAAGGAAGACGAAGAGCGGATCTGAAGGTGTTGGAGGAGGAAGGACCGTTCAATAAGTACACGAGGGAGGCGAATTACCGGTGGAAGCGGGCCGCCCGACCTAAGGAGGAGAACAGGAACACATGTTCTCTGTTCATACAGACAGACCCACTCATATGGAGACATATCTCGGAGCAGGTAGGACCTTTATTTGTTTAATAACCTGTTAATAACAGTAGCAACGAAGTCAAAAGTAAGAATAATAAAATATAAAAACATGTAAAAAATAACGATTAACATTAAACTTTATAGAAGGTTTCCAGAACTCAAAAAAAATAAGGGCAGGGTCGTTTTTCAAATTTATTTTGTATTAATTATTACTTATACTTCGCCGATTCGGGCATCTTCAGTGTGGTCTGTTTTTTTTTTTGTTTTAAATGCTTTTGTTTTGAAATTTACCTGTATAATTATAAAACGCCAAATGATGTAAGCCTTAGCTTTATGTGAGAAGTTTGGAGCCAGAGCGGACCAACTGGTTGAAACTGAACAGGAAGAAAATGGCAATTGAAAATTGAGTACATTTTTTTTATCTCCATAAATGGGCCCCAAATATTTATTTATATTTGAAATTTTAGAATAGTATTGGATGAGTGATCCCTTTTTGTGTTCTATAAAGTTTTTGAAGGCCGTATGATCCATTGTGACTTTGAAAATATATGCACAAAATACTTGTGGACTAAACTTAAAGTGCTGCTATCTATCACTGAAGTGAAGAAACTAAGTGATCCACACTGGTTTTGAAAAAGGGAACCTATGCCAACATCAGGATGGTAATAACTCATTTTCCGAAAAATTGTGGGTTGGTCCGCTTTGGCTCCAAACTTCTCATATATAGTGGTTGAAATTAATTTAAAAACCAAATATACGAACTAATGTACATATACATACCTTCAAACATACTCACCGCATCTCCTGTCGTAACAAGTAACGATTTAAATAAAATTTGTCTAATAGAAATCTGTGTGTGGTCTCATTGGTGAGAAAGGTGTAAAATTTAAAGATGAGAGAGAAATTCACACTTTTTTCAGCACTTAATTTCAACTGCTATTTAATTTGACTTATATTTATTTTACATATCTATATTTAGTATTTAGAATAAATATATCAAGACTTTTAATATAAATGCTTAAAATACCTCCAAAAAATAGACCATATCAATAATTAACAAGCTTTTGAGGAGATTACGAATTTTCTACCCATTTAAGTAGCACCTCAATCAATTTTTAAAGGTTTTTTCTCTTACATCTTAAGAGAATTAGGTACAAATTAAAGAATAAGCTAGCGCTTAATTCAGAAGCTTTTATTTATGTAAAACGAAAGTTGTTAGCCACTTCTCCACTAAAACTACAAATGATGGCTCTATGAGCAATTAATGATCTAACTAATGTCTTTTGTACTCAACTGAAATACTTTAAACTTTAGGTCCTCAATTTGGGTGTGCATTTATTTTATCTATTTGTTTACAAAGTGCGCAATTCGTGAGTTAATGTAATAAATAAGCAAATTATTGCATTCCTTTTTGCCTTTTCCTGGAGTATGCAAGGACGTTATTTAGCACAAATTGACAAACAACTCCATATTGTGATTGTGATTTCCTTTCAGTGAAAGATATGTTTAATGTTTTCAGTTGGGCAACGATCCAGAGAAGACCCGGGAAGAGATCCTCTCTCTGATAGCTCATCACGTGACCGCCGTCAACTATATATATAGAGATACCAAATTTGACGGACGGATAGAACACAGGAATATCAAATTTGAAGTTCAGAGGATAAAGGTAAATGTATTTTTATCTTTTGCCTTCTGTGTTGATATAGTGGAAATACTAATAAATAAAATAAAATTATAGATAAAACACTTTTTTGAACACTTATATTGTCTAATTCCACAAACGTATACTTAAATGTGTACCGGTTTCGGCTTACGCCATCGACAGCACAATGTTCAACAATAATTGAGATATTTGCCAGGCATACATATTTATATCACCTAAGTGTACCTGAGGTGAAATGATCCCCTTCCTCTGGTAAAACCAGGGGGGTGGAAGTCTTTATTATAACGGTAATAACTAAACTGCACTTATTTAAAAAACAAGAAAATAAAATTAAAATAAAACTAAAAACTAACATTCCAAGAAAACAATATGACAAATGTACGATATATAGCTACTATATGTCTAAGTAGAAAATTATTTAACCTAGGTTAATATTGCCATGGATATTTGTTAGCTGAGAGGGATTAACAAAGGAGAAAATTTGAAGTGTGTCTGGTCGTTTAAACAATTCCCATTTTTTCGAGTCCTATTGACGTATCAAACAGCACATAACTGATATAGTAAGAAAAGGGGAAAAATCTACATTTGCGAAACATATAAATGATATGGGTCACTCATTCAATGAACCGGCATAAAATACCTCCACTTATGTGAAAAAGGTAGACCATTAGATTCTCTGGAACAGCTAGAAATTAATAGGACTCGAAAAAATGGGAATTGTTCAAACGACCAGACACACTTCAAATTTTCTCCTTTGTTAATCCTAATGGCAATATTAATCTAGGTTAAATAATTTTCTACTTAGACATATAGTAGCTAAATATTGTACATTTGTTATATTGTTTTCTTGGAATGTTAGTTTTTAATTTTATTTTCTTGTTTTTCAAATAAGTGCACAGTTGGTTATTACCGTTATAATAAAGACTTCCACCCCCCTGGTTTTACCAGAGGAAGGGGACCCTTTCACCTCAGATACACTTTGGTTAATATAAATATGTATGCCTGGCAAATATCTCAATTATTGTTGAACATTGTGCTGACGATGGCGTAAGCCGAAACCGGTATACATTTAAGTATATGTTTGTGGAATTAGACAATATAAGTGTTCAAAAAAGTGTTTTATCTATCATTTTATTTTATTTATATCTTGTTATATGTCTTTATAGCTTGCCTTCTAGGCTCAGGATCGCGGGTTTGAACACAACAATGGCCCATATCCGCGATACGACAAAACCTTGAGGGATCGGGGACATTAATAATGGTAATCGTTAAAGATCCCCTACCCTAGTTGAATCTAGGTAGGCGACATTTAGATCTCCCAGAGTAGAGCCTCCAGGGAAGGGATAAGAGCTTAGGTCCCTAGGTGTTCACACGAGTCCACCTAGTATTGTGTCTATATCGCGTTTGTACCAGGAAAACTATCAAGTTCACCTTTTGTTAACATTTGTACCTTGTTCCATGTTCATATGTGTTTCTTCCTCCATGAACCTCCACTCTCTGGGGAACCATGAGGACTTCTGTCTGACCTATGTGTTCACCTATCTATGTTGTTGTTGATTTCAGATTGATGACGACTCCCCATGTCGGCCACACTACAGTGGAGAAGCCAATCCTTTCTGTATGGAGAACATCGACGTATCCAACTTCCTGAACCTCCACTCTCTGGGGAACCATGAGGACTTCTGTCTGGCCTATGTCTTCACCTACCGGGACTTCACAGGAGGAACCCTCGGTCTTGCCTGGGTCGCCTCTGCTTCAGGTGAACCAACATCTCTCCTAACCTGGTTTTCCATTCACACTATCATTGTTTTCATTGTAGAAAACACTCATTTACTTCGATATTCATGTTTCATTGAAAAATGTAGATTGCATGTGATTTGCAATGAATTCTATTCTAAAAATTAATATTGTAAAATAATTTCTTAATTGTAAAAAATGTTATTTTCTATTCGTTCTAAGAAAACCTTTTCAATGGGACACTATTCGCTCAGTATAAAATATGTACATGGTATAATTGTGACCGTAACCAAACATTACTCTGTCCGGTGAACTACATTAACATTTTTGCCAAATTTAGTGTAAAATTAATGCTACAGATGTCGGCATACAATTCTCAACAAAAGTTTTTATTTATAGTTTTGAAGGAAAATTATACGCAGAGTGCTCAACATTGAATGCCTTGGCTGTAATGCGATTGGCTATTTTGTGATTTTTTGCAATTTGCACTGAATTGACTACAAATACAATAAAATGTCACAGAACATAATTGTAAAGCATAACATTTCCTATAGCCTGAGGCTCTTTTCGATTTTCTTCTACTCTCTCTTCTCTTTTTGCGGTAAATTAAGAACGGCTATGTAGGAAAGACATTGACGTGCCAGTTTTTCGTTAATCGATGCGACTCACAGAACCCCATTGATCTATATTTATTAATAACCTATTGGAACTGAGTCTGTCACTTAACTGAGGATATCTTGCCATACCATTTGTGTGTTTTATTAGTATTATTTTTTTAAATCAATGTTTTTTCATCCTTTTCAGGAGCGTCAGGAGGCATATGTGAGAGATACAAGACTTATACGGAGACGGTGGGGGGGCTCTACCAATCGACCAAGCGAAGTCTCAACACTGGGATCATAACCTTCGTCAACTATAACAGCAGGGTCCCTCCCAAGGTGTCTCAGCTCACTCTCGCCCACGAGATAGGACACAACTTCGGATCACCGGTAGGTATCCTCTATATTGCTAGCAAGTATAGGAAAGGTTCTTATTCAACCAGTTTCTGTTAGTTGTTTCTTTGTTATTTTGATTCATGCCTAGGTTATCATAGGCTATCAGATATCGCCTACTAACAGAAGGTTTTTCACCGCTCTGGTGAACATGAGCTAACCTGGGAGAGTCCAAAATCTTGCCTACCCCGGTTTAGTTTCCTAGGGTAGGGGATTTTGACGAGAACCTGACCTCACAGGCTCGGGACTATCGCTTAACGTCCCATCCGAAGGACGGCGTGCTAAAGGTTTTGTTACCTCCCAGGTGAAAGAAATACCCAAGTACCTCGGCCGGGTTTCGAACCCACGATTTTGAGCACAGTTGACAAGCTACCCCTGTGCTACCGGAGCTCTGCAAAGTATTGTTTGGAAAGGCCATAGCCAGGTAAGAAGGCAGAATTGACCTTTCGCACAGATTTGGTTTCAATATAGAATTGAGATAGGTTTTGTTTCATCTGATGTAATATTATCATGATCCTCCGTACATAGCAAAACAGAAAAAAAGGTCTGTGGACATGTTTTCTTGGAACTTTTCGAGGGGTCTACGTCTACTCTTTGGTTCGTTTTTGCTAACCTGTTCATGTTTTGATTTCAGCATGACTACCCGTCGGAGTGCCGCCCTGGTGGCCTCAACGGTAACTACATAATGTTCGCCTCGGCGACGAGCGGAGACCGACCCAACAACAGCAAGTTCTCTTCATGTAGCGTTGGCAACATCTCCAACGTTCTGGACGCTATCGAACTGGACAAGAAGTGGAACTGCTTCAAAGGTGTTGTATTAATATGTTTGGGGGGGGGGGGGGGGGGGGGGGGCTCAAGAAATATTATAGTGTATTACTTGAAGGGGAGAGGAAGGGGGCTATTGAAATGTTTATTAAGATCTATTGACGATAATACATTTTTATTTTTGCTAATAAAGCTTACATATGTTAACAATTAGAAAATTTATTCTAGTACTTTTTGTAAGGGAGGAAACAAACTTTACTCAGCCAAACAGTCAATTACCAGGCAATTCTGATTATTTACTCAAATCCATCGATATTATTAATTACTAATCGGAATTTCAATCTTAAAATGAATTGCATAAAATGCCGTCGAAAATAAGTGACCTGTTTCGAAAGTTATTCAAATATTATAAAAACACATAAAAAAAGCAAAAAAAATATGAAAAATATTTAATGGAGCTTATCAAAAAATGTATATTTTCTGTTATTTGGTTGTGAATTAGTGTACAATGACCAGTTAATGAGATATAAATAGGTATTTTCTGTTATTTGGTTGTGAATTAGTGTACAGTGACCAGTTAGTGAGATATAAATAGGTATTTTCTGTTATTTGGTTGTAAACACTTTATAAAATGTAATTATTTCGTCCTAAAGTGATTTTTGTTAGGTATGTAAAGACAATTGTGTGTTCTCCCAATTACCTTTCTACATGTTATGTTTTGGACTCAATTATCAGTTGTGTCTGTTATTTACAGCCTCTGCGGGTGCCTTCTGCGGTAACAAGATCGTTGAGGACGGAGAAGAGTGTGACTGCGGTTATGATGAGATGGAGTGTATGGACAAGTGCTGCTACCCTCGGCTGGTGAGCGACATGGAGAGGATGAGGAACAGTACAGCCAAGGGATGCAGTCGGAGAGCCAACACTCAGTGCAGGTAACTAATACATTCAGTGTCAGGGCCATTGCAGGTACCCAACTAGTACACTCAGTATCAGTGTAGGTAACTAGTACACTTAGTGTCAGTGTATGTAACTAGTACACTCAGTGCCAGTATAGGTAACTTGTATATTCAGTGTCATTGCAGGTACCCAACTAATACACTCGGTGTCAGTACAAGTACCCAGCTAGTACACTCAGTGTCAGCACAAGTATCCAGCTAGTACACTCAGTGTCAATGTATGTAACTAGTACACTCAGTGCCAGTATAGGTAACTAGTACATTCAGTGTCATTGCAGGTACCCACCCAACGAGTACACTCAGTGTAAATGCAGGTACCCAACGAGTACACTCAGTGTCAGCACAAGTATCCAGCTAGTACACTCAGTGTCAATGTATGTAACTAGTACACTCAGTGCCAGTATAGGTAACTAGTACATTCAGTGTCATTGCAGGTACCCACCCATCGAGTACACTCAGTGTAAATGCAGGTACCCAACGAGTACACTCAGTGCAAGTGCAGGTACCCAACTAGTACACTCAGTGCCAGTATAGGTAACTAGTACATTCAGTGTCATTGCAGGTACCCACCAAACTAGTACATTCAGTGCAGGTACACACCCAACTAGTACACTCAGTGCCATTGCAGGTACCCACCCAATTAGTACACTCAGTGCCAGTGCAGGTACCCATCTACTACACTCACAGTGAGTGCCAGTGCACCTATCGGTTTTTAAGGTCTACATATCACCCTTTAACTTTGAGCAAAGGTTCAGTTGTATAAATTCAATAGATTCCAAAATATCAGAGGAGGGAATTCAGAAAAATAAGGTAATTTTTAATTAATTTCAGTATATGCCGACGTTACGTGAAATGACTAGGCTTTCCGTGAATTAGCTTTTCACGCTATCTGACATATATATTTGTTTATGTTTATTAAATACATTTTCAATTAATGCATTTTAAATTTCAGCCTCGACGATTTATCCGTAATTTTCAATTATCCAACGTAACCTACCCCCTAGTTAGCCCGGATAATGAGCGCTGTTCTGTATACAGCTAGCCCTATTTAACCGGATTGCCCTGTCTGATGTTGCAGTCCGAGCCAAGGACCCTGCTGCCTGAGCGACGAATGCCGCTTCGTCCCAGCCTCTCACCATATCCGCTGTAAGCCTGAGTCGGAATGTTCCTGGAGCTCTGTCTGTGACGGAAGGTCTCCCCACTGCCCTTCACCCTCCCCCAAGGCCAATAAGACCCGTTGCAACGAGGGCACACAGGTAACACTCAGAAAATGTCCCATATATTATGTAAAAAAGGTCATATAATGCAGTCATGGACATGAATGAATCAATGATTAACCTGATTTTTCAATTTTATACCTTTAATTATTTTTTCTTGTTTTTTGATGAGATTTTTGTTTATTTTCAATTTATTGTTTTTCTCTTTTTCGTTGTCGGTTTTTTATTTTATTAAATTTCATTTTTATTTAATTTTTTTTTGTTCATTGTTAAAGACTTTGAAGACTTCTTAATGGAGCAGCTAGTCACACGATAGTCACACTTAACAGCTGATTCTGACTAGGACACATCTTTACTCAGATCACATCTTCACAAATGAGTGTCACAATGCGGACAAGAGCTAGACAACTCGGTGTGGCTGACCTTCTGAGCTGTGCATTTAGCCGCTTTGGCGAGACTAAAATAGAATTGATTTATATTTTCGGAGATACCTTTTTCTCTTCGATTTTTAGATAGTAGGATTCTTGGAGAGGTTTTATTATACCACTAAGTGGTTTTTTGAGGGTAATTTAATTACTTTTAATAACTTTAAGGATGTTTTTCTTTATTTTTGATATCGAAATCGAAATTTTTATGTCAAACCATTTTTGAAAAAATTCAATAAGCGTTCAGAAGTTCGGTCAATTTCGTGACTTCTATTATGATATTAAGAAAAATAAGTAGAAAAAAAAACACACTTATTGCTCCACCTAGCGGTCAAATCTAATTGTGACGTATTTATGAAGGAACACCTGCGATTCCAAAGAATATACCTGTTTCTGTACATCCAAATAGGTTCAGTAGATATGATAAACATACATTACCTTCCTCCATAGTCGGTAATAATACATAATTAAACAAAAAGTAACGATAAAAAACAAAATTGATTAAAATAATGACTACTGAGGCAGTTTGAAAGCGAATGGATTGTTTCTCTTTAACATTCACTCTGTCAGAGGGTGAGTGAGGGCGAATGTTGAAGAAAATGGGGCCATTTGCAAGTGCGGACTGTACAGAGGGTATAGTTATAGCCATATAGGGGTGGGGAGAGAAGATTGTTGATGCGCATTCTTACGGTCAATGTTTGCATTTACCTGAAATAGTGTTCAATGTACTCTTAAAAACGATATCTCTAATTTCAAAAAGTATGAGGAATGTTGGAAATGTATGTGTCACCACTTGCTATAAAAAAAATAATAATCCTCTGCATTTTCGTTTAAAATTGAGATGAACATGAAAATTTCAGGCATGTAGACCTACGAAATACAGTACATGCTTTAAAAAAAGGTTGGTTTTTAGGTAATACATTTAGTATTTTCAAAAGACCAAAACAATTTTTTGAAAAACAAGTTCACAAATAGTTACTTCCACACCTAAAAAATATTGAAGAAAAATAATTAATTATATTCATAAAATGGTAGGTAAACGAGAAATTAGCTTTTTTTCTAATTTGTTATTTTATTATTTTATTGGAAGAGTTCAATGTTGCTTTAGGAAATATATATCAAATTTCAAAAAGTGAAATATAAAGAATATGGTGAAGAAATATGACACTTTTTGCTTTTTAAAAACAATTTCAACCCCTAACATTTCTCTATTTAATTGAGATGAAAATAATTATTTAAGACATTGTCAGATCTACTAAGTGTGCTAAATGCCCAGCAAGTTTTATCAGTAGAATGATGTGTCCTGACTGGTGTGTGTCTGTTTGCAGTTGTGTATTAACGGGGAGTGTCGAGGCTCCATCTGTCTTGAGTGGAACATGACAGAGTGTTTCCTCACCTCTCAGGCAGCCCCCAACGTAGACAAGAGGTCACTCTGTGAGCTGGCCTGTCAGAACGGAACCGACGTGCAGAGCTGCAGGTCCACCAGCGAGTTTGCTCAGAGGGTCGGCCTCCCTATCGGTGGCATCTCTCTCCGGCCAGGATCACCCTGTGACAACTTCCAGGTCGGTAACCTCTCTCACTCCTTCCCACCTCCCAACCTTCTTCGAGAAGTTTCTACAATGATTAAAATTATGCAATAAATTTGATTTAATATTCAAATTGAAAGATTTGAATTTGAAAGGGGTGCCAGAGCCTTCTGAAGTCTGACAACCAGGCGCAGAACGGACACATGAGGATAAGTTGGAGCTTTCACATGGAAGAGCACTTAAAAACTCCGAAAGTGTGATGAAATGAACTTGAGTGTTATTTAAAAAAAAATAATAACGTTTATTTCTCTTAATCCATAACATTCATTGGATACGTCTTACAATTTTGTACATCTAAATTGCTTATTTTATATTAAATTTTACAATCGACATTAAATCCTAAAATACAAATATTTGAAATGAAAAATAACAATTATAAAAATAAAATAAATAATAGAATATAATAGAAAAATAAATAAATATAAAATTCCTAATATTAATAAATGCAATATATCCTACTTTTATTAAATTTTACAATCGACATTAAATCCTAAAATACAAATATTTGAAATGAAAAATAACAATTATAAAAATAAAATAAATAATAGAATATAATAGAAAAATAAATAAATATAAAATTCCTAATATTAATAAATGCAATATATCCTACTTTTATTAAATTTTAACTACAAATATTTTATAATTATATTTCTTTAGACAAGTCTCTTTCAGGATATTATTTTGGGGCGATCTCATGCCCACTTTTCAGGTCATAATGAGGAAAATAAAGGAAATATAAATAAATGATCTAATAACAATAAAGTAAATAGTGAATATCTAGTAAAATTAATTAGTTATTATAAACGGGAAATGTTTCGTCAGTCTCCCTCCTTGCTTACTGAGGTCAAGATCCCGAGTTCCAAACCCGGCCGTTAATTACGTTTTTCATCTGGGATGTGAAAAACCTAGACATGTCGTCATTCGGTTGGGACGTTGAGCAATGAACGATGTCAGGAACTTGTTAAAAGACCCCTACCCTAGGAGAATAAAAATTTAGTGTAGGCAAAATTTAGGACTCTCATAGTGGAATTGGGCTCAAGTCCACCAGTAACGAAAGAGAACCTTGTAGTTAAAGACCGGGCATGAATCATAATATCAAGGAATTCTTTTAATCTAGTTTGGTTCCAACTTGAAATTCCATTCCTTACTTGATGTATAAGAATGGTTGGCACTCAGCAAACTGACTTAGTTTATAACTAAAACTGACGATGGGCAATGCCGAAACGGTAGTACATGTTTGTTAATTTTTATTTTTATATTATTTATTAGTTATAAGTGTCCACAATATTTCCGTATTCTTCATCTTAGAAGTTGACAGGACTTGAAGCCTGAAAGAAAATGCACTTGACCCAAAAACTTAAATGATATTTGTTTGTTTAGGGTTACTGCGATGTGTTCCTCAAGTGCCGGGCTGTGGATGCGGAAGGTCCTCTGGCCAGACTCAAGAACATGCTCTTCAACAGAGAGACACTCCTCACACTCACTCAATGGGTTACCGTAAGTAGACAACACATATACTATTTAAAGTTGAAGCGCCAAGGGACCTAACCATCCAACGATATTATCCCCTCTCCATAAACGCTAAACTTCCTCCTTATTGTCCCGCCCTCTATTTCCACTGGATCCTAGACCCCACCTAATCTCTCTCAGTTTGAAAAATGCCAGGATAATCCAATAATTCAAGTTTATGTATTATTCTGGGATTATATTTTTGCCAGAGATGATATCTTTCGATTTAACCTCAGGCATTTACCTAAGAATTGAGCCGCCAAATAGTGGTTTAGAATTGTAGGGAAAAATCCAAAAAATGGCTTCGAAATATGAAAATAAAAGTCGTCATACCGATATTAAGAATGGAATATTCAATAATTTATATCAAAATCATTTACACTAAATTCTTCAGATAAATTAGATACATTTTTGAGAGTTGAAGTTTAACTACAGCCTGTTGTCCCTTTTCGCGTAGTTGGAGCTGACTACAGCCTGTTGTCCCTTTTCGCTTTGTTGGAGCTGACTATAGCCTGTTGTCTCTTTTCGCGTAGTTGGTAACTTTCGAGAAAAATTAAGGATATTTACTAAGTTTTTACACTTTGAATTAAGTTTCTTATAATGTATGTAAGTGAGTAGGGTTTTTCCTATTCTCATCAATCGTAAACCAAAATGAAGAAGACTGAGCGTATCTGCCTAAAAAAAAGTTCGGGCACTTAGGAGTCAAAAAGTTGCTGTTTTTGGATTTTTTTCCACCTGAATGAGACCCAAGAGGTAGACAATTTTGGAGTTTATAGTTTCAAATTAGACAAAAATAAATTATAATTTCTTGTTTAATTCTGTTCCATTTATTATTTAACAAATTGTTTATTGTCCGATTACATTTTGCAATTTGTGTCAAAGATATATACAATTAATGAATAATTAACTTATTGTACCTCTTAAGTAACCTAGAGGTGCGACTTTGAAATTAATTTGGTCATTTGTGTGTATATTTTTATGGGATTAGACAATGTAAGTTTTAAACATTTTAAATATATTATTAATATGTATTTTTTTTCAGGAGTACTGGTGGGCGTGCATGCTGATGGGTCTGGGGTTCATCATCTTCATGGGTTGCTTTATCAAGTGTTGTGCAGTTCATACGCCATCCTCAAATCCCAAGAAACCTCCGGCGCGGCGCTTCTCAGAAACACTCCGTCGGCCTATACACACCCTCCGACGAATGGTGAACACCCCAGTCTAACTTTTATCTAACCTAGTCTAGAATATATACCTATATATATATATATATATATATATACCAGAGTAGTCAGGAGGTAGTCAGCATCCCAAGCCCATTTGTCGCAATATTAGCATCCAAATGACAATGTTTGAGTTGGGGAAGTGAGAGAGGATGATTTGGAGGGATGGTGAGAGGCAGACCATTGTTCTTATTTAATAAGTATAAATAAGTTGTCTTCAAATAGGAAATTGAGAAAAAAATAAAATAAATCAATTCAGTAAATCATTAAAGAAAAATAGAGTGAAGAAATGTTATATGAATTATGTATATATCTTTGAAACTATAAAATGTATATCGAAATAATCGATTTAATTGACATTAGTGAAACAAAGAACATATTATAATGCTTTAAAAACTCATATTTATTTAGCTTTAAAATTTTCATTCTGGTTAGTTTGTGGATGAGTAGTTAAATATTTCAATAGTTAGATCATAACAATTGAACTAGCGACCTCAAGATTTGAATGTAATAGAAGGTTTGTAGAGGGAGCCATGGTGGCCTTGCGGGCTAGAGCGTAGGGCTTTGGTCGCATGGTCACACCATGGTTGGCGGGTTCGAATGCCGTCCGGGAGTGAGTTTTATTTCGTAGATAGAACTCCCTCCCGGGGCCATGGATGTCTTAAAATAAATAGATTACACCTTTACAAGAGATATGGCTAATATGCATCGTACATGAGGCAAAAAAAAAAATATATATAGAAAGTTTTTTGTCAGTCCACTAAGACAGCTCACTATGACAGTTAATTAGAAAACGACCTTTGTAATCTCTTTCGTTTCCTCAGCCCGGGTTCTTGCAGTTTCTTACATTTCCTCCCCTCCATTTTGTCTTTAAAGTATATTTATACTTATAAAAAATCTTATTAACATTGAAGAGTTGAACATTATTTTTGTTTGATTGTCTTTCTACAGATTGTTGCGCTTTTTTATATTGGAGATATTTATATTGAGTATTGTTTTTATTTATATTTCCTCAAACTCACTCACTCTCTCTCTCTCTCTCACTGTTTCTCTCTCTCTCTCACTCTCTCTCTCTCCCTCACACACTCTCTCTCTCTCCCAACCACTCCTCCCTCTCCCCCTCTCTCTCAACCTCTCCTTCTCCCTCTCGCCTCTCTCTCAACCTCTCCTCCCTCACCCCTTCCTTCTCTGTCTTTTCCTCTCTCTCTCTCTCTCTCCCTTTCCCTCTCCACTCCCCCCACTCTCTCTCTCCCTTTCCCTCTCCACTCCCCCCACTCTCTCTCTCCCTTTCCCTCTCCACTCCCCCCACTCTCTCTCTCTCTTAACCTCTCCTCCCTCTCCCCTTCCTTCTCTGTGTCCTCCCCCCACTCTCTCTCTCTCCTCCCTCATCCCCTTCCTTCTCTGTCTCCCCCCCCCCCCCCCCCCACTCTCTCAACCTCTCCTCCCTCTCCCCTTCCTTCTCTGTCTTTCCCTCTCCCTCTCAAAACCTCTCCTTTTCCCTTTCCCTCTCTCTCTCTCTCTCTCTCAACCTCTCCCCTTCCTTCTCTGTCTTTCCCTCTGCCTCTCTCTCTTTCAAACTCTTCTCCCTCTCACACACACACACGCTCTCTCTCCCTCTCCTAGAATAACTCAAATATATCGAGATAGAATGAACTCATTGATACGAAATTTTATATGTGGATTAAGAAGTTTATAAGTAAACACATTTGTAGATTTTCAGCAAATCGGTCAAAGAGCACGGGAGGCTTATAGGGGGGCTTAACTTGAAAAACCGGATAACTCGGTATAGAATGAATGTTTCGATATCTTGCCGTCACCAAGTGAAGACTGAATGGAACTGAGGGAGAGCTGGAGATATAGACTCCCACTCATCTACCTCAACTTACTTCTCCCGATACTTCTCTCTGCTATCAGAGTACAAATATATACTACTATATTCTAAGACTCTATATAAATATCTCCATGGAAGGCTTACAATAGCTATTCACAGGTATATTGGGTTTATTATATTTTTTTAAAAATATTTATTGACAAGAGCTCAGTTACAAGCTACACTGTTTTCTGCCATTTTCTAACTTTTATAGTATATTGTAAAGTTCATGACTTTAAATTAAAATTTAATTATATTCAATGATTTATGAAAAACAATAATAATATATTTAGGGTACTCTACTCTAGAGGCTTTAAATAAGTGTGCTACTTGGACAGATGATACCTTGATTATATGAGGATGTTTGTTCTGTTTGTGTTTACCTCCGAAAGTGATATTGGAGGAAGAGTCGACCCAAAGCGGTGCTGCTTCCCCACACTCCTCGGCTTCTTTTAGTAAGAGTATCGTCCTCCCAACTCTGTCTAAAGTAAGAGCTAACTATAGAAGGGGCCACGTTGAGGGAACCCCGGTAGCAGTGCAGCCCAAGTGGAGGGGGCAATACGTCACCCATCCTATTCTTTCAGGGGACATCTTTCATCAGCACTATTGTAGTTAACCTCGTTTCATATATAATAGGATGGTCCTTAGAAATTGATTTTTTTTTTTTTTTTAGAGAACTCTCCCCTTCTTATATTGTATATTTCTTTATATATAAAAGTCTAGGTCACGTTTTTTAAAAATTTTGGGCATCGTTAAAACGTGTCGCTGGAGGCTCGAAAGTGTTGCAAAAATTCACAATTTCACCGAAAAATTGTGAAAGACTGCACCAACTCGATCACGAGATTAGTATTAACCTTTCTTGTAGAAAATAAAATTGTGAACAAAATGTGTAATAAACATTTTTCTGTTATCTTGAACATTTTTTGAGTTACGCGCCCGAAACGACACGCTATTAATTGAAAGTCAATACGTTTGACAAAATGTTCTTTCTCTATTTATTTTATTTATCAATACAAATAAAAACAGCATAAATTATTCTACGAGGAGACGGCTTAACTTTTGGATCCTTTCTTCTTTGCCGAATCACTTTAGTTCAGAGATTGGCAGTACTCGGAGCGCATGCCTCTCCCACTGCTCTCTTGCGCGGTCCGTGAGGGATCCGAAAGTTGTTTTTTTTTCAGGAAAAAATAGATTGAATCTGCGAAAAATGGTAGAGACATAATAAAGTGTTGCGGAACCAAGTTGCAGGATTTAAATTAACGAATAGGATAGACTAATACTAATTATTCTTGTTATATTTGCATACCTTAGTGCCAGGTTGCGACCCGCAGGTGCAATAAGGTTGCCGACTCCTGCTCTTGATGCAAACCAATAACCAGCACCTGTTTTCCTTAAAATCAACCTTTAAACCCCCCATCCTATTCCACGCTTCAACCTTCAACTTCGTGAACATGCACAAACAGGTCAGATTCATATGCATTACTGGAGTCAAATAGTTGAATTGTATCTCCCCCCTTCTCTCGTAAATTTCGTTAAATAGTCCTTTATAGTTAGAAAAAAACAAAATGGTGGGTCCTAAATTCGAAAGTCAATTTCTAAGAACCATGGATGAAACATGTCACCTGGAGCTTAACGGGTAGGGAGAGGGCACGATGGGTCATATATTGCCTTATAATAGAACAAAATACAGGGGTTCAAAATAAGTTCAAAATTTTATTTTTTGATTCTTATTTAAGGACTCTTAATATATTGTCTAAATTGTGCAGATGATGACGATTTGAAAGAATCAATGAGAGAGAGTCCAGACTCTCGGCTCCTTTCGACCCACTACTCGACTCCCTCAACTCCTGGCCTCTTCTATAGAGTTACTATAATTGATACAGTACAGATACATGTTTAGTGATGTGTGAATGGACAGTATGGAGTATTTTGTTGTATATAGAAAATAATAATATTACAACTTTATGAACAAAAACGGTTTAATATTAAAATAATGAATTTTTACTTACTGCGACAAATATACAGGTTGTCATCAGTAAGACTGATGTCTTTCTATTGGTCAACCCGGAGCAGGTTCCTCTATTTTAGATATCCTTGTAGATTTTTGGGTTGTGTCCCTGGATAGTTGCATAAATGGATTGGCCTGATGATGCAGTTTATTGTGAACATTTTGCTAATAAAGTCATGTTAACAGAGGGGAGAAATGTTGAGGTCATTGTGTAATGTGAGATTGGCGAGGTAAAATTGTGTCTACAGTAGAGAGCATAAGTTGAACGTTGACCATCTCACCTCGGACCTTCTTAGTCCCCGTAATCACATACTATAAAATTTACGAAACTATTCATTAGTTCCCCAGATATACGATGTATAGGGGCAGTTATTTAATCGATCGGAAATTCGATGCAGAGTTTTCAACGGAATTTCATATTTTCCGACCATTTGACTCTCCGCTCTCCCTTTTATCGGCAAGCTCCCTTTCCCCCACCTCTAAGCACGTTTAACTTGTGGTCACTACTATATTAGTGTTGGTGTATACTTGGAACAGAAGCTCTACACTAATTTCTTTATGTTTCGTTACCATTGAGAACATCCTGCTAAGTAACTAACTATAACCTGATAGATAACTGTGAATTTTTTGTTTTGTGTTTCAGAACCATTCAAATCACCACCATCAACAGGGGAGGGCCGCACCTCGCCGAGGACCCGCCCACGGCTACGGAGAGGGCAGGGGTCACTATTACCCTCCTAAAGGTAATCCATAGGGTTCTTATATATATTTTTTTAAATGTCACCAGAAAAAGTACCGTTGACAGTCACCTGTGACAAATACTGTTCCTAAAGGTTACAGCTCTGCTTTGCAGGGGGATGAACCATGTTGCCAAAAATAATAGGTTAAGTAGGAAAAGGGGGAAGAAACAAAAGTAAACAGTGATCTTTACTGAATATTCACAGCGCAAAGCAGAGTAAATATATCAAGTAGCAGAATAACAGTTGTAACAAAACAACAGAGAGTAACAGGAAGGGAGAATAACAGAGAAGTGAAGTTAATAACAAACTCAGTATTTGGCCAACGTTTCGGAAATAGTTAATTTCCTTTCTCAGGGCCTTATAATGACTTTGAATGGATGTGTGTTGTGAATTTGGTGTGTGTTTGTGTCTGACAGAGAAATGATTGAGAGAGAACAGTTTACCATCAGACACAAAACTTACCACACACATCCACTCGAGTCATTATAAGTCTCTGAAGAAGGAGATGAGTAGTTTCCGAAACATTGGCCAAATACTGAGTTGTATTTGTATGTACACGACAGAACCTTGACTTCTCTCTAGACATTGTAAAGATATTGTCCACTCTATCAATCATTGAAAATAACAGATTATATCAACTGAAATTATTAAATGTTATTTTTTTTTAATTAAGGAAGAAAATATCAGATTGCCAAATAGGAAATCGAAATTGTTTTCCGGGAGACAGGAATTCATATAAAATGGATGTATCCTTGAAGAAGGGTCTAACGGAAGTGTTTCTGTTTCTGTCTTGTGTAGCTACAGCGCCTCCAGCAAGCAGGTCGGAGCTCTACGCAGGGGCCTACTCTGACAGAAACGCCTTTCACATGAGGCAGCACAAGGTCTGACCGTTATAGCCACGTGAGTCCACCAACTTTATATATATCTCCTACATTATTATTCAATTCTTTAGTTGCACCAATTTTGTTTTTCAAAATTAGTTCAATTTATTTTCTACTGGGGTCTAACAAAAATCCAACATATCAGATGTTGACAAAAAAAAAAAAATAAATAAAGTCTCGTTAAGAAAATGTGGAAGAAGGTGGAAAAGTTGACATAAATATAAGAAATATAGAAGCAAAACATAGAAAGGAGAGAGAGGATGGGAGGAAGGGAAGGACTGGGAGCAGGAAAGCTCTATATGAGGAGGTGGGATTCAAAAACAGGTTTCTCACTCAAGACGAAAATTTGGGAAATCAGGAAAAACGTTTTCGCTTTTTTTCTTTCAGGTTGTGACCTTAATTTTTTTTTCAGGGGTGTACTTTGGTATTGTCTTTCTAGTGCCAATAGGTTTCAAAAATGTTTTTAGTATTTTTTTAAAAATAAACAGAAATGTTTAGGAGAAACCTGGTTATGATCCAAACACTCCATATCTGCATATAAAAATGTTCATTTGTCCTTTAAATTATTTTTTATTAGCAGCAGATAGACAATTCAGTTAGTCGACTGATATGGAATAGGAAATAAACAAAAACGTGCAAGTGAAAAAGTCTGTTGTTGTTAAAAAAAACAACCTAAAATCATTAAAATAAAACAACAAAAAAGCAGCTAAACACGGACAGTCACCTCATGCTCGAGGCAATCGCATTCTTCCTTCTGGTGTCCATCATCCATTGAGAGAAATTTTCGGTATTGCTCCAGACTAGATTCTTCAACATTCGTCTCTCAGTTTTCACCAAACACGAGACACATCCTTTCTTAACATCCTGCCTTTGATGCACAGCTGTTGTTGGAGAAACCTACTTTTGAACCAAATCCATTTTTCTGAAGTAGTTTTACGATGAGAGAAAACTATTTTTGAATCATTACAGTTACACATACCGATAGCTCTCAATGAGACGAAAAAATCGCCATATCAAGATCATTTTCTAAAAAAATGTGAGAAACCTGTTTTTGAATCTCACCTCCTCATATAGTAAAGATATGAAAACTGACATAATTGCAGAGATATTGTGAAATAATTCAAATGGACTTGAAAAATAAAATAAAACTGGTTTATTTAATATGTTGTCTAATTTCACTAACTATATATACATGGGAGTACTTTCGGTATTTCTACCATCCTCAGCCAAAAGCATAAGAGATAAGACTAAGTTAATTTTCAGAATCAATCATCTGAAAATTAACTTAGTCTTATCTCTTATGCTTTTGGCTGAGGATGGTAGAAATACCGAAAGTACTCCCATGTATATATAGTTAGTGAAATTAGACAACATATTAAATAAACCAGTTTTATTTTATTTTTCAAGTCCATAGTAAAGATATGTTTAAATAGTACGGGTGATAAGAAGAGCTATGGGTGAAAGAATACAGCAATTAGAAAAGTCCTTAAACCTTACTATTCTAAAACAGGTATGATATATTAATAAAACAAACCTATTTTTTGAAATATTGTCTATTCCACTAAAGATATTTATAAAAATAAAACTACCGGTTTCGGCCTCACACCGTCGTCAGGTCTAGTTATGAACTGAGAAGCCGAAACCGGTAGTTTTATTTTTATAAATATCTTTAGTGGAATAGACAATATTTCAAAAAAAATAGTTTGTTTTATTTATTTATTACAAATTCCACAATATGTCCGCGTTCCTCAACTTAGAAGTTGTATGATATATTGAAGGCATTTCACAATTTGTATAAAGTATGTACTAAAGCCGGAGACAAAACAAGCTTTTGTAGAATCAAAGGATAATAGACTTTTTTTTTTGTCCAGATTTCCCCCTTTAGATTATTAAAAATTGCATGCCAAAGGGGGTCTACGTATGAATTTTGTTTTTACTGCCGCATCAGTGAGTATTATGGCGCCACTCTAATTTGGGTTATTTCGCAACTGCAAAAAGGAAATTTTACTGATTTTTAAATTTAGTTTTTGAGACAACGATATTCCAAATGTGCATTATTTTCATCAAAACAGATAATGTTATAATATTTATGCAAATTCGGCATATTTCATATTCAGCGCGAAAACTTCAATATTTGTATTTTTTCTGATTTAGGGTGTTAAAATTAAACCTTGGATATATTGTATTACTTGGTTTGATTCCTCTAGTTATCGTTAAAATCAATTTACCGAAATAAAAAAAATTGTGAAAATATATACATATAACACTTATATTTAACTTGAATTATTGTTATATAACATATTGATTTCTAATACAAAGTGGTTGCCATGAAGGAAAAAAAATGAGATGTATAAACTTCACTTCTGATATTATTATTGAGAAGTTGTACCGTTGTGTCAGGATGGCCGAGTGGTCTAAGGCGCTGCGTTCAGGTCGCAGTCCACTCTGTGGGCGTGGGTTCGAATCCCACTTCTGACAGTACTTTTATTTTGAATTTATTTATCATTTTTACGTACATTTTGTAGGTAGCTGTTATTATTTGTTTTGATTTGTCTACTTTTTGTACCTAATTATTACTATTTTTTTTTTGCAGCTGGAGGGAGGGATGGTTTATGCTGGGCCTATGCCTACGGTGACGGCCTGCCTACGCCGCTGCTCTCTACACTATGATCAGGGCCCCCCTCATCTCCCATCACTATATATAAATATATACATATATTATATATATATTTTGAAAAAAAAATAAGTAAATAAAATACATAATTTATAATAAATCTATATATAGTCTGTAAGTGATAAAATGAGAATATTGTAAATCTATTTAAAAGGAAAAACTGATGTTCTCCCGCCTCTCCCTATATATAAATATGTATAATGTAATGTAATGTAATGTATTCTGTGTGATATATAAGGGTTTGACTTGACTTTTGTTTACTGTCGGAGGTGCTCTATTGGTGTTTTTTGTCCTTGTTCATGAGCTTGGTTGCTTCTGTTTTGTAATCAGTGTTGACCCCGAGTAAATCTGTGAATAACAATGATTATTATTAAAAGTTAATCTACCCTTATTTGAAATTTAAATAAATGTTTGCTTACCGATAATTAATCAATGAGAAATATTTCAGATTTGTTTTAAAACTAAAAGACAAGTGCGTCATCAAATAAAAAAGTTTTGAACTCGTTGCTACATAACATTTGTGAGAACATAAACAAATCTGAAATAACAAAAAATATAAATGAATTTAAAAAAAAAAAAAGGTTATTTATGTATTTATTCCTGGCCATAACTGATTTTTGTATTGTATAAGTTTGTAAATGGCTTGGAAAGGCCCCACTGTGCTATCAGGTCTCTTTGTATGTTTGAGCTGAAGACATACTAACATAATACTATGAAGGGCTTTCATGATTTCATTTATTTATATTTAAATAATAAATATATAGTTATTTAAATTCAAAACTCTTCTGGGTAAACTCAGTCCATGTCTGAAGCTGGTTCTCTCAGATTTTCTAAACATCTTTTGTATGTAATGACAAACATAATTTTTTCCGTATGAGAAATAGATACTCGTACCAGCTCACAAAAAGGGGGACAAAGCTCAAAATTGGCCGCCCGTTTTGGATGTTACACAAAGGCTATTACAAATTTAGTACATTTCCTGAAAAATAATTATTTTCTTACCTTGTTTTTATATAACTCAAAAACATCATTTTTACTTGTTTTGTGAAAAAAAAAATATATATAAATATAGGAATAGATAATTAAAAATGCACAATTTGTTCGTCAAACTTCACTATATTCTTAAATAATCGACTTGTTGTTAGTAAGCGACTCTTGATAATGCCTTAGCACGGCGAAACTAGTCGAGTATTTGAGAATATATAGTGAAGTTTGAAAAATAAATTGTGTATTTTAATTATCTATTCCTAGAATGGAGCTTCACAAAGTAAATCTGGAAACCATAAATTATTTGAAATATAAACATATTATTGATTCATGTGAAAAGAAAGAAATCGTTGGAAAATGTAGGTAATTTTTAAGTTGAGCACTCTGTTGTTGTTGCTCCTTCTAATGTATTGTTAACTCATTTTGAAATAAATTTATTGTTGAGTTGTATACAACAATATATGAGGCAGCTATATTTATTTTCTATAAAACTCACTCAGTAAACAAACGATCCTGGACATAAACTTCCAACTTCAGTATTTTATTAATTTGTTGTTTTATTGAATATTTCTTTTAAAATATTTATAATGGTTCATTTTTAATTTTTGACGGAGACTTAGGTATTATTTGATTAGTCTAGACAGAATGTTTTTATAAAATATTTTAGATTCAAAAAACAAGTCAAACATTAAAAATGAATCAACATTATAAATATTAAGATAAATATGGAGACTATGCCCGGAACCTCTGCATATGAAGTAAGTGTTGAACATCAGAAAATAAATGTGGCAATTATTATTGTATATTTTATGACTTTCTTTCCGTTTCTTAAAAATTTAAAAAAAAAAATCAATTTTTCTGTAGTTTTTAATTGCAGGTTGACCTCAGTTGCACTGCTTTTTTTTTTTTTTTACCGCGAATTGTCTATTGCACCAATTTAGAAACAAACCTGGAAAAGTCATCGGTGATTCACCGACTATGTATTTCGCTAGCACGAATTATCAATTTCGCTAGCACGAATTATCAATTTCGCTCACTCTCCCTCCAAAGCCAATAGACCCCTTGGACTAAAGCCTAATATTTGACATACATTGTCGCTTCTGTATCCTTGACACTAAAGTTTGTGTCGATTCATTCATAACATCGACAGTTATTGGATTTTTGTGTTAATCCTCCCTCTCTTCGTCCGATTTGACTGAAAATCTATAGGTGTCGTTCGTAGAGGGTTCTCGATATACATATGAAATTTCGTGTTGATAAATTCATTCTATTGGAAGTTATGTTCACAGACAGATTTTTTTTTTTTTTTTTTTCATTTTTGTAATGAGGATGTCGGATTCTGAGAAAATCATGGAATGTGCGACCAATTATATAACTTCCCCTATACTTGTTGGAGCTGGGGAATGATAAATAAGGATCCAACAGTTACTGTTGCACTATTGCATTATACTAAGTGCAGTGTGTCTCCTTGAGTATTCTCCACCGACGAAGTATGCAGCTTCCTATTGCAAAACATTATGTAGTTAATTTTGCTTTTAGGTGCCCCCCTCCGTCAATTAAAAAAAAAAAAAATCATGAACAGCCTTTTTTGTTATTATATCTGTTTCTCAACAAATTTCATATAAATACACATATTTATATAAAGATTTTCTTTAACTATATATGGTACAAGTCCAGTACCATCTATCCAAAGATTATTTAATTTAAATAATTTTTTTTTCTTTTCTTTTTTTACCATTTTATAGTATTTTAATAAGTCTATTTATTAATTTTGTTATAAGTATATTTTTTTATATTTATGTATGTATATTTTTTACATTAAAACATATCATTATTTACATTATAATATTTATATATATATTATAATAATTTATGATACATTATGTATCTTAGATATGTTTCATTATTTTTACTTTTAATTTTTTTTCAAATAACGTTCCTTCGTTTGTAGAATTGGAACGGAAGAAATATGTTTTGTTTTTCTTAAAACGTTGATATTATAGTTAATTAGTTCAAAAGTGAACTACTATGTGTATGGAATATATATTTGAATTAAATAATAATGCTTCCAGAACTTGTATTTCGTAAATATTACATACTTCTATGTATAAAGTGTAATTAGTCTATTTCAGAGACCAAAAATATAAATGAATTATCAAAAGTTACATTTAAAAAACCCCCGACACAATAACATTTTGGGGGCGGGACGACGACGACACCCCCTGCAAAAATCCTGATTTTATTTAAATAATGAAAAAAAAAGTCCGGTTTTTTGGTCTTTTGATTAAAAGTCAATTTAATTTTTTTTTTACTGAAACCATGGTGGGGAGGGCTTTCTTGGTGGCGGTGGGGGTGGGAAAGGGGCTTGTTACAAACATTTGAGCTCAAACTCCAAGTCTCTAGCTGTAATAGAGGCCGAGATCCCTATGCAGGCTCTAATGAAACCTGAATATCTTGGATACGGCATACCCGACTTCCACAAAACTTGGCTAAGAGCCATCTCGCAAATACCAGCTTTCAAAACAAAAAAAATCTCTTTGAAATCGGTTCAGCCGTCTTGGAGCTACGATGCTACAGACAGACAGACACACAGTCAAAGGCTTCGAACTTACAACACCCCTCCTTTCGCGTCGGGGGTTAAATATGAAATTATACACATACATAATGAAATAGCCAGTTTATATTTGAGGTTGTTATAGAAATGTTGAACCAAAATATAATATTTATATAAACTGAAAATTAATTTAAATTTTGTTTATATGAACTATGTTTTTTGATAAAGACCATGACAAGACAGTAGATTACCTTTTATCCGTCTTGGTTGGAGCAGAAGTTGGCCGGTTAATCCGGAGTTGTTGAAAAAAAAATTATTCAAATAATGTTTATAACAAAATATAATTTTAAATTCTTTAAACTATCTATAATGTATTGTTATTTTATACAATTATTTTTAATACAACTTCGAAGGTTGAAAAGTTTCTTCTTTCAGAAAACATGTTAAAAAAAAACTTACATGAATAGATATTTAAAATATTTTTGGAGTTGGTAAGTTATTTTTTAAAAGGACGAAGAGTTGGATAAGAGGCAGTTTACTGAATAAATTGTTTTTTAAGACTCATTTAAATATTTTATATTAAGTTGATGAAGTGTTCATTAATTTTTATACTTTTTTTTTTTTTTAAATATTATATTAGCAGATTAGTAAGTTATCTGGTCGGTGAATAACTGTAATCGACTTATAAGGATATTAAGTGTGAAATTTCATGAAAATTCGATGAACTGTAGCACTCATTTTATGTTTTGGGACCGGTTTCGAATTTTGAGATCCCACATACGACGCCTATATCCAAATTTGGACCACCCTAAAATACGATAATATTTTCGTCAAAAATCATTCCTTTTCCAAACAAAACTTTAATTTCAGATATTTAAAGAAGGAATCTGTTTTTTTGTAAATGTATTGTCTACTTCGTGTATTATTATCGACAATCCACGATATTAAATAGCCGAACGTAATTTAAAGAAGTATTCACATCAATTCAAGCATCATTTTAAGTCTAAGCACTTAATTTTTTTTTAATAAATAAAAAGGGAGATACATCTTCGTGGATTTTTTTTTTTTTCTCTCTGTTAACTTCTGTGACAAAAGAATTGTGGAGTGAAGAACCCAAATATATTTATTTTCATATATTCCTATTTCGCGACTTTATCTCGAATATCTTGTTTACTCTCTATATTCTCGTTCTAGAGAAGTGAGGGGGGGGGGGGGGGGGGGGGGGGGGACTACGCTGAGCAGTGAAGCCGCCCCAACTAATATACTTATTTTTTCATGTTTTTTAAACCATATATTAATTTTGCCAAGTTCCAGGTTAGCGAGATTTTATATCGTCATAATAATTTTTTAAATTTTAAATATACATTTTGTTATTTTTCTGACCTATGGCCCCAGTCGGGCTTAATTGTAGTGTCCGCTTAGAAAGTTGGGAGTTCGAATCCAGCCCGGGGATTCAGACATTTTCATTCTTTTTTTTTTACACTTGATCGTCTTAACATTTATTATTATTTTTTATTTTTATTACAATAAATGCGATATAAAATCTAGCACTCCGAAGGTCATTTTGAAAAAAGCGCCCTAACCGTTTTTCTCTCTTATTTGCAATCTAGTTGTTTTCAAAAATTGATAATTTCGTGCTTATGCACACGTAATTTGATCATTTTTTGAACACTTCATTCTATTCTTTGCTCGTTGTTTGTTCATTTTGTTAAAACAATAAATTGTGAAAAAAAAAGTAATAAATAAATATAAAAAAAATTGTTTATTAGCTTTTTCCGTTTCTTTGTGTACATAATTTTATTTTTTAAATTACTTTAATTAAAAATACTGTTTGGTTAATTAGGCTAAGACAAAGTTGATCTACTGTAGTATACAATAATCTTGTTATGGACTTGTATATTTGTTCATAATTCTCCCAAATATTTTTTATATATATTTTTTCGAAATAACATTTGTTGAGAAATATCCACCAAATTTTAAGTTTTCAACACTGAAACTAAAATGGTTTGAGAATATTCTTTTCTTTGTGTGGTACGTTTCTATATTTACAATAGCTACTTAGATCGGTTTCAAATTAGCGGGCAACCTCTGAAATATATTGGTTATTTTTCACATTATAGTTACATTGGGCCGCACGCAGAAGTTCTGAAGGGGAGGAGGTTGAGCAAATGTATTAATTCATCCTCTTTAGTAAGCCGTGTGATTGTCTAGCCTACTTGCAATATTATTGTAACTTTATAATTGAAGTCAAACCCATTGAGGGCATAATCTGTCAAATTTCAGCGATACCGATATTATTAAAAGTTAATTCATTCTGTGGAAGTACATACCGAACAATTTTTTATTCTAAGTGTAGAAGAGGTTGATTCCGTCACCGGGAGGATGGTTCCGTCACCGGGAAGATGGTTCCGTCACCGGGAGTATTTGCATATTTGTCAACTGGGATTAATTCTCAGCTTCTAGGGAGTTTGTCTTCTACATCATCCACAAAGTTGCGCAGAAACAACAACAATCTGTCTTAATTATGAACTAACTACAACGTTAAAACTTGAGATGTACAAGAATAATTTCTGAGAGAAATGTAAATGGATAATGGATGATATTTGTCATGTTTTATTGGGTGCTCTGTGCAGATCCCCTCCCCGTGAAGCCTCACATTTAGGGCCGGTCCCACACAAGCTTACATACAACAAAGCTTTACCTTATTACATTACGTAATGTAAATTTCATTTGAGAATGCTGTAAAAAGCGAAACTACTTATGTTAATTCGCTTGATGAGCGGGAGTTGACAATTTTTTGTAACTTGTGTCATAATTTTCCCGCTAAATTAGTGAAATCAGACTATAAAAATAATAATTATTTTTCAAATTTCCCCTCCTAAATGTTGTAAGTACGTGCACTTATTTTGCGAAGGCACCTCCTCATCTCACAAACAATAATTACAACCAAAAAGAGATTGCTAGTTTTATATGTTTTTTGTGCGACTTTATATATATATTTTTATGTATGTATACAAGAGATTTGCGACAAAAGATTTCAATATTTGTCAGATCTAAATTGTTTGTTTTTTTAATTCTTGAAGTCCTGTGCTGCTGTTGTACGGAGAGCTATCTGGCGGCAGTCTACCGCACTGTGTACACATGTAAATAACTATTAACTGATCATATATGTATTTCTTGTCAAATATTTCAAATGAAAGAAAAGAAAAACAAGTTTATTAAATATGTCTTTGTTTTTTTTATTTAACCTTTATTACAACTTTCGGCGTTATCCTCTGCAACAGTTTATTCTCCACTCACTTCTTAGCATGAGAGCGCCGGTAGAAATAGTTTATAAGAAACAGCACTATTTTGTTTTTATAACGGATAGTCATTATGTCCGAAATTTCATGAAATTAAGAGAGGTCGATAGTTTTAATACATCTGTTGACGGTTTCCCCATTTGACACCTCCTGGTGGAGAAAGAATAAAGCACTCTGCTCTCTCGGCGCGCCAACAATGAAATTAAGGTGGCTGGGGATGACCACCGAGAGTCGCAGATGACTTCGCCAGTCGCTCCCAGCTGACCAAAGAACAATTTATTGTATAAACAAACAGGATATGCCCTTTTACCCGACGATCGGGTGTGGCCTCGGCAACTAAAAAAAAAAAAATTACAGTTTGTAAATGTAATTTGAATATTTACGTCCATAAATACAAAAATACTGTGCTAAATGACTTTTTTTTTTTTTTCTTCAAAACATACTTTTGGCGAAATGACAAAGGATCGTTGATTGGTAGGTTTTTTGCTCCATTGAAGCCATTCTTATGTCACGTCGTTTCAATTGTTCGAGATAGTGGATTGGTTGATTCCCTTCAAGGTTACTAGCCAAAACTGTTGCTTTTTCCATTTTCCAGACTGCAAATGATTTGCATTTTTTCTTCAATTGAGAATAATTGTGGTTTGGTGGTCATCATAAAGCAAAACTAGAGATGCAATATAGGCCATATCAGGCCGATGAAAGTTGAATACTAACAGAGAAGTGAGAACTTGGAAATGTTGGAGCTGGGAAGGGAAGAATGATTTCGGAAATGAATAAATTGGTTCTTACAATCGATTTATTTTAATTTGTAGCAGATATATTTTTACACGCAACTTATATCGAGAGTTCTTATAAATGAATCCTACTGTAGATATGTCAGCCCAGCCACTAGTTATGCATTTTATTGTAGAGTTGGAGTTAAATGTTTTAACAAACAAGAAAATCTTAACGTTTATCTAAATTTTATTTAAAATTAGTGAATATAAAAAAAGTTTTATTTTTCCTTGACTGCGCATGTCCAGAGATGCTGTGGACAGTATTTCAGTAAAGTTGTGTTTACAGGAGCCAAGGCTGTGCTTGACACTTCCTCAGTGCTACTTCAAGAGTGGAAGACGAGACGTGACATCGCTCCTAATCATTCTCCTGATAGACAGCTGACAGTGGGTTAGCCTCTGACAGATAGGTCTCTGTGTTAGCCAAGGCCTGGTCAATAGAAGTCGTCTTCTTCTTCAGTTCGCAGTTGGACACTGTCTTCAAATAGTTGTATCCTTCGAGGAGGTCTCCAGGCGTGGTTCCAGGAGATAAACTCACCACGATGGGGGGTGTCGCTTCTGTCCACTGGGTCCCCTTCCAGGATCGTCTCGTGGTTGATACCACACACAGACCATGGTCCCGGGGCAGTGTGTGATTCTTCTTGTGATGATGACACTGGAAGCCCTTGTGTCTCAGTGTTGTGCTATGCCGCTTCGTCTTCGTCTTTGTCTTCTTCGTAAATTGGAACAAACCTTTACAGAAAAGAAACAAAATGAGTACAGTTTGTTATTAACTGAAAATTTCACGTTTTACTTCCTCTGCCATCTATTATTACTCAATATTACTCAGCCATCAATATTATTACTTATATATTATTATACTTAACATTTTTTGCAGAGATATTGTGAAACAATAAAAAATAAAGAAAAACAAAAAGACAACAGTATTTGTTAAGTCGTGGCTGAAGATGGTAGCAATACCGAAAGTACTCCCGTATTTATATATGACGGGATTATAATCAAAATGGTCCAAGTGACATTTTTGAAAATTTTTCGTTAAGTGCATAATCGGGTACAGAAATGATAGTTCTGTTCACGAAAAAAGTTGTACAAGTGAAATCCTAGCCACTGCATTAGTAACTTAGTTTGCTAACAGCAACTTTCACCATAAAAGCAGAAGACAAAATATTTCCGGTTTCGATAAATTATAGATTTTTTAAATCAATTAAGAACTTAATACAGTTTCTTCAAAGATTTAAAAATGTAACTTAAACCATTTTGATTCTAACCCCGTCATATATTTTGTGAAATAGATATATAAAAAAAACATACGTATGTTTTTATTTAATATTATTATTGTATATTTTTTGGGGTAGGGGCGTTATGAAATGTTTTTTATAATTATAAATGTTTCAAAAAAATCTGTATAGGTTGACAGGTTGGGTTATTGAGGAATAAATACAATTAATAAATGGGAGATAAATAACGGCAACATTATACAAATTATTCCCCGAGGTGATTGAAGGGTAGAACCCCCAAAACTTGCTCATTTTATATCATTTTTATTTAACTAATACTTTCTAATGGTTTCTTAAAACAAATTTGGTGGCTTCCTGAATTTCTTCCTAAATTGTTGTAAACTTTAACTTTTGTTTTTTCAGTCTGAACATGTAAACATCCAATTTTTATCATTTGAAAATTTAAGTAATTTTAAGGACAACGGAAGAAGAACTGATTAAATATCGCTAATAGTTATGAAGATATGACAGTTTGAAATGTTTTCAGTTTTGACGAACCTTTGAGTCCCCTTCTTTTGGGTGTCGTCCCAGAGGGTGGGAGCGTGACTCCTGGGGTCTGCTCCATCAGATGTTTGAAGTAAGGAGGCTGCGTTCGGTTGCGGGGGATGGGAGGGAACCATTCAGTCGGGTGGTAGGCACAAGCCTTCTGGGAGGGGCAGCAGACACTGCAGCAGCTTTTAGGTGTAGGACAGCATCTGGTGCTCTGTTCGCAGCATGGCGATGGTGGCTTCGTCTTACACTTCGTCGTGCACTTTGATCTTTTGGTGGTGCAGCATGGCGACTTGGTGCTCTTGGGCGCCCGGGTGCAGTAGGGTACAGTGTGCACCTGAGGACACTTAGGGCCCCGGGTGGGGTGCGGTAACCATTTCGAGGTGCACTTGGTGTTACACTTTTTGGGCCGCTCGCTGCAACTGCCCGAGAAGCGTCGTGGAGTGCACTTGGTCTTACATGTATTCCGGCAGGTGGTGGGACACGTGGTTTCACACTCATCGGAGGTCGACTCCGGACAGCACTTTGTGGTACACTTGGGCGGACACGTGGTTTTGCATTTGGGGGGCTTGCGACACTTGGTGGTCCTGCAGGCTGTGGTGCATTTGCATTTGCATGTGGTGGTGCACTTGTTCTTGGTGCACTCCGGCTGGCAGGTCTGACACTTGGCCTCCATTGTCACCCCCTCCTCTTCCTCCGAGGTCTTATTGGTCGATGTATCACAGATTCCATCCTCATTGTAGTAGTTTTCAGACTCATCTTCGTTGTTCTTCACTCTGGCCAGGACATCGTTGGTCGACCGGAAGGGGTCATCATAGAACTGCTCAAAGTCCACTCCGTTCAACAGTTCGCCTTTCTTCGCCAGCCCCTTCCCCTCCACTCCAGTCACTCCCTCCACTTCCTCAATGGTCCCCAACTCTTCCTCTTCCGTTACTGCTCCGTTCAGATAGTTCGACATATCTTCTGAAGATTCATACGGTTCGGTTGCACCTTCAGTAACTGCATTTCTCGATGTGGTTAGCAATGTAGGTGTCTTGTTCTTTCTGTACTTCCCATTACGGCTACTCTGCCTCTCCAGTTGGCACTCAGCCGAGGTGTTCTCACGGACGACAGGCGGCCCATGCAGTATCTTCCTGGTCTTCCTTCTCTTCAATGCCCCGTCTTGCTTTGACCTGGTCTTATTATCCTTGCTTACTCTCATTCTGTTCATGAACTCGGCCCCATATACCTTGCATTCAGGTGGCGGGGTGGGTGCTGTTGGGGGTTCAGGTTTGCAGCACCACTTCACATCCACCAGAGGCCGTTTCCATCTTCCTTCTTCTGCCTCCTCCGGTTTCTCATTCATCCCACCAACTTCTTCAGGCAATTCCACACCTGGCGGTTCTTTATTCCTATATTTATTGAAATTCTCACGGTAATTAATCACTTCATTGCCCAAACCATGATGGGTAATATTCTTCATATTATTGTCAAGAACTTTAGAAGCAACAGACATTTTAGACGGTAAAGAACTTTTAATAATTTCAGTAGAGCCCAATTCTTCTGAGGATGTTATGCTTAAATTTGAAGGACTTAAAACATTCTTATTTTTAAAATCTTTGTTTTTTCTTCTTTCTATTTCCAAAGGTAGTATTGATTTTTTTAACTTAAATTTCGACTGCTTATAATGTTCTACAATATATTGTAGATACTTGAGATTGTCATCAACCATACTATCATATTTTCGTTTCGAGATATTGTTGTTTCCAGTTATAGTGTCTGTAGACTCGATAAGCCCCTCCGTGGCACCTGTCTGGTCTACCGACTTCTTGGATATCTTGAAGGGTGTGTGTGTCTTATTCCGCAGCGTTTTCAGGTCAACTCTGCACCATGTGTCGTTCATGAGCACCGCATCCTCGGTCACTGAGGTCTGGTTGCTGGCTCCAGGCCTAGACTGGAAGGTGACCAGTCTGCACAGCGGGTCTTCCCTGGTGCTGGCTCTCTCTTGATTGTAGAATTGTGCATTCACCAAGTCGACAGGATTCAAGGTGGCCGGGTTTACTAGCTTCTCCCTGAACAGGTAGTCGTATTGACCCATGTTCCTCTGAGCACTTCTTTTCATCTTCCTGGCTCCGTCACCGGTGAAATTTTGGTCAGAGTTCCTCCGGGCTGTGTACGACTCAAGAAGTGAGTCTACAATGGATGTGATGTTCTTCAGAAGAACCTCGGTGGGGCAGCAACGATCATCACTGCCCACGCCGCCACGCAGATCAGCCGATCCGCTGCCGTTGCGCAGATCAGCCGATCCGCTGCCGTTGCGCAGATCAGCCGATCCGCTGCCGACATCTCTGCTGGGCACTATATTGCTGATCCCACGACTTCCAGTCATAGTTGATGTTAACTTCCACTGGGGAGATAGATTTCTCTCAGGGCTATGATCCTGAAAAACTATACGATTTTATTATACAACGTGACAAAAAGGTGTAAAATATTTTCACTCACACACAAACAAAAACCCATACGATTTTTCTATAATTAATATGA
The DNA here is from genome assembly GCA_963662175.1 of Aradus depressus. Classification (NCBI taxonomy): domain Eukaryota; kingdom Metazoa; phylum Arthropoda; class Insecta; order Hemiptera; family Aradidae; genus Aradus; species Aradus depressus. The sequence goes on along the minus strand of OY759221.1, from coordinate 44,877,431 downwards.
ATACTAAATACCTATCTGTAGTTACATTCTGAGTAATTATTTTTTGTGTATCCAACAATACTAGCTCGTCCCATTCCTCAAAAAAAAAATATATATAGGACGAGAATCTTTTGGCTTTTGGAGGCCGCGTTATGCCCTAAGCTTTTAAGAGCGGGCCGCAAAAGGCATAGGCTATCGAGTCCCTTAGTTTATTTTATCTGGGAGGTAAAATAAACTTAAGCACACTGTCCATCGGATGGGACGTAAAGCGAGGGTCCCGAGCCTACACGATGTCAACTAGTCGTTAAAGAACCCCTACTTTAGGTGAATAAAAAATTAGGGTAGGCAAAATTTAGAACTCCCTCAATAGAGTCGGACTCATGTCTACCAGAGTGACGAAAGAGCACTCTGGTAGTAGGCGATATGACCTTAGTAGCCCGGGCATGATAAATCGAACTTTTCTGTTAAAAAGGAAAAATCTTAGTTACCTTGCAGGCCGCGGGTTGCGATTCATGATTTAAATGATTAATTGAACAAAATGCCCCAGGTTTCGAAGCGGGTATCTTAAGATTGCGAACCCCCCGGAGCTAAGATGCCTGTGTTTGCGCCCGACTGCATCTAACAACCATCCCAGCCCCCATTATCTTCCATTAATAATGATCTACATAAATACTGCAAACTATGGTATCTATACCATTTTTAGAAACATACAATTCTGTAAAGCCAATAAATTTACACTAAGCGTTTTATTGTTACATTATATTTTAAAATTGAAATTTATTTTGTTTATATTTGACCGACTGGAATGAAATAAACTTCGTCACGATGTTGAACAGTTTTTATTAAAAAGAACATATTTTTAAAAACCCACAAAGATCCCCCCGATGCAGATATGCACAGCATAAATTATTTATAGAGAGTATCAGGGTAATTTCTAAGTTGAGGAACGCGGACATATTGTGGAAACTTGTAATAAATAAATAAAACAAACTTATTTTTAAAATATTGTCTATTCCACTAAAGATATAAATATATATAACTACCGGTTTCGGCTTTATACCATCGTCAGGTCTAGTTATGAACTAAGTTAGTTTGCAGAGAGCGACCCTTCAAATACATCTCAGGTGAAAGGGTGCTATTAAGACTTGGGAGTCCCCCGGCTGTACCGTTAGCTATCTCATGAAATATTTCCTAACAAAACTTAGTTCTAAATTTACATAAAAAAATATCATTAGACTAATACATGGAAAATTTTTTTCTATGTAAATTTAGAACTAAGTTTTGTTAGGAAATATTTCATGAGATAGCTAACGGTACAGCCGGGGGACTCCCAAGTCTTAATGGCACCCTTTCACCTGAGATGTATTTGAAGGGTCGCTCTCTGTAAACTAACTTAGTTCATAACTAGACCTGACGATGGTGTAAGGCCGAAACCGGTAGTTATATATGTATATATATGAAGGGTGCAGGGGAAAAACGATCAGAGTCACATTTTACACTTTTTGAGTTATTCAATACAATAAGATGATCAACCTCATTTTTCTATCAAAACAATAAGTTTGGTTTAATTTAAAAATACCTTCATTGCTGAAAAGTATTTTAATATCTTTTATGCAAGAAAAATGGAAAAACTTCTAAAAATGTTCCGGTTATGCCCATTTGATTAAGTATAGTCAGGGATATACAGTGAAAAAACGAGCATGGTCCAGGACTCTGATCGTTCTTCCATAGAAAATCTGTCCAAGTTATAGGAAGACAGGTAATAGAAACTTAAGAACAAATCAATGTTTTAAAATAATGTTTATTTTGACATAAGTAAAAGATGAATAAAGTATTAAAAAATTATTATTAAACATTTGTAAAGATAAATTCTGGTTTAAAATATATGTACAAATTAAAATTTGTAAAGTTCACATATAGGACTACACTCTTCATCATCAATATTTTCTTCTTCATTACTCTCCGTATTCACCGACAAGCTGTTTAAAAAATCTTGGGCATAAGGATCACAAAACTTCGCCAAGTGTAGTAGATCAGTTACTTTTTCTCGTTTAAGCTTCAAAGGTCCGACATAAAGATTTTGTAGGGGAACAGATGATATTTTTAACTTTGCCTTAGATGGTTTTAGCTTTGCTTTTTGATACTGGCCATTGTAAACATTTTTGTGTTGCAGTATCCCAGCCAGTTCATTGGAAAGCAACATATCCAAAATAGGCCTAGTTGCAACAGGACAAGTATTTTTGTACTTTGGAGTGAGGTAGTTGGACCAGTTTTTAAAAAATGTTGTGTCGCAGTCCACTACTTTGAATGGACTAGGTTTTGCTCTAGCGTTTCTTATGACCTCGCGCCATTCATCTGGTGTTTGAACTCTAGCTTTATTATTAATTTTGCCCATATTTCTATCACACTGGAGATACGAGTGTCCGCGTATAGGAAAAATAACTCGAACTTGGTCTAGTCTTTTTAAATCATTAACTAGGTAATCTAAAAACCTTATCATCAAATAATTTTTATTCTGTCCTGCGCATGAATCACAAAATATGTATAACTTGCGCACTGATGGATTTAAAACATTATTAATAAAATGAAAGAGCATTGAACAGACATTATCAGCTCCTTTTTTTCCAACAGACTCGTCATAAGTGTAAAATACCGAACTTTCATCCGAGAGAACATGGATATTGAAGCTATAAAATGATAATTGCCGACGATAGTAAACATCGTTTGTGCTGATGTTGGGAACAGGCAAATTTTTCTGAAAGTCCATAGTTACAGCTTCCAAGTCAATATTTTGTTGGGCTATTTTTTTTGCTTTTCTTTTTCTCATATAGAAAGCCTCAGCTCTTTTCTTGTGCAACGTTAACTCAATTTCAGTTTTGTGCAGTTCCAATTTCACATTTGAATCACCGGTGCATTGATTTTCTTTCAGCCTTTTTATTTTCGACTCTAATTCATCACACTTGCTACAAGTGTCCGTTCTGGGATACCCAAATGAAATGTTGAAGTTATTGAGGAAAATACCTCTGAAAGTTTCATAAGATACTTTGTGATCAGGTTTTAAATCGATGTACAGGTTAAATAATTTTGTTACATTTAAATCTTCTGACAAGTAAATTTTTTTCGATTCATGTAAACTATAATGGGATTTTCTCCCTTTCAAAGATCCAATAAACATCATAATTGCATTTTTGGTTTCTTGCTTCATTTTATGGGGACGGTTTGAATGACGCCCTCGATTATCTGTGGGAGATTTGCATTCTTTTACCAAAGAAGATTTAATAGTCTGTAACCTACGATTGGTTACACCATGTAATGATATAAACGCTTTGAAGCAAACTGGTATTTCAAAAGCCATTTCATTTCTGAGCACTCTTACACGATATTTATAAGACGATTGATTAAACATAGCTTCGTTTTTAGGTTTTCTGTTTCTTTGTCGTTGCACAGGGATTACAGAAATTAGTGAAGAAAGATTAGAATCTTGCTCATTCTTTGTTGAAAATAAATTAAAATCTTTAATTAACTGATTTCTTTCTTCCAAAGTTATTTTACTAAAGCATGCTAACCTGGTACATTTACAGTCTGGTCCGGTTTCATGAGTTGAAACTCTAAACTTTTTAACCACATCACTTACTCGTCCATAAGATTTTTTCCTCTTGGTCGACGAGTCTGATATTTTTGATACTTCATCTTCAGAATCCAATAATTCGTCATCCATAATGGAGAACACCAAACACGACTGAATCAAAACAAAACCAGCACTAAAGTAGGTAACCTTCTTGGATTGTAGTAGAAGAGCAGCGCGCATGAGCTGTGGACTCTGATCGTTCTTCCCAAGTACTGAGTGGACTATGATCTTTTTTCCCCAGTATTGCATTTCAGTTTCTATGCAATAACTAGGACTCTAACCATTTTATCAAAAGAATGAGTAGTGGTATAGAAAGCTTTCATTAAACCCCAACAGATGGCACTACTATCTCAAATTTGAAAAAAATGGACTCTGATCGTTTTTCCCCTGTACCCTTCATATATCTTTAGTGGAATAGACAATATTTTAAAAATAAGTTAGTTTTATTTATTTATCAAGGTAATCTATTTTTTTTTTACTTCCCCATCTATACAAAGTATAGGGGAAGGTATGTAAGCGGTCAGAAATTTGATGTGGAGTTTTTAACGGAATTCCGTTTTCCAACTCCTAGCTTCAAAAATGACGTTACCCCGACATACTATAAATGTTTACTTAGATGAATGATATTTGCAAACTTACAGAATTACCTCGGCTATCCCAGGCTCTGTCTTCAGTAAGTGGTGAATCGTGGTCGAACATGACCGGACTGAGGTCTCCGCTCCATTCCGAGCTCTCCCTCCGGTTCCCGTTCACGTCACCGCTTCCCAACTTGAACTGCAACAACATTATTTCAACTATTAACATTATATAAATATTTAAAAAAATTGTTGGTGAATCACCAGAGCTTATAATTAACAAAACTTGATCAAAAGCCTTCTCTACTTCGGCCAATCTGGCTGAAGGTACCTTACTCCGGCCCTGCTCATACGTATTCATTGTTTATATATATATATATATATATATATATATATATATATATATATATATTTTATAATTGTTATTGTTATTTTGTTTTCCTTCTCTTTTCGAAGGGGCGTAATAGTCCCGAAATGTCGTCAGGAAAAAGACACTTCCGGAAAAGTTATCAAAAATGATTATCTAAATTTTAATTAAATTAAAAAATGTACCTATACATAGTGTATTTATTATATAATTTATTTACTGTATAATATATTTATTTTTGTACACATATTTTTAAGTATTTATTTAATTTTATTTTTAAGTAGTATTGTTAATTCTAATCCATTTGTATCAGACTCCAAGAGTTAATGTACCTATCTAATTTATAAGCTATCTTAATGTATACATTCTTTTGACGTATCCTATTGCCATGTTATGGTTTAACGGAAATAAATATTATATTATATTATCTGCAGTTATTTTCATTTAAGAGTTTAGCCCTTCTGACCCCTGTCCTCTTCGGCTGAAAATCAATAGTTGTCGTCCTTCCTTCTAGGATTTTGAAACGGGAAACTGTTTACTGCAAACAAAGTGGGAATTACGACTTGTAATAAGGAGACAAAAAACGAGCTTTTTACTAAAATATCATTGAAGTAAACTAGTGATTTAAGGAACTTAATAATTTGATGTAGCTCCGGATTTAATATACAGTGTAAACTCTATATATCGACACTTAAGGGACTGCGCATTTTATGGCGTTATTGAGAGTTGTCGCTAAACGAAGAGAAGAAAAATCAATACATATTACATTACATTTAATAGTATTTTACTATTATAATATGTGTTTACTAATAAAGTATAAAATTTACAAACAACAAACATTAATATTGATACAAATAACAACGCTATCTTCGTCTGCCGTTTTTTGCTGCTCCAGTATTTTAATTGTATTTTATTCATATCTTGGGATACTGTGGGATCAACTTGCCGTGCAAGGCTATCACAACAAACAAAAGAACGAATTTCTTAGAATCTTCAGTACGTATGATGCCGACAGTCGAGGTAAATCCATGCTAGACAATAAAGCAACAAAATAACAAACAAAAGAACGTACACAGCTGCAGTTCTTATTAATTTTGGCAACTTGAAAGTACTGTTTATTGCTTAGTAATGACGTATTGTTGTCGTTATTTAGAGTGGGTGTGATGCTACATAGAGTATATCATTGTATTGACAACAAGGTAAACCAATCAGATTCAAGTAATTTCGATGTTTTAGGGAGTTTGTCGTTAAATCGAGTGGCGTTGAATGGAGTTTACACTGTATTTTACGAAAAACCTGAATTTTTCGGTTGACAGTCAAACAAAAGACAAATGAGACGGTAGTGGGGTATGCGGATCATCAAGGTGGGGGTGACCGCCATCCCCCACTGTATCCATCAGTCATCTTCATCTTGTAAATGCTACTGAATAAAAACACTTAGAACAAGTCAAAAAATTCCACTATATTTATATAAAATACACAATATATTTCGCTGGTTAGAGCATTGTCAAGTGTGCAGGATACAGACTTATGACTAACCAGCGAAATATATTGTGTATTTTATATAAATATAGTGGAATTTTTGACTTGTTCTAAGTGTTTTCAAGTCAAAAATTCCACTATATTTATATAAAATACACAATATATTTCGCTGGTTAGTCATAAGTCTGTATCCTGCACACTTGACAATGCTCTAACCAGCGAAATATATTGTGTATTTTATATAAATATTTTTGACTTGTTCTAAGTGTTTCACTCAAGGTCGTGGGTTCGTAACCCGACCGAGGCCCTTAGTTTATTTTATCTGGGAGGTAAAATAAACTTAAGCACGCCGTCCTTCGGATGGGACGTTAAGCGATGGTCCCGAGCCTGTACGATGTCAGGTACTCGTTAAAGACCCCTATCCTAGATGAATAAAAATTTAGGGTAGGCAAAATTTAGGACTCCCACAGTAGAGTCGGGCTCATGTCCACCAGAGTGACGAAAGAGCGCTCTGGTAGTAGGCGATATGACCTCGTTGTTAAAGCCCGGGCATGAGTCATAAAACCTAACCTAACCTAAGTGTTTTATTCAGTAGTATTTACAATGAACTTCCACAAGATCTCTGGCGAAAACATCTCTAATCTTCATCTTGGTTCATCGCTACTACTCTTGAGAATGCCTTGACGTCGGGAAAATAGTTTCATTTAAATGTGTTTTACTTAAAAAATTCAATGTTGGTTGAATAACCTGCAATATACCTCCCCAGCTAGAATTATTTGTATCAACTAAGTTTCCACTCTTCCTTTAAACTCTTTTTCTCTTCTGTCAATTCAGCTGAAAATCATGGGACTTGTTAATCCTCATTTACAATTTTGTGTCTATACATCCATTACAGTTATCAGAGTTTTGAGTTGCGACCCCTCGACAATCAGGGAGATAATGGATATTTTCATTCTGTGGGGTATCTTGTACACAGACACACTCACGGACAGACACGAAATTTTTTTTTTTTTTTTTTTTTGAGAGTGGCAACTTGGTTGAATACAAATATTCCGAGCTGGGAAGTGTATAGACTTTTTAAATTATTTCAAATGAAGTTACGATATTTTTGATGGCGGTGTCCCTCTTGTGGAGAGTGTCCTCTTCAGACTCCACGCTCCGGGTCCTCGTCGTCGACTGGTTATTGTTGATAACGTCCACAACTACCCTTATCTGTAATGTCAAATTTTTCTCAGTCTCGTCCAGTCTCGCGCCGCCGCCAGTCTTCCCCTGCGACAACAGACAGTTCTGCAACTCCATCAGATCCTTGTGTAAATTCTGGAACTTCTGGCTGTACTCGTCCGAGCCCTCCAATTTGGTAGGACTTCGCCTTTTGATTGTCTGAAACTCTTCCTGAATTATATTCATCAACTTCACTATATTACTTGGTTCAAATGAAGATTGGTTTCCTTTGATTGAGGTAGACAATATTTTTGCTGATCTTCTGTCCCTATGATTATTTGCCTCATTATTTTCGGCAATATTCGTTATTTCGTCAAAATGGTCATGATCCGTTGTCATCAAATTGTCAATTTCACAATCATGCATGCTCCTGTTAGTCAACGTTGTACAATTTGTATCAAATTTGTCCTGCGGTATATTTTCCAAATTGCGATCACACTCAAGCAGTACAATACCATTTTCGTTATTGTGCACATCAAACATTTTCTTTATCTTCTCCAACTTATCTTCATCTTTGAAGATCTGAGTTTTGTGCTGCGCAGACTTGCCTCTCTGTCCCTTTCCCGTTTTCTTTGTCGGTAAGTCAAGTTTCACCTTCATCCGGGTCAGGTCTCCGCACAATTCCTCCGCAGACATCTTCCTCGTCTGTATAAATCCTGGGCTGGGAGATACTTTTCTTGGTACTGGTGTCACTTCCTTCAACTGGTAGATGCTGAGCGGTGTGGTGCCATTCACCTGAAGCCGTCCGTTCTGCAGACTGGTTCGACGCGGCTTGTTCATCTCTTCATTCATATTCAACAAAACTGGATAAATGGTCGGCACTTTTTTCACTGTAAAGTAATACTCAAGATCATCAGTATCGTTTGAGTAACTGTTAAATTTTCTGTTCTGATTTTTTGATGGAATAACTCTGTTTTTTATCTCTTGGATGTTTGGCTCTTTTGGATACGATATATAATAATAATTGTTGGTAATTGCAGGAGGAAAGGACTCGTACTTGTTACTTAGAACTCGACTCGTGGAGGCTTCATCTGTCTTCCTCACTTCACTCCCTCCCCTAATTCCTTGTTCCGTTGTATATTCTCTTTCTAAAAACATCATTCTTTGTTTTTCTTTATCATCCATGGTTGCCAACACAGTTTCCATGGTGACGACAGGCTCCTCTTCATACTGGGGATACTTTGTTTGTGATCGTAGTTTTGTTTTTTGACCATTATCCGAATGTGAGGTATACCTGAAGAGATCCTGGTTGTACTTGTCGAAGATGGTACCGTAGCGTCGTCTCATGGCTGCGTCCATATCATGCTGTCGGTTGTCTTTCTCCTTCTCCTTTATCAGATCCGGCACAGACTTCAGCTTACCTTTGCCCTCCTCCAGGTAGCCACTCAGTACATCTTCGTCCAAGTCCGAGTCTTTCGAAAGAGTTGCATAAAATATTTTAATGGGGTGTTTAATACTTTCATCCCTTGCAGGAGAAAGTATTTCTTCATCATTTATAGTCTTATCTTTAGATTGGTCTCCTTGGAATGCAAATGATTCCTTAATCCGAGAACATGTAATTAATATAGAAAATCTGAAACAAAAATGATATCTTTAAACTAAATAATCATAAGGAGAAATTAAACAAAGGATTACTGGACAAACAAAGGAGTCAATGATAATTTAAATAACTTTAAAGTCAATCCTTTGTTAAATTTTCTCACAAAACTGTATGGTTTTCCACATATAATTTCCCCTGAAATCACTCTTAGCTTGGTCTTGTTCTGTGGATCAGAGACTCTACATTTTCTTCTTAATATCCGATATACACAGAAATAATGTTCAGATTATCGGTGCTTCACTATGTAAAGACCTCTTTGCGGAGGCTCAATATGCGATATTACAGTTACCAACATTGCTCCGATGCCACCTCTTAAGTCCGTCCTTCCAGAAGCTGCTTACAGTTAGCGGATTTTGAATGCTAGATATTCACTTTTTTTTTTTTTTACTCATGACTAAATACACGAGACAAGGCCCCGCTAAGAGAAAATTTCTTCTTGTTATTTTCCTGTAGTCTGTTAGCTCTAAAGATACACCGATATAAGGGGAAAATAGACGTGGAAAAGTCTTTCAAATGTATAAGAAAATTTAACAAATAAATTACTTCTAGACGGCGCGCCGGTAGCTCAGTTGTATGCGTGCTTGCCTTCTGAGCGCAAGATCGTGGGTTCGAAACCCAGCCGAGGCCCAAAGTATATTTCATCTGGGAGGTAAAATAAACTTAAGCATGCCGTCCTTCGGATGGGACGTTAAGCGATGGTCCCGAGTCTGTACGATGTCAGGTACTCGTTGAAGACCCCTGCCCTAGGTGAATAAAAATTTAGGGTAGGCCAAATTTAGGACTCCCAAAGTAGAGTCGGCCTCATGTTGACCACCAAAGAGCGCTCTGATAGTAGGCGATATGACCTCGTAGTTAAAGCCCGGGCATTAGTCAAAGTAACTAACTAAATTACTTCTTAGTCAGTTTAGGTTAATAAAATAAATTATCAATAATACAGCTAAATATATATATATATTTTATTTAATGTCCTCTGAATCCGAATTGTAGGTAATTCTTAAACCATTTAGAATCGATTACTTCGGGTTAACGGAACTCTACTGCCCTTTTAAATGAAACATTACACCGTTTTGTGCGAGCCTTTAGCAAGTTTATAATACTCTTATGAAGTATGACATTTATCCAACTGAGCACAATTTCATCCAACTTCAAATAAAACCTTAATTTCAGCTAAATACATCCGTAATAACAAACAAAATTTAAAAATCCTTTCTCAGTTTTTATTGCTATTCCCTAAGACACATTTGATGAGACAAGTACTTATCCAATGAAATACTGAACCAAAACAGTTCGCTTATTTGAATTACTGCATTTTTCACAATGTAAAAGATATCATTAAGGTTCATTAGTACATTTAGTAATATGAATATTAATAAAGCGGCAGGTTAACCTTAATACAAAGTAATAAGAAAATAATACTTACATAATGTGACAGATAATTTTCATTTATTTCGAAAAGCAAGACTTATATCAACTATCCTATCTTGTTGAGACACAACTAACAACCTCCATAAACTCACAAGGATGTAACACGAATTGAATTTAACCATAAAAATAAATAAATATATGATAATTCATATGAACTTAAAATAAAATATATTTTTAACAGCTTTCATTATCAATTTAATTATATTTAAAAAAAAAAAAAACTTTAAGAAATATTTTGAATGAAAGTTAGAAGCTTTTCATTTCTTTTGAAATTTTCTCAGAAATTTCATGATGTTGTCAGGTGTTTCATGTTTGAATTTCTAACGGCAGTCATGGAGGCCTGTTCTAAATTTTAGAAATTTGTAATTGATTTGTATTCGGGCTTAACGTCCACAACGATGCCTTCATATATCGTCATCATAAAAACTATATAAGGGGGGGCACATTTGAAAAGACAAACATTAGTTATTGTGACCCATGCCCGGGCTTTAACAAGATCGTTTCGTCACTCTGGTGGACATGAGCCCGACTCTACTTCGGGAGTTCTAAATTTTTGTGTACCTAGGGTAGGGGTGGATGGGGGGGGGGGGGGGGGGGGGGGGAAGGAGGGCTTTAACGAATATCTGACATCCTATAGGCTCGGAACCATCGCTTAACGTCCCATCCAAAGGACGGCGTGCTTAAGTTTATTTGACCTGTCAGATAAAATAAATTAAGGGCCCCTAAAAGGCCTGAAAGTAAAGACAAGCTGAACCCCAATAAAATAGAATGTAAATTCAAATACAAAGAGAAGGATGTGCCATCGCCAGTAACATGGAGAAGACTGAATGTGCAATGAAAATGTTGTTTAGTTTTTGTAGCAGCCAACAGATTGCGTTATGGGTGAATGTCGTCGTCAGTGTTATGAAACATGACTACAGTAACCAGAAAATGGCTGGCGCGGGTGTAAAGAAGTACGAGCAGAACGATTGAATATACTTATACAATTTTGTATCGATACATTCATTTCATCAGCAATTATTACAGTTTTTGTGTTAAGCCCCTCCCATTTTCGTGGTTTGATTTGGCTGAAAATCAATAAGTTTCGTCCTTTTGATATTCTGGATAAATAATTGAGCAAAATAATAAAATTTTAAATAATTTTAATTTATTTGTTCAACTTGGTCCGAACTTAGATTGCCAAAAAAGAAATATAGATTATAGGTGGTGATTGTAGTACCGATTCCATATTATAAAAAAAAAAAAATAATAAAAAAACATGAATACTGCAATGTTCGTAGATCGGCATAAACCAGATACCACCCTCAAAAGGGCAAAAACAGAAATTAAGAGACAACGAATAAAGAGATTGAAAAGATTTAGAGGGACAGCGGAAACATAGGTATGAGGTGGGGTGTAAAATCAATTTCTGACAATTCAACACATCAAAACCCGAAGCTAAGAGTCCACCAAGTAAAGATATGGAAGGTTTAGAGGGAGAGCGGAAACGAAATTTGGTTATTTTAAGCGATACAAGTCTCGTTAGGGCAACTAAGCAATTTCACTTATAAGAATATCAACAACATTGTATTGGAGATCGTAGAAAGTGTCTGCTTGCTTGAGAACAAAGGAACAAGAGTTAGGTTTGTTTGGGTGAAGGGACATGCGGGTATTAAGGGCAATGAGATGGCGGACAGTTTGGCGAGGAGAGCAGTCTCTGAGGGGACAGCCCTGGGCAAGTCCTGTCTTGCCTATATAGACTGGTTTGGAGAGGTGAGGAGGAGATTGTGGTTCCGGGAGTACGCTTCTTCGGAGAAAGGATCATTTTATAAGAGAATTAATCCACAAGTTCAATATAAGGAGACCTCAGAACAGTTTTAAATTGTTATTTTTTCTTCTGTTTAAATTATATTATATCAACATCTTATTATTATAAATATTTATTTTTTGTTTCACAAATGTTGTTCTAACTCTTAAAATATGTATTTTTTAAGAAAATAAATATAGGAAAACACTTTTGACTGGTAGTGTATTTCTACGGAATTAGTTAATAAGTATAGTAGATGTTAAACAAGCTCCTTGGTTTTAGTTTGTTTCTTTCCTAGAAAATTAAGAATATTAGAAAAATTGGATAATAGAAGACTAATGGAGGTTATATAAACAACGAGAAATAAATAATATACTAAAAAAAAATTAATTTATTCACTTTGGAAGTTGAATAAGGCTGAAAACCTTCCTAAATCTATTTACTTTTTTTTTTATTTTAATATGAAAAGCATGATTGAGAAAGGAAAATGTTTTAAAATTTCAGTATAAAACATAATAATATGAAGACTATCTAGAATGGGAACTCCCATAGAAGTTAAATTAAAAATAATAAAGATGAAATAAAATCACAGTGTTTACCCATAACAATAAAACATCAACAATGACTAATGTGTACATAAATGACAGTTATATAATTGTTCATTGTTCTTCGACTTGAAAGAAGGAAGTAATGGAACGTAGATGAGCTGGGAGAAGCCCTCGTCCATCTGAGGCGGCTCAAAGGATGAATAGAAGAGACGGATGACAGGAGGGGCGACCACTAGATGTGACTTGTCCACCATCGTTCTGAAGAGACTGTTGTGAAAGGCACGTTCGATGGGACACTCCATAACGAAGCACCTCACAGGAACATTGCTCCTTCTGCATGCCTCCACGTACCTACCGCGAGAGGCCGAATCCGGATTGGTGTTGTCCACTACCACACTCCTCCCCAGGCTAAGTTCCTTCTCTAACTCTTTGACACATCTCTGCCAAGTGCCCAGGTTGTCCCTGCTAACATGTACATAACCGTAAGGAACAATTCTGTTCGATACAAAGCAACTTTTCCCCGAGCCTGGAGATCCCACCATGAGTATAACTTCTTGATTCGTTGAAGGAATGCAATAGTCAGGCTCCACTGTCGAAGGGAACCGGCTAGGAGTGAACGGGATTTCCCCGTAAGGAACTTTACGTTCTTTTAGGAAGTACTCTTCAGGTGTATAAAACTCCAAGTTGAGATTCAAAGCGAAAAGTCTGTCTGACATAGCGAAGTCCTTCTTTTTTCCAAATTTCCAGTTGTTTTCCCTTCCAGCAGCATCCCCCACATAGAAGGACTCCTCCCTATTCACTGGCACTGTGGACTGCTCCAACAGAAGGTTCCACATCCCTGGAGAGGGCTTTCTGTAGAGCCCATATGACGTAGAGATATAGACCTTCATCGGAACCCCAACTTCTTCAACTATTGCTTCAATTTTAGACTTGAACTTCGGTATTTTCTCCTGTCCAGCAGGAGGCGCCAACCCAGCTTGATTTGTAAATATAATCAACATATAACCATCACTTTTCAATTTTGCCAAACATGTTTTCACCTTGGAATCCCACAGCATCCAATCAGATTGATTTTTCGGGAAAGTATGACCCGATTTAGTTTTAATTAGTGTACCATCTAGATCAAAAGAGGCTACTTTACTTTCATATGAAAAATTCGGAGAAGTAAATGTAATTATAGATCTATCATAAAGTTCTTGCCACTTAATATTATTCTCATTATGAACCATTTTTTTAACTTTAAAACTAACTTGTTCAGTGTCTTCTTCCCTCAATCTTTTCTGAGCGTGGTTGCTATTGTCATATTTGAACTGAACAGTGTACTTGAGAAATCCGGTGACCAGTTCAATAATGGATCCGGCGTTGACCGTGTACAGTCTGTTAGGTGAGGTAAGTTTTCCGTTGATGGCCGCAGGATTACTGCCTAAACACTTGACACTCAGTTCACACTTACCGTAGTTTGCTTCCACTGATAATTGTCGTCTAGAACAGCTTCTCTCCTTGATATTGGTCTCACGACTTCTTCCAACAATCAACTCCTTTGAATTAGGGATATCAATTGTTGATAAACTGTTATCAAACGGTATTAAGCAACAACTAATCGCTCTCGCCATGCGTAATCGCCTAATCAACCGTGCACTTTGATAGGCAATTTTGAAGGAATCAAAGAAATAAAAAAAAACCAAAAAGGAAAGATGTATATCAGATAAAAGAAACCGTCGTGTTGTCAAAAGGTTATGATATGGTTATAACCGGGCCCATGAAACACTGCCTATAGACTAGGCGAGTTCCATGATCCACTGGTAAGATCACCTGTTGTACCAAAAGGCGGGACATTTGAATGTCAATGGAAAAGCTATGCTGGGTATTTAAATAAAAATATATAAAATACTAATGTATTATAGATGGTTATTATGACTCATGTCGGAGCTTTAAACACGAGGTCATATCGCCTACTACCAGAGCGCTCTGGTGGACATGAGCCCGACTCTACTATGGGAGTCCTAAATTTTGCCTTTATTCACCTAGGGCAGGGGTCTTTAACATGACATGATAGAAGCTCGGGACCATCGCTTAGCGTCCTATCCCAAGGAGGGCGTGCTTAAGTTTATTTTACCTCCCAGATTAAATAAACTAAGGGCCTCGGATGGGTTTCGAACCCACCTTCTTGAGCTCAGTAATGACTAACTAGAACATAAGAAATGTATATACATTGCCGAAGTCTGCACTCTATAAGCCACCAGTTAAATTTCTTGCTCATTATCGTTCTACTGAAAATTACTTAACGGTCTATGTTGATGTAAATCCCAGGTTAACATCACAAAGTAAATATGTTTGTATTTTTATTTAACACAATAATTACTTATTAATTAGGTACATTGTATAATGTTATATACTTAATGTCTACTACTCTTAATATAACCCTACAAGCTGTACAATACAGAGCAATTGATGACATGTGATCCAGGTTATAATTCAACAGCTCAGTGAATTCGGAACAATAATTGTACTAAGTATGTTTATTATTAACAAACCAAATAAAAATACATAAAATATTACAATATAATGTACAAAATTATTATTTTCTTGGAATAAAGAGGAGACTGGGTATATGCTGGTGGACTTCATTTGCGAAGGTACATCTGGAAGAAAGATCTTCTGGTTCAATTGAAGGCTTAATTATATAGGATCGGATTGTTGACGCCAATATCAATTTCATCAATAAAATCAAGTATTCTTTATCTATAATAAAATAAAAAATATAATAATAAAATGAAAAAGCATTACAAACTAATAGATCTGTGGTTAGTGTTAGCCTAGTAATAGTATTTGGAGTTCGACACTATAATAAATAATTGCGCTCATTCAGCCGATACAAATCGGTTTTGAGGCCAGACAGGCGATCCTTTTTGTTTGAAAATTTAAAAAGTTATTGTGTGTAATTGTAACAGTTTTTTAGGCGTTTAGGTTTTTCTCTGTTCAAATCATTTTTTATATCTCTATATTTTTTCATATACAGGGTGTCCCAGATAAACGGGCCACAATCCAAATAATTCGGAAACGATTAGTGCTAGCAAAATTTTACAAAGATTGAAAGTTGTACGTCTCAACGAGTGGTATGCAGTGGTTTGAAAAAAAAAAATGAAAAATTTAATTTAATAGGACTTAAATTGTCAACGGAAGGAAAAGGTTTCCTTTTAAGCCCTTTAACAATTAACACAATTTAAAATTACTTAAAAAGTTGGGAAGAACCCCGCAAAAGAAATCTTTATACCTGTAAAACTACCGGAGATATGTTGGTTCAAAATTTGAAAAGTGTTAAACCCAGTGTTTGACGTGTTAAACCTTTGAAAAGAGTGAGTATTGTAACTGAAGTTAAGAATGGTTCTTAATGTATTTTTTTCTTTACTTTAATATAAAAATACTCAGATTATAATAAATATAATAATAAAAGGGCATAATTTGAGCCATATTTTGAACATTTTCTGAAGATTTGGACAGTTGAAAAATGTTTTGAATAATCCTTTTCAAGACCTTCCGGGATGGATGATTTCTTTCTGGAAATCGTTCGGCGTAAACCTGAGAAGCAGCATTAAACTTGCTATGACACTCCCCTATAATAAGGGTCATATCTACTATCTCACTAGCGCTGAACATTTTTTGCAATATTCCATTCTTATCTCATACTGACCAAGAACTAAACAAATAAAGTGATAAAGGTCATAAAAAAAATTATAATATAGATTTGTAACATTTGTGCTCTTAAGTCTTCATTTCTTATATATATATTGGTTAGACAGACTTTATAATAATAAAAATGCCTTTACCAACATTTGCAGGAGTCTATATTACCTAAAATACTGTCCAAATCTTCAGAAAATGTTCAAAATATGTCTCAAATTATGCCCTTTTATTATTATAATTATTACAATCTGAGTATTTTTATATGAAAGTAAAGAAAAAAATACATTAAGAACCATTCTTAACTTCAGTTACAATACTCACTCTTTTCCAAGGTTTAACACGTCCAACACTGGGTTTAACACTTTTCAGATTTTGAACCAACATATCTCCGGTAGTTTTACAGGTACAAAGATTTTTTTCGCGGGGTTCTTCCCAACTTTTTAACTACTTTTAAATTGTGTTAATTGTTAATGGGCTTAAAAGGAAACCCTTTCCTTCCGTTGGCAATTTAAGCCCTATTACATTAAATTTTTCATTTTTTTTCACACCACTGCATACCACTCGTTGAGACGTACAACTTTCATTCTTTGTAAAATTTTGCTAGCACTAATCGTTTCCGAATTATTTGGATTGTGGCCCGTTTATCTGGGACACCCTGTATATATATTTTTCATTGAATACATTTTACGCCTATAAAGATTTTCTATTACTTCTGTAATTTATTTTATTCTATAAGTACTTTTTTCCTTTGCAGCCTTTGCATATTTTTAGTTTTTAATTGCATATTTTGCCAAATATATTTGCATATAATATATATGTGCATATTTTGCTGTTTTTATTGCATACAAATAACAGCCCAAATTTATTACATACATTCTTCTATCTATATAGATACTTTTATTTCTTCTCATAATTAAGGGGTACATTTTTTTTTTTTTAATCTATATTTATTATTGCACTAGTTTATTTATTTTTGTATTTATTTATTTCTACGGTATACTGACACTTTATTTCATTGTTCCTTTTTATTTTTGACTATGAATGTATTTATTCTTAGGGGACCTCGGATCCAGAATAAAATTTCTTTTCATTTTTATTAATTATTTTTTTTATTTAGAAGCATTTTTAGCGAATTCCATTTTTTCATTACGAACCGAAGGATATGTCCAAACCCAGTATATACTAAAAATATCTTCAAAAGTATTTCAATAAATCGTTTCAAAAATTTCTAGTTGTTAGATGAATTGCAATGGACCAATGGACATTTATAAGTAATGAATTTTGCTCCGATAATCGATTATATATTTAATAATAACAAATGATTATCAATTATTAAAATAATTATTTTTAACAAGCAGGTTAGTAAAATTCCATTGTACCATTTTATCTGAAGCTGAATGCATGCGATATCTGAACAAAGAATAAAACGTTTATTCTCATGCGTCCTTCGTTCCTCTTTGGCTACTCGAAAATTTTACTTAACACTGATATTTTCAATAAAAAATGTATGAAACAAAAATGTTTAAAATATAAAGTTTGGTTTAAAGTTTAATCAACTACTTATATGGTCTTAGTTAGTCCTGCATCCGATAAGACCCAAATAGTTTTCAAAAATACCTAATGTTTAGACAATCACTTCCTTATAATTTTATTTGTAAAAATAAAAAATTAAGAATCCTGAAATACCGGAATATTCGCGTTCCTAATTCCCGGGATGTTTGCATTCCTAGTTCCGGAATTTGAAAGCTTAATGAGTAACGGGGTAAGGTTACGTACCCTCTGAGTGGGAAGGCCCCTTACTGAAGGGGATGAAGGCATACTTGGGTCTCTGGGCTGTACTCTCCTCTGAGAAGTGGTCAGGATGGAAACTGCAAGGCTCCTTCCAGAATGCAGGCTCTGTGTGGAGGCTGTCCACTGCTATGAAGACTACAGCTCCTTTAGGGATCATCTTCCCATCTGAAATGTACCACTAAAAGTATTGGAAAGAGTAGCCAATAATATTACTAAATATGACATTCTAAATTATCTAACCATTGGGATAACTAATGCAGTAAACCTATATATCGCACACAATTAGGATAATTGTGAGCGATTACTTGTCCACGATTAATAGTTTTTTTTAAAACTTTCTATTACTTAAGTATAGGAATTTCGCCCCAGCCATAGCTAATCTGTATGATAACAGTCGATGTAAGGTCAGTTTTAGTTGAAACAATGGCTTGTAAATATTGAGGCTTTTATAGTGAATTACTTAACTAAAATAGTATGTTATATACTCACTGTAGTGGGTTAATACGACAATGTGTTATAACTATGACTTCTATACAGTCTCATATGCAGTATAATTTATTATTAAGACAGAACATATAACAGTGGCTTCTATATATGGATTGTTCTAAGCCTAATCGGCGTGTCAGTCAGAGAAGTGTTTTTTTTTTTAGCAATTAGATATTATTGGATTGTTATAACATTATGAAAAAAAAAAAAAATTGTTACACGACGATAATAAACAAAATTTATTATTATCGCAGATTTTATATTTCTTAATTGTAAAATTCCCTCTCGAAAAAAATTATTTTTACTTACACTGATCAACTTCCGAAAAATCCATATTTAAGGCTTCTGCTATTACGATAGTGTATTAAAACTTAAGCTTCTATGGATTAAGACAATATATTACACTACAGTGGAATATTACAACAAAATAAAATAATAATCACAGTCTACAAAAGATTTTAGCTCTGAACTACAAAAATACATTTTTAAATAAAAATAATAAGCAGAAAAAAAAAAAAAAAAAAAAAAATTAGTCTTTTGTTTACCTTGAAAGATTATAGCACGGGTATTTTTATAAAAATGCATGCAAAATTTAAAAAAATTTAGATATGATATTGTCAGATTATTGCACCAATATATTACAAATAACATTTATAGTATTGGGCATTTTTATTACATTGCATTATGTAAAATACCTTTTTTTTTTTCAATTTGTAGATAATATCATGTTATATACAAATTTCCGATGGGTGGGGGTTTCAAATAAGTACGTTAGTGACGTCAACACGGGGCTTAATTTTATTTTCCATATAATACTGAGTATTATTAGTCAAAATATTCCTGAATTCTAATTGCTGAATATAACAAATTTGTTAAGTTTTTTTGAATTTGAGGCTGAACAGCAAGATTGTAAAATATATGGGTCAACACTGATTTCGTTTTCTTAAGTGTAATTAATTTATGGTTTCCAGATTTACTTTGTGAAGCTCCATTCTAGGAATAGATAATTAAAATGCACAATTTCTTTGTCAAACTTCACTATATATTCTCAAATACTCAACTAGTTTCGCCGTGTTAAGGCATTATCAAGAGTCACTTACAAACTGACAGAATTGGTTGACAGGGTAGAGGGATTCCCCGTCATTACCTAAAAACTCCCTCCATAACTGTACCTTCTACCCTGTCAACCAATTCTGTCAGTTTGTAAGTGACTCTTGATAATGCCTTAACACGGCGAAGCTAGTTGAGTATTTGAGAATATATAGTGAAGTTTGACAAAGAAATTGTGCATTTTAATTATCTATTCTTAAGTGTAATTACCAGCAAACAGCATACAAACAAATATACAACTGAAATTTTAACATTGATATGAAAATAGGTTATTAATCAACTGATATGAATTGAAGGTTCGACCATTATGCGTCTTCCATACTATACTGATTGTACTTGAACGATTGGCAGCGAATAAAAATTTTTAGAGCGGGAAATACGAAAAACAATATTTTTAATATTAAATAATTTACGTTCCCCTGTAAGTTAATATTATAAGCCCCTCGTGTCCCTACCTGAGAGAATGTCCTTGTGTAGTTTCCTGGCCACCCCCAGACATCCGTCTATCCGAAGTCCTTCCTTCACCACCATGTCTAATGTTCTCATATCTTTCAGGTCAGCCTCATACAGCTCCTTTTTCAAGTCATTATTCACTGCTTTTCTCAACTCTTTATACAAGTTTTTTTGAATTTGAGGCTGAACAGCAAGATTGTAAAATATATGGGTCAACACTGATTTCGTTTTCTTAAGTCCCTGAAAAAAAAAAATTAAAATAATATGTATTATCATATGTACAGTGGCTAAAAATAATATTCGATAAAATCCGTATTGAAATTATGAATGCATAAAAAAAAGTCATGGGTCTATCACCGGCAATGTACTTCCCCAGAACGAATTAATTAACTTTTCGCTCCCCACCAAAACCAGTCGACCTTCTGCTCTAAATATTCAACAGTTGACTTACATAGGAGCTCCTAATTCTTCATACTAAATTTTGTGTTATGTTTATCATCATTGGGTTTTGAATTCAAATATGAAATTTCATGTCGATACATTCATTACATCGGCAGTTATTGGGGTTTTCACCTTCGCCCCCTTCAGCATACCACAGAGATACCGCCTTACCTCTAGAAAGATATCGGAAGGTGTCAGTTTGAGGTCGGACACCCAGTCGTCTTCGTCTGATTCGCCCACTGCCGGACCAGCTCCTTACAGACTGTTTGCGACTCTGACTGCCCCCTTCAGTATACCACAGAGATGCCGCCTTACCTCTAGAAAGATATCGGAAGGTGTCAGTTTGAGGTCGGACACCCAGTCGTTCTTCGTCTGATTCGCCCACTGCTGGACCAACTCCTTACAGACTGTTTGCGACTCTGACTGCCCCCTTCAGTATACCACAGAGATACCGCCTTACCTCTAGAAATATATCGGAAGGTGTCAGTTTGAGGTCGGACATCCAGTCGTTCTTCGTCTGATTCGCCCACTGCCGGACCACCTCCTTACAGACTGTTTGCGACTCTGACTGCCCCCTTCAGTATACCACAGAGATGCCGCCTTACCTCTAGAAAGATATCGGAAGGTCTCAGTTTGAGGTCGGACACCCAGTCGTTCTTCGTCTGATTCGCCCACTGCTGGACCAACTCCTTACAGACTGTTTGCGACTCTGACTGCCCCCTTCAGTATACCATAGAGATACCGCCTTACCTCTAGAAAGATATCGGAAGGTGTCAGTTTGAGGTCGGACACCCAGTCGTTCTTCGTCTGATTCGCCCACTGCCGGACCAGCTCCTTACAGACTGTTTGCGACTCTGACTCCCCACTCTCATCCTTCTCTGTGCCAACAACAAAACATACATAGATGTTTAGTACCATTACAATTTGTACTAGTGAAACCCATCCATCTTCTTGTAATTTGATTATAATGAATTTATTATATGTATTTTTATATATTTTTTTTTATTCTTGTTCATATATACATATATATTTGTATTTTAATCAGCGCATACTATTCCAAAAATTTCTTTTATTATTAAGATTTCAATTTGAGACGAAATTTTATTTTTAATGTTTTCCATATTTTAAGACACAACTGTACAGGAGGGACAGGAGAAACGCCGTGGGGGGTGAAGGTAGTGTACAGTTTGGATTGTAAACTGAACGGTGTTATACAAAAAGGAGGTGATCCACAATTTTTCCAAATTCGAGTTAACTGCTTTTTGCAATGAAGCTCAGCCTCATGCACGTTTTTCAAATATCATTTAACCATTGTTTTGGGCGAAAAACACCTAAAATATGGAAAATGTTCGATAAGGAGAAATGCAAGAACTAAATTTCTTATTTATTTTATTATGAATTATTTAAAAATTACATTTCACTTTAATAAATTAAACAAATAACCAATAGAATGAAGGAGTACAACTGCCTTAGTTTTAAACGATGAAATGGCAACAAAAATCCAATTTTTCGATTTCAACCTTTATCCTCGTTTTTATAACAATTTCGTTTTTGTGGGTTACCTTCTTTTTGCGTCCAACTGGTTGAACTTCCATTTAGTATTAGTTAAGTCATGGCTCAAGATGGTAGCAATACCGAAAGTACTTCCATACTTTATATATATTTGTGAAATAAACAATATTTTTTTAAAAAACTTACGTTTTTTCTTTACTTTTTTTAGTTTGTACATTGTTTTTACGTATCTATTCAAAGATAGAAAATCAAATTATGTTTCCGCAAAATATCATATTGAAAATTTGGTCTGAAGAATAAAAATTGATAGCTAATCTAAGCTCAAAAAATTCTTTGTACGATAATTAAAACTGTCGAAAGACTATATTAAAAAATGATACCTTCCTAACTATTTTTTTTGTTTACTTTTTAATGCCTGATAAAGATTTTAATTTTATTAATGGTGTTTATTCCGAGTAATAATAATATAATAACTAATTCGTACGATATTTTCTCTATAAATAGTTTCTACAATAGTTTTACATGAGTGATTCCACCAGAAGGTTTTCAACACTGAATGGGAGACATAAAGAATGAATGTTTTCGAAACGGACAATAAAATGTAGGTTTTATTACCCAACACGGCCCTATACTCGAATGAGTTTTTTTTATAGATAAACTTTTAGTTTCATGCCATGATCTTTACAAAAAATAAATATGATACAGTTAATCAAAAACCATGACCGGAGAGTTTATTTAAAATTTTGTCAAATAATATACATAATATTCGTATCTACAAAATAAACTTTAATTAATTTTTGGAACTCCTATCCGTCAGATATAAAAAAATTAATAATAATATGAGAAAAAAACGAAAAACTTACCATCCTTCATAAGTGAAATGTGCTGTATACTGTTCTTGGTGTTCTGCAAAGTAGAAAATACTTTAAATGAAAATGAAAAATAATCTTTATTCTGGGACATACGTCCCCTAAGAATAATAACATAAAGAATAAAGAAGAGTATACAAGTATCAACCAGTTGAAAAGAATAAAAATAAAATATAAGAGGTCTCTAGGAATAAATATTAAATGTTAAAAACAGGCAATGAGACTTGTATATGAATGAATTATAAACAACTGGAAACAGACGAGTAACAATCGGTCCAGTTGGAGTGAGAGACTTATATGAAGCCGAGAACTATCTCATAGGAGCCAGCCTTACTCTGGTGGACATGAACCTCTACTACGGGAATCCTAATTTTGCCTACCCTAAACTTTTATTCACCTAGGGCAGGGGTGTTTAACGAGTTGCTGACGAACAGGCTCGGGACCATCATTTAACCTCCCATCCGAAGGACGGCGTGCTCAAGTTTATTTTTCCTCCCAGATAAAATAAACTAAGAGCCTCGGCCGGGTTTTGAACCCGCGATCTTGAGCTCAATAAACAAGCATGCTACCTCTGACCTACTGGCACCCTCTAGATTTACCGTCCGTCCACTTTTTTTGATGTCCGGGAGGATTTTCTTGAGATGTGTTCAGGTCTTTCAAGAATGATAGGTTTTTACATTTTTAGTTTTAGAAGTTAATGCTACCATTACTAGTAAAAAATGTTTACCAAAGTTTCTAAAAATCCTGTGCGAGCACAAGTTTCAAAATATATAAAATATAATATTTAAACAAAACAGGGCTCACGTCCATCAGAGTGACGAAAGAGCGCTCTGGTAGCAGGCGATATGACCTCGTAGTTAAAGCCCGGGCATGAGTCATAATAACCAACTAACTAATCAATTTACCTTTCTATCTTTACAATTGTACATTTACTTTAAAGTCCTTTATTTAATATTAACTAATTCATTTAGTAAACAATGGAAGGGAATAAAGAATAAAAGTTGAAACATATAAAAAAAAAGTCGACGGTCAATCACCGGCAATGTATTTCCCCAGAAAGAATTAATCAATTAAATTTCATCCCCTCTCCAAAACCAGTCGACCGTTTGCGCTAATATTGAATGGTTGACTTACATAGGGGCTCCTAAATCCTCATACTAGATTTTGAGTCGATACATTCATTCTATCGACAGTTATTGTGTTCACAGACACACACCATTTTTTATTATCACTTTTGGAATCTCGAGGTCGGAATTTATGAAATTGCATTAAAAACTGCGCATGCAGATTACATAACTTTCCCTATACTTGGTAGAGCTGGGCAAGTAGAAGATAAAAGTAAATGCAACTAAGACAAGAGAAGCGGAACAATAGCAGAACTCATCGATTGGAAAGTTACGAGTAACACCAGACAATTTAAGTATTTCTCTGTTTTCTATATGGAAAAACGACTAAATATCTTTACATAAAAAAAATCGGGTGCGTGCAACTCCGATGCGTGGCGAAATGAGCGTGACAACGTTTGAGTTGCGAGATAGCGAAAGTGTCAAGAATTAAATATAACAAATCATTTCAATAAAATTTTTAAACCTTGAAACAGTTTAAAAACAATATTGAAAGAAAACATTCATAAGCATAATACGTTTCCAAAAAATGAAAATTTGGTTTACAATTTTTATAAAGAGTTTATTCGATAAAAATATTATTTTTATTGTAAATATCATTTAAATTTATCAATAAATATTTACCGACGAAAATGTTTTTTTAATGTTTAAAATAATAAATTATTCAATTTAGAAATACGTACTCATTTTGTTTTGTTTGAAATATTTTATATTTCAAAAAGTAAACATCAAATCGGTCAGCAGCGATACGTTTGTAAGCGGTACCACGTGAATCGAAGACAGTGTGAAGCTCTCTCTCGGCGCATGCGCGATACGTGTTACCGAAAGTAACATAACGCAGTTTTCGAACATGGGGTGCCGGCCTACCAAATTATAAGACGTTGTCACGTCCAAAATATATATTTTGTATTTGATAAATATTATTCATTCTTAAATAAAGTTTAATACAAAAACAAAAAAGGCTAATTGATATTACATAACAACGAAGTGGACAAACAATCAAATACACCCGAACAACATTGCCAACCTGCCAGCTGATAATGCAGTAAGTACAGAACATATGATTGTGTATTATAAATCATAATTTTATAATATTAACAAATATATATATTATTTCTTTCTTTCTAATATTAACATTTTATATAAACTTATTAATCTATTTGGCCGCTGTAAAAAAACAGATGATCTAAAAAAAAGAAAAAAATACTGAGAGCGAGTTGGTGTGCAATGATCATTTAAACAAAAATAAATAATCTTTTTTTGCTCATCTATTTTTACACTGGCCAAATGGATTAATAATTTTATATAAAATTACGTTTTATAATACACAATCATATGTTCTGTACTTTCTAAATATCAGCTGGCAGTTTTTTTTTTTTTTTTTTTTTTTTTTTTTTTTTTTTTTTTTTTTTTTTTTTTTTTTTTTTTTTTTTTTTTTCGGCCTATGTAGGATGCACGCTACGGTTGACGAAATCTTGCGAAGCCTTTGAATGTTTTTACTGGGATTTGAAAAAAAAATCTAAAAAAGCCCAATATATCTAAATCTAATGAAGGGGGAAAACGTTGGGTCAAAATAACTAAGTAAGGGGGCCATGGTAGCCGTGCGGGCTAGAGCGTAGGGCTTTGGTCGCGTGGTTCTCACCATGGTTTGCGGGTTCGAATCCCGGGAGTGAGTTTTATTTCGTAGATAAAACTCTCTCCCGGGGCCATGGATGTCGTAAATAACTGTATATATACCTAACACATTGACATTGCTAATATGTATCGTATATAAGGCCAAAAACAAAAAACTTATGGTTGGTTAACTATCATCCTAATACCTAAACACCAACAGAAAATATGTGAAAACTCTACTTCAAAGCCAACCACCTATATTCTATATTTTTTCCTCACAAATTTTTTTCAATCCAACCAGAATCTTGAGGGCGCCGGTAGCTCAGTGGTAAGCGTGCTTTACTTCTGAGCTCAAGTATGTGGGTTCGTAACCCGACCGAGGCCCTTAGTTTATTTTATCTGGGAGGTAAAATAAACTTAAGCACGCCGTCCTTCGGATGGGACGTTAAGCGATGGTCCCGAGCCTGTACAATGTCAGGTACTCGTTAAAGACCCCTACCCTAGATGAATGAAAATTTAGGGTAGGCAAAATTTAGGATTCCCACAGTAGAGTCGGGCTCATGTCCACCAGAGTGACGAAAGAGCACTCTGGTAGTAGGCGATATGACCTCGTAGTTAAAGCCCGGGCATGAGTCAAACAAACCAACCAACCAGAATCTTTATTTTATCTTTACATATGGTGTCTAATTTGTCCTCACAAATTTTTTTCAATCCAACTAGAATCTTTATTTTATCTTTACATATGGTGTCTAATGAGCTCAGGGATGCGAGTTCGAAATCTTGCTAAGGCCTTTAGGTGTTTTTACTGGGAAGTGAAAAAAACCTTGAGCACGTCGTCCTTCGGATGTGATCTTAGGCATTGGTCTCGAGTCTAGTCAGGTACTCGTTAATGAGTCGTAACTTATATAACTATACCTGGGTTGGCAAAATTTTGGTCTCCCGCTGTAGAGCTAACATGGAAGGGATAAGAGAACTGGATGCTTAGGTCCCTAGGTGTACACAACAACCCTCCCAATATATCTAAATCTGTCTAGGGTTGACTATCATCGTTTCTGGTTGCTGCCTATCTACCAACATTGCTGTCCTAATGTGTTTTTCAGAAAATAAGTGAAAACGGTGCCACAAAGCCCACCTATATTCTAAATTCTTTTTTTGACAATATTAGTTCGAACCAAACGAAAACTTATTTTATGTGAGGTCTAATGAGGTCAGGATTGCGAGTTGGAAATCTAGACGGGGTCCTTAGTTATTTTAACTGAAAAGTGAAAAAATCCCGAGCACGTCGTCCTTCGGACTGGACTTTGAGTGACGAACTTGTTAGGCGTTAATGTGCTATAACTAATTTTATGTTGCACTTCCCCTCTCATTCAGAAATTTGAGACGTCACATAACCTAGTTTTTATATGCATTTATAAGAATGCATACATTAAGATAGCTTATAGATTAGATACATAAAGGCTCAAGGTCGTGGGTTCGTAACCCGACCGAAGCTCTTAGTTTATTTTATCTGGAAGGTGAAATAAACTTAAGCACGCCGTCTTTCGGATGGGACGTTAAGCGATGGTCCCGAGCCTGTACGATGTCAGGTACTCGTTAAAGATCCCTGCCCTAGGTGAATAGAACATTAGGACTCCCACAGTAGAGTCGGGTTCATGTCCACCAGAGTGATGAAAGAGCGCTCTGGTAGTAGGCGATATGACCTCGTAGTTAAAGCCCGGGCATGAGTCATAAAACCAAACCAAACCAAGAATCCAACATATGAAAATAAATGACAATCCAAACAGCCGTTATTGAGCTAAAACCAATGTTATGTTCAATTCAAAAAACCCTAATAACTGCCGATCTACTGAATGTATGGATATGAAATTTTTTATTTTAAATTCAAGACCCCATAAATTTTTCGCGAAATCGGCCAAAGGGAGTGGAGGATCACAAGAGGATTGCTCGACCAAAAACCCATAATAATTGCTGATATAATTTATTAAGAGGATTCAGAAGTTCATTTGTAAGTCAAATATTGTTTTTTTAGCATAAACGATCGACTGGTTTTGGAAAAGAGGGAAAAACTAATTGATTATTTAGATGTGGGGAAGTACGTCACCGATATTTCTACCTGTTATTTGCTTCTTCTACCATAACTGTCTATAAAGTGATTAGGAACTTGGATAGCGCCGAACTTCAAATCTATACTTACAAAGAACATGAGTGGCTTCACTTCAGACAACTTGGCTTTTAGGTTGTAACGCAGTTCCAATTTGTATATTAGGTAGGTTTGAGTACTTATTATAGATCGAATTGTATGCACATTCAAATATTCAATCATCCTGAAAAAGTAGATCAAGTACAATAGTATAAATGGAATTTATATATACAAAAAATATATACAAATGAATTAGAAATGACCCAATAACCTCAATGTTTTGTCTGTGAATACATTAAAAAAAAAAAATTTCGAAAGAAATTTACCTACATTGTGATGTTGTGGAGGAGGCCCCCCTTCTTAGGTGGAACATCTGTTTCTATACTCCAGTCTGTATCTGAAAATAAGAACAAAACTTCAATAAAATTGTTGGCTGTGGGCGCTCCAGTCTGGAATATTTTGAGGGCCCTATTATTAATAAAACAAGTTAAATTGGAGATGTTTTGAAACAAACAAATCAATTATTGATAAACAAATAAAATAATATTCGAGACTTCAGATTACATTTATTATACCAGTATTTTAAAAATATATATACTCGTTGACAACTGATGAATGTCTAGAATGAAAGGGATTACCTGCATCGTGAATAATCGTTAAACCCAAAAGACAAAAAAAAGTTCATCTACTAACACACTACGGAACCATTCAATATGTAATTTTTAGTATTTTTTGAAATTTTGTCAAAAAATAAAGTTATATTTATGAATATCTCTCTTTACTTATAGCCGACTCATAATAACTGCTGTATAATTACCTATATATATATACATAGTTAATTGTTTTAGGGTCTTTACAAATTTAATTCAAGTCATCTAGCTAGATTGTGCAAGCTTGTTTAAAACTATTTCAGGGTCTAGATGAATGTTTCTATGTATTGTCATCAGAGTTAATCCATTCAATCTGTCTTGGCTAGTACTATTTCTGATGTAGCTTTTCATACGACTAAGGGTTGAGAATGACCGTTCACTTGTTGCTATAGAAACTGGAAGTATAGCTCAAATTATCAAAAACCTGTGAATTGTTGGGAAAATGTTCTTATCACATTGTTTTAGGATTGAAATAAAATATTTTCGAACTGCTTTCTCTGCCCAAGGTCAAGCTTCACCAGAATCCGCAAGACCTCTAGTAGGAAAACGTTTTATGTCAATAAATTATTCCATGCAACTAAAAATAGTTTTATTATTTACAAAAAGGACTTTTTTTTTTTTTAAATTTCGGGTGGGATTAATCCCCTACATACGCCCCGAACGTACATACTGTTTTCTGAACGAATTGAGTTACATTGAAAAGGTTTTCTTGCATCGAATGGAAAATAAAATGTTTTACAATGAAGAAAATCTATTTACAACATAAAAATAATTATTCGAATTGAATTCACTGTAAATCATGCTTTGGATATTAAAAAACAATTAACACTGATGTGAGTTAACTCTACTATATTCGAGTCTTAAGTATAACCACACACTACATAAGCCTTTTTTAAACTTAATAATGCACAACATACAAAATATATTGTCTTTTTTGTTTATTTTGAAATCTTTCTTTTCAAATAAGGCTTATATATTCTTTTATTTATGCACATAACAGGCAGTTTAGTGAGATTTCATCACTACAGATTTATATAATATATACATTATAAGGCTCAATTTTTTTCTATTTCATCTACTAGGTACATAAAACGCCAATACAGTTCATAAATGTGAATAGGAAGCTCTTAGTTAGGTATTGGATGCAAAGGTGAAACACAATTTAAGTTAATGGCTCGTTTAAGGGATGGCTTAGCTTATGAGATACCTACTTGAATAGAAGATCGTTAGATGAAGATCACTTTCCCAATTTCAATATGTTTTAGAAATATACTAGTTATTTCGAATGATACCTTTCAGAATGTTGTGGAGACATTTAGAAAGTTGTTCCTGTAGCAGTGATGTATTAAATTCGCTCCCTTTTAAATTATTTATTAAACTGTTTATTTCTTTATTCACAGACTCTTTTGACACTTGTTTCGTTTTTTTATGAAATTTTATCTTGATCAAATTTTCTTCCGAGTCTTTCCGTTGATGTTCTGCAAAATATAAGTCATCAATAATTAGTTTATAATATGTGTAATGACATTATATAATTTTCGAAGAGAACTTTAAACATAAAATTCTTCTTTTTCTTTAGTTTAATTTTCACTGTATTAGAGTGGACTCCTTCAGAGTGGGTTTAAATGAAACTGTACCATCTCCATTATAAAATAACCTCTAATCAATAGACTATTTTTACTTTTTTATAACGTTAGTGTTAGAAAATATATTAGTTATATAAATTAGTTGGAGAATAGATTGTTTACTTTTGTGAAATAGGATGCCATCTTGGAAGTAGTTGAAGAAGTTGTATATAGGTGGCTCTTCTTGCACATGGCGGTCTTCCAGAACATCCTGCCAACAGGATCAACAAATTAATAATTATACAGTGTTCCTTTCTTTGAATTACAGTTTTAAAACTTCCTTCAAAAATTGCCAAGCGGAAAAAAATAATAATAAAAATGTCCTCTGTGGCTCACGTAACACTTGAAGTGCTGCATTATTTGTTGTAACAACTAGAATTTGTTGTTTATTTTAATACTTTCGAATTAACTTTCATAAAGTAGTTATTTTCTTTTGAAATTAGTTAGGTACTTTCTCAGATTATACTTTTGAATAAATATTAACTTTTTTTTTGCAGGTAAGACGAGGCTTATGACAACTTGCATGGGAAGAGAGAATGAATTAAGCTTGTTAATGGCTAATAATAAAAAAAAAATATATATCCAAGCTTATCTTGAGAGGGTCCATGGAAGATATTTTCCATATGGAATAATTCCAGCTGGGGAGTTTTATTGATGACGATTCACTTTAAATGGAGTTAGTTATTATGACTCATGTCCAGGCTTTAACAACGAGGTCATATCGCCTACTACCAGAGCGCTCTTTCGTGACTCTGGTGGACATGAGCCCGACTCTACTGTGGGAGTCCTAAATTTTACCTACCCTAAATTTTTATTCAACTAGGGCAGGGGTCTTTAACGAGTACGTGACATCGTACAGGCTCGGGACCATCGCTTAACGTCCCATCTGAAGGACGGTGTGCTTAAGATTATTTTATCTCCCAGATAAAATAAACTAAGGGCCTCGGTCGGCTTTGAACCCACGTTCTTGAGCTCGATCTAGTTAATAAACATTATTACTACTACTATTATTATTATTATTATTTTTATTATTATTAAATGTTATATTTAATTCTGTTTCAGAGGAGAAATTCTATAATAATTTGATCAACTACTCACCTGTACAATCTGAGGATCAGCCGTGCATATCCAGAGTTCAGTTCCCATCCAAAGACGGAAGAACTTCCCGTATCTGTCGAAGAGTCGGCTGATCTCGTGGCTTACATCTGTCCACATACAGACAACCAGTAAGTACAGTTGACCA
This sequence comes from Aradus depressus, assembly GCA_963662175.1. NCBI lineage: Eukaryota > Metazoa > Arthropoda > Insecta > Hemiptera > Aradidae > Aradus > Aradus depressus. The sequence goes on along the minus strand of OY759221.1, from coordinate 44,846,078 downwards.
CAGATAGATCTCTGTGTTAGCCTATCAATACTATAACTTTATTTTATTTATCTTTACATATGGTGTCTCAGGATCGCCAGTTGGAAATCTAGACGGGACTCTTAGTTGTTTTAACTGGGAAGTGATAAAAACCTTGAGCACGTCGTCCTTCGGACCGGACTCTAAGTGACGGTGACGAACTTGGACGTTAAGTACTCGTTAAGAGCCTTAGCCAAGTGGAGGGAAAAAACGTTGAGCACGCTGTCCCTCGTAGTTGAAGCCCGGGCATGTGTCAAAATAACTAAGTAATTAACTTATGGTTCTATCATCGCTATCCTAATGTATTTTTCAGAAAGTATGTGAAAACGGTACCACAAAGCCCACCTATTTTCCGTATTTCTTCCTCGACAATTTTTGTTAAATCCAACCAGAACTTTTATTTTATCTTTACATATTGTGTCTAATGAGTTCAGGATTGCGATTTAGAAATCTTGCCGAGGCCTTTAAGTGTTTTTACAGGGAAGTGAAAAAAAACCTTGAGCACGTCGTCCTTCGGATGGGATCATAGGCGATGGTCCCGGACATTTTCAGGTACTCGTTAATGAGTCGTAACGTATGTAACTAAGCCTGGGTAGGCAAAATTTCGGTCTCCCGCTGTAGAGCTAACAGGGAAGAGATAAGAGCACTCGATGCTTAGATCCCTAGGTGTACACAACAACGCTCCCAATCTATCTAAATATGTCTATGGTTGACTATCATCGTTTCTGGTTGCTGCCTATCTACCGACATTGCTGTCCTAATGTGTTTTTCAGAAAAGATGAGAAAACGGTACCACAAAGCCAACCTGTATTCTAAATTTCTTTCTTGACAATATTAGTTCGAACCAAACGGAAACTTATTTTATCTTTACATGTGGTGTCTAAATGAGGTCAGGATCAGTTGGAAATATAGACGGAGCCTTTAGTTGTTTTAACTGGACAGTGACAAAAACCTTGAGCACGTCGTCCTTCGGATCGGACTCTAAGTTACGCTGACGAACTTGTTAATCGTTAAAGTGCCTTAGCCGTTAGGTGCAGAGTTAATGAGCTATAACTAATTTTAGACTGCGCCCTCCTCGCCTTTCATTCATGGTAATTGATACATTACCTATTTTTAAATTGGGCTTATAAAAATCCTACATGTGAAATTAAATGACAATCAAACAAGCCGTTATTGTGCTCTAACTAATTTTATGATGCACCCCTCTCATTCAGAAATTTGAGACGTCACATAACCTAGTTTTAGTTTGGCTTTAAAGAATACTACATGTGATTTTTAATGACTTTGTGCTAAGGGCACCCCCACAACTCCCTCTCTCGATCAACATTTTAAGACGTCATACACTCCATTTGTCAACTTTATTTTTAAGAATACTACATATGAAATTCCATGACAATCCGACCATTTGTTAATGAGCTAGCATTATATTTAGACTTAGCCCCCCCCCCCCCCCCCCCCCCCCCCCATCCAATTAGGACATAATCTGTCTAATTTTACCCATATCAGCTGAAGGGAAGGGGTGTTCAGGGGAGGGGGCTGAATCCAGAAACCCTAATAACTGCCGAAGTAATGAGTTTATCGAGACAACATTTAGTAGGAGGATTTAGGAGGTCCTATGTTGAATATTAGCGCAAACGGTCGACTGGTTTTGGAGGGGGAGAGGGGGGGGGGGGCGAAGTTAATTGAGCCCTTAGACGGAAGTTGTGTACTAACCAGAGCCCTTAGACATAAGTTGTGTACCAACCTTTAAAGTTAAAACAGTTATATACGACTCCAAGGTTGCCTTCTATTGGGTTGCTGACAGGACCTGGGAAGTTAACTTCAAACTGTTCAATCCGACTCCGATCCATTTTGTAAATAGAATAACACAATAAGATAACTAACACACACAGTCCTCCTGTACATAGTGCTATTTCTAACATTATCAATTTTATAGTTATTTTTGTAAAATTTAATAAAAGTAAAGTAAAAACACACACAATAAAACAACTGGTTTGAGAGAAGGCAGAAAGAAAACTGAAAATCTATCTTGGAGAGTGGTGAATGGCCTTAGGAACAATGGAAGGTCACTTCATGAATTTTAAATTGACTTGTAATAAATAGACAAATTTGTGTCAGCTCTACTACACAAATTCCCTTATTCTGTTCAAATTTGACTAACTTGGACAACAGGTATGACAAAATTTCCCCTATGTCGATCAGTGTGCTCTCGGGGCATTAGCAGATTGATGTGCTTCCTCAGTGAACTACTGGAGGTACTTAGAAACGCAGTGTGAGAAATGGCACACCCATAGACCATAGAATGCACGTCCATATCAATATCGCTCGGTTAGGGCTGAAGATATAAGCGTTCAAAGAGAGATTTTAGTGATCATCACGCGCCTGTACGATGTCAGGTACTCGTTAAAAAGGTCTCTGTTCATTGTAACTAAACCTGAGTAGGCAAAATTTGGGACTCCCACAGTAGAGTCAGCCTCAGGTCCACCAGCGCTCTGGTAGTAGGCGATTTGATCTCATAGTTAAAGCCCGGGCACAGAAACAAACAAACCTACAGCTCAAACTGATTTCGATTAATGTTTTTAAATTTTTTTTTTATATATACCAAAATATGTTGACAATAGGTAATAGAAATAAAAAAACATAACATAAAAAAAAAAATGTTATTTATTATTTTCCCCATTTATTATTTTATTAAAATCTGTCGAAGGGAAAGGGGGTGGAAAGGGATGAGAGAAGGGCGACTCGACTCAAATATCGTAATAACTGCCGATGTATCGACACACAACTTACTATGACAATTCAAAAGTCACTATATCAGTCACATATTGAGCTTTACAACTTCTAAGTTGAGGAACGCGGACATATTGTGGAATTTGTAATAAATAAATAAAACAAACTTATTTAGTGAGCTCAAATTACTACTCAAATCATTAATTGGACGACGATCATCACTCTCATTAAATAACAAACTCACCATTTACAATTCGCTTCTCAAGCCGATATGGACATACGGCTTGGAACTCTGGGGATCTGCGGCGAAGTCCAATTTGAACCGGATTCAAGCCATGCAGTCATCTTACGGCACATCACTAACGCACCATTCTACGTCACTAACAACACCCTTCATAACGACTTACAAGTGCCATTCGTTTCCATAGTTGTAACTGAGAGATACACAAACTTCCACACCAAACTCGCCAGTCACGCCAATCCTCTCATTCAAACACTATCTTCAAATACCCTGCCCACAAACCCACCTCGCCGACTCAAACGAACATGGCAGCGTGTCTTTCTCGGGATGTAACCTGGCTGCGCTTCTAAACGCCACGCACCTCTGCAGTGCAGTCATCTCACCAGAAAAACCATTAATGGCAGTATTTATTTTGCCGTCATGATGCCTATGTAACATTCTCTATGTAAATAAATAAATAAAATTTATTGAGCTTAAGTTAAAACGGTGAATTTTTGGAGGGAAAACAAAAAAGTAGGTAATTAATTCGCGCTGGGGATGTACACAGCCGGTGATTTACTGACTATGTTTAATTTTTCAAATAAGGGATATCAGAAAAATCAAAAATTTTTAAAGAGGGTATGAAGTTGTGTGGAGGCGGGTTTAGGTTTGCGGTGTGGCCCGCTTGGAGCAGTGTTGTCCCCACCCTGTCAGTCTCCAGTTGACCCCACCATCCACCCCAACCATCCCTTATAAGCATCTCACTTCATTATAAATAGGTAACCACTTTTACTAATTATATTATTGTTAATTGTATCTTAATATAACATTAATATAGCAGTTATTAATAAAAGAAAAACCTACATAAAGTGTCGTTAAATGTTAGATAATGTTTTGTTATTCCCTTGACTGATTGGATCAATATCTGCTAGAGTTGCAATGCCCGAACTGTCTTATCTAAAATACTTTCTTCTTCATCATTAGAAAGTTTTATAAGTTTTACTTTGTTATCCGTTTAGCATAAGAAAGTAATTTAATATGTGCAGAAAATCCTAGATCCAAGTTTTCAAGGGAATCACACACAAGGTCCCCTTAACACTTCGTAGAACGCCTTAACTTGGAAATAATTTTAGTAATCAACTTGAAAGAGATGATGTCACACGTGCTAACTTCAATCAATTTAAATGAAATTACTTCGGTCCCTAAGTACATATTACAAGATACCGATTCTGTTTATGAACTAATTAATAATCTCTCAGAATAAAATGTGTATAGAAAGCTTAAATGCATATTTTATATGAAATAAATTTTTTTGAAGTTTTGCGAGATACATGCCGAAAATAATTTTAGACTGACATCTCTCGAAAACCATTTTTTTAAACGGTAGTTTAATTTATGCGAAAACGGTTAGTACTAAAAAATTCCATATCTAAAAAAATCATATATATATGCAGTTCAAGATCAAAAATGTTGTCTTGCTGTATGTTAGGTTAGGTTAGGTTAGGTTTTATGACTCATGCCCGGGCTTTAACTACGAGGTCATATCGCCTACTACCAGAGCGCTCTTTCGTCACTCTGGCGGACAGGAGCCCGACTCTACTATGGGAGTCCTAAATTTTGCCTACCCTAAATTTTTATTCATCTAGGGTAGGGGTCTTTAACGAGTACCTGACATCGTACAGGCTCGGGACCATCGCTTAACGTCCCATCCGAAGGACGGCGTGCTTAAGTTTATTTTACCTCCCAGATAAAATAAACTAAGGGCCTCGGTCGGGCTACGAACCCACGACCTTGAGCTCAGAAGTCAAGCACGCTTACCACTGAGCTACCGGCGCCCTCTGTCTTGCTGTATGTGTGTCTGTGAATATGATAACTCCCAAGAGAATGAATATTTCGACACAATTATTGTATATGTGTATCCAGAAGCCCGTATGGACGACACCTATTGATTTTCAGCCAAATGGGCCAATGGGAGGAGGGGGGGGGGGGGGGGGGGGGGGGGGTTATACAAAACTCCAATAACTGTCAATATAATGACTGTATATTTTATATGTAAACCCAAAAACGCTGTAACTGTTGTTTGATCCTTGTAACAGACCAACTCCGTCCGATTTCGGTCTAATGGTGTCCCATGTCCCCACAGTTCATTGCCTTGGTCACATCAGCTATACATCAAGTTCAACTGTTTAAAATTTAATTATCTTCCTGAGCGCTAACATGTGACAAACGGATTTCTGAACAATGAACAGGTCACCATTATAAAGTGAAATTTTTCTTCCTTTAAGAACACTCCTTCTTTTAACAACAAGTCTGCACAATTTAATATATTTTTGTTTTAGTTTCTTCTTTTTACTTTCGGTGTGTTACCATCTTGTAAAGGTACCACAATGTATGTGCAAAATTGCCATTTTGTGAGATCTGTCCGTCAACAATAGACTGTCGGTCAGCATTAGACTGTCTGTACACTTCCCTGGCTGTACAAAGTATAGGACATTTTCCTGTTTTCCGACCCCTCATTCCAAAAATGAAAAAAAAAAAGTAGGCGGTGAATCACCGGCTATGCACTTCCCAGCACGAATTAATCAATTGCGTTTTGGCTCTCCTCCCAAAGACAATCGACCTTTTGGGCTAATAATCAATATTTGATCTACATTGTGGCTTCTGAATCATATTAAATTTTGCGTCGATACATTCATTACATCGACTGTTCTTGGGGTTCTTGATGTGAGCTCCCTCTGACCCCCCGGGTGATTCCGCTGAAAATTAATAGACGATGTCTTTATAAGGTTTGAATATACATATCAAATTTCATGTCAACACATTCATTTGGGAGCCATGGTGGCCTTGGGGGCTAGAGCGTAGGGCTTTGGTAGCATGGTCTCATCATGGTTTGCGGGTTCGAATCCCGTCCGGCAGTGAGTTTTATTTTGTAGATAGAACTGCCTCCCGGGGCCATGGAGGTCCTAAATAACTAGATAACACCTTTACAAGAGATGTGGCTAATATGTATCGTACATAAGGCCAAAAAACAAAAAACATTAATTTCACGGGAGTTATTGTGTTCACACACACACAATTTTTTTTTTTTTTTTTTTTTTTTTTTTTTTTAATTTTTTAATTTCGAATTTCTGACCGATTACATAACTTCTTCTAAACTTCTTACATCAGGGGAAGTTTGAAAAGTCTGTCTGTCTGTCTCTGTGTGTGTGTTTCTTTAAATACGATAACTGCCGAAAAAATGAATATATAGACATAAAATTTTATATCTGTAACTAGAAACCCTTAAGAACGACACCTATTAATTTTCAGCGGAATAGGCCCAAGGTAGGGAGGATCAGGAGGGGAACTTGACCCAAAAAACTTAACAACGGTCGATGTAATGAATACATCGACACAAAATTGTGTATGATGATTCAAAAGCCCGTATATTAGTCAATTATTAATTTTTAACTCAAATGATCGATTGATATTGGCGGGAGAGGGGAAACTTAGTTAATCAATTCGTGCTGGGGAAGTACTTAGCTGGTGATTCAACCGACGACTTTTTTGTATAACTTTTTGGGTTTTATCCGATTCAGGTCAGATGAGGACAGTAAAAGTGGTTCTTAGCTTTCGTGTCTGTTTTTCGAAGATATGTAGGTACATAAATGATCCTTTCAGAAGTTCTGTCGTTTTTTTTTTATAAAGGAATGTTTACTTTGAGTGTATAGCCTCTTTGTTATGATTCTAATCCCAATGCGACCTCTGCTAATGTAAACAGCATTGTTTACTATCTGTGAAAACAGTATAATATTTTAATCCAGTCACTGCCAGAGGTTCAAAAAAATGTATTAAAATAAAATTCAAATTAGGTCGATTTTACTTGATCAGTTTAAATTTGGCTTAAAAGCTACTGTGGCCGCTCGAAAAATATGCTCCGTGTTTGGTGAGAAGGCTGTCTCTGAGCGTAAAGCTCAATTTTGGTTTTCCAAATTTTGTCAAGGCTCGAAGACCTCAAGTTGCCGAATAACAGCAAGTTTGGGAATTAATAAGAGTCAGATCCACGTCAAACATGTTCGGAAATAGGCAACAGAGAAGATATTTCAGAAGCTACAGCTTGGAGATACCTACATCAAATGGGAAAATAAAAAAGCTTGACAAATGGGTCCCTCACAAGTTATCGGATGCCAATAAGATGATTCGATTAACAACATCTTCATCTCTAGCATCTCGATTAAAAGATGATCCATTTTTAAACAGAATAATCACTTGTGATGTAGGCAGTGTTATCAATGGCTCTCCTCAGCTGATGAAGAACCAATAAAATTTACGAAGCCTGATCTTCATCCGAAAAAAGTGTTATTGGTTGTTTTCTGGGCAGGCAAAGGCGTCGTGCACCATTAGCACCTAAGTCAGGGACATCGCTGCAGAAATCTACTGCATGATATTAGACCTCTGTCAGTCTAAACTTAAAATATTCAATCCAGGACTAGTGAATAGAAAAGGATCCTTGCTCCTTCAGGTCACGGTAAGGTTGATCAGGGATAAATTGATAGAGATTGGATGGGAAACTATACCCCACCAGCCATATTCCCCAGACCTATCCCCCACTGACCTATCCCCCGCAAAGCCTGAAATCGGACTTGAATAAGTTTTTTGGCAGCAAAAAACCATCGTTTATAAAAAAAGGTATTTGGGACCTTCCGTCACCTTGGGATAAGGTTGTTGATTGTAATGGCGATTATTTTGATGAAGGTTAGGTTTTATGACTCATGCCCGGGCTTTAACTACGAGGTCATATCGCCTACTACCAGAGTGCTCTTTCGTCTCTCTGGTGGACATGAGCCTCTACTAGTCCTGAATTTTGCCTACCCAACATTTTTATTCCCCCTAGAGGTCTTTAACGAGTACTTGACTCCATAGCTTAACGTCCCATCCGAAGGACGGCGTGCTCAATGTTTTTTTACCTCCCAGTTGTCTTATGCATAACCTGCGTAAGTATCACGGACTTCATACATACGGCAACAATGGCGGTCTACTCATCTAACAAGTATAAATATGAAAATATTTGTTGGGGATGGGAGAGGGAGGGGGGTGAGTTTGTGTGTCTCCACGTGCTTGTGTCGGATCGATGTCGTGTCCACCGGCTCCCACCTGTCTGTGGCTCCTGGACACACGTTCACCACTTCAAGGGAGGGCGCGATCTTTGTTCGCCCCCCAGTTGAATAGTTAGTCTTAATGGAAGGCGTTGGTAGCCTGGTTAAGCTCAAAACCCGGCCGAGGCCCTTAGATTTTTTTTTCTGGAAGGTAAAAAACCTTTGAGCACGCCGTCCTTCGGATGGGACGTTAAGCTATGGAGTCAAGTACTCGTTAAAGACCTCTAGGGGGAATAAAAATGTTGGGTAGGCAAAATTCAGGACTAGTAGAGGCTCATACTTAGGCCTTCCCCCACAACCCCCCCTCCCGTTCACAATTTTGTGACGTCACAAACTCTGTTTTTCTATTTGACCTGTAAGAATACTACATATGAAATTTCATGATTATCCGACCATTAGGAGTTAAAACTATTTTTATGCTTAGCCCCCCCTTAGAGCCCCCCTTCCCGTTTGAAACTTTGGGACATCACATAGCCTATTATTCAATCGGGCTCGAAAGGATGCTACATGTGGAGTTTTATGGAAATCCGTCCAGCCGTTAGGGCGTGATGCTGAAACACACAAACCCCGTTTCAATATAGAAGTCGGTGGAAGAGAACGGGTGGATAAGAGTTTCTGAATTCAAAAATCCCAATAACTGCCGATGTAATCAATGTATCAACATCGAAATTCGTATTTGAAATTAACATTCCCGGAGGACATAACCAGTCAAATTTCAGCGATATCGGCTGAGAGGAGGGGGGAGTTCCGGGGTGGGGGCTTAATTCAAAAACCTCTATAACTGCCGATGTAATGAATGTATCAACATCAAAGTTAGTATTTAAAATTAACATTCCCGGAGGACATAACCAGTCAAATTTCAGCGATATCGGATGATTGGAGGGGGCAGTTCCGGGGTGGGGGCTTAATTCAAAAATCCCAATATTGCCGATTTAATGAATGTATCAACATCAAATTTCGTATTAAAAATTGAAATCCGCTGAGGACAGAACCATTCCATGACAATCCGACCATTAATTAATGAGTTAGCACTATTTTTATGCTTAGCCCCACCTTAGAGCCCCCCCTCCCGTTCGGAATTTTGGGACGCCACAGACACTTTTCTTCTATTTGACCTGTAAGAATACGACATATGAAATTTCATGACAGTCCGACCATTAAATTATGAGTTAGCACTATTTTTATGCTTAGCCCCCCCTTAGAGCCCCCCCTCCCGTTCGGAATTTTCTGACGCCACTTAGCCTATTATTCAATGGAGCTCGAAACGATGCTACATGTGAAGTTTCATGAAAATCCGTCCAGCCGTTTGGGCGTGATGCTGGAACAAACATTCAAACAAACCCCGTTTCAGCTTTATCAATATAGAAGTCGGTGGAAGAGACTGGGTAGATATGTGATTCTGAATTCAAAAATCCCAATAACTGCCGATGTAATGAATGTATCAACATCAAAATTCGTATTTAAAATGCACATTCCCGGAGGACATACCCAGTCAAATTTCAGCGATTTCGGATGAGAGGAGGGGGCAGTTCCGGGATGGGGCTTAAATCAAAAACTTCTATAACTGCCGACGTAATGAATGTATCAACATCAAATTTCGTATTTGAAATTAACATTCCCGGAGGACATAACCAGTCGAATTACAGCGATATCGGATGATTGGAGGGGGCAGTTCCGGGGTGGGGGCTTAATTCAAAAATTTCAATATTGCCGATGTAATGAATGTATCAACATCAAATTACGTATTAAAAATTGAAATCCGCTGAGGACATAACCATTCCATGATAATCTGACCATTAATTAATGAGTTAGCACTATTTTTATGCTTAGCCCCACCTTAGAGCCCTCCCTCCCGTTTGGAATTTTGGGACGCCACACACACGTTTCTTCTATTTGACCTGTAAGAATACGACATATGAAATTTCATGACAGTCCCACCATTAGTTAATGAGTTAGCAATATTTTTATGCTTAGCCCCACCTTAGAGCCCCCCCTCCCCTTCGGAATTTTGGGACGCCGCACACACTTTTCTTCTATTTGACCTGTAAGAATACGACATATGAAATTTCATGACAGTCCGACCATTAGTTAATGAGTTAGCACTATTTTTATGCTTAGCCCCCCCGTAGAGCCCCCCCTTCCGTTCGGAATTTTTGGACACCACTTAGCCTATTATTCAATGGAGCTCGAAAGGATGCTACATGTGAAGTTTCATGAAACTCCGTCCAGCCGTTTGGGCGTGATGCTGGAAAAAACATACAAACAAACCCCGTTTCAGCTTTATCAATATAGAAGTCGGTGGAAGAGAATGGGTAGATATGTGATTCTGAATACAAAAATCCCAATAACTGCCGATGTAATGAATGTATCAACATCAAAATTCGTATTTAAAATTCACATTCCCGGAGGACATACCCAGTCAAATTTCAGCGATATCGGATGAGGGGAGGGGGCAGTTCCGGGGTGGGGCTTAAATCAAAAACCTCTATAACTACCGACGTAATGAATGTATCAACATCAAATTTCGTATTTAAAAATAACATTCTCGGAGGACATAACCAGTCGAATTACAGCGATATCGGATGATTGGAGGGGGCAGTTCCGGGGTGGGGGCTTAATTCATAAATTTCAATATTGCCGATGTAATGAATGTATCAACATCAAATTTCGTATTAAAAATTGAAATCCACTGAGGACATAACCATTCCATGATAATCCGACCATTAATTAATGAGTTAGCACTATTTTTATGCTTAGCCCCACCTTAGAGCCCTCCCTCCCGTTCGGAATTTTGGGACGCCACACACACTTTTCTTCTATTTGACCTGTAAGAATACGAAATATGATATTTCATGACAGTCCGACCATTAATTGATGAGTTAGCACTATTTTTATGCTTAGCCCCCCCTCAGAGCCCCCCCTTCCGTTCGGAATTTTGGGACGCCACTTAGCCTATTATTCAATGGAGCTCGAAAGGATGCTACATGTGAAGTTTCATGAAAATCCGTCCAGCCGTTTGGGCGTGATGCTGGAAAAAACATACAAACAAACCCCGTTTCAGCTTTATCAATATAGAAGTCGGTGGAAGAGAATGGGTAGATATGTGATTCTGAATACAAAAATCCCAATAACTGCCGATGTAATGAATGTATCAACATCAAAATTCGTATTTAAAATTCACATTCCCGGAGGACATACCCAGTCAAATTTCAGCTATATCGGATGAGGGGAGGGGGCAGTTCCGGGGTGGGGCTTAAATCAAAAACCTCTATAACTACCGACGTGATGCATGTATCAACATCAAATTTCGTATTTAAAAATAACATTCTCGGAGGACATAACCAGTCGAATTACAGCGATATCGGATGATTGGAGGGGGCAGTTCCGGGGTGGGGGCTTAATTCATAAATTTCAATATTGCCGATGTAATGAATGTATCAACATCAAATTTCGTATTAAAAATTGAAATCCACTGAGGACATAACCATTCCATGATAATCCGACCATTAATTAATGAGTTAGCACTAATTTTATGCTTAGCCCCACCTTAGAGCCCTCCCTCCCGTTCGGAATTTTGGGACGCCACACACACTTTTCTTCTATTTGACCTGTAAGAATACGAAATATGATATTTCATGACAGTCCGACCATTAATTGATGAGTTAGCACTATTTTTATGCTTAGCCCCCCCTCAGAGCCCCCCCTCCCGTTCGGAATTTTGGGACGCCACTTAGCTTATTATTCAATGGAGCTCGAAAGGATGCTACATGTGAAGTTTCATGAAAATCCGTCCAGCCTTTTGGGCGTGATGCTGGAACAAACATACACACAAACCCCGTTTCAGCTTTATCAATATAGAAGTCGGTGGAAGAGAATGGGTAGATATGTGATTCTGAATTCAAAAATCCCAATTACTGTCGATGTTATGAATGTATCAACATCAAAATTCGTATTTAAAATGCACATTCCGGGAGGACATACCCAGTCAAATTTCAGCGATATCGGAGGAGGGGAGGGGGCAGTTCCGGGGTGGGGCTTAAATCAAAAACCTCTATAACTGCCGACGTAATGAATGTAACAACATCAAATTTCGTATTTAAAAATAACATTGCCGGAGGACATAACCAGTCGAATTACAGCGATATCGGATGATTGGAGGGGGCAGTTCCGGGGTGGGGGCTTAATTCATAAATTTCAATATTGCCGATGTAATGAATGTATCAACATCAAATTTCGTATTAAAAATTGAAATCCACTGAGGACATAACCATTCCATGATAATCCGACCATTAATTAATGAGTTAGCACTAATTTTATGCTTAGCCCCACCTTAGAGCCCTCCCTCCCGTTCGGAATTTTGGGACGCCACACACACTTTTCTTCTATTTGACCTGTAAGAATACGAAATATGATATTTCATGACAGTCCGACCATTAATTGATGAGTTAGCACTATTTTTATGCTTAGCCCCCCCTCCCGTTCGGAATTTTGGGACGCCACTTAGCCTATTATTCAATGGAGCTCGAAAGGATGCTACATGTGAAGTTTCATGAAAATCCGTCCAGCCGTTTGGGCGTGATGCTGGAAAAAACATACAAACAAACCCCGTTTCAGCTTTATCAATATAGAAGTCGGTGGAAGAGAATGGGTAGATATGTGATTCTGAATACAAAAATCCCAATAACTGCCGATGTAATGAATGTATCAACATCAAAATTCGTATTTAAAATTCACATTCCCGGAGGACATACCCAGTCAAATTTCAGCGATATCGGATGAGGGGAGGGGGCAGTTCCGGGGTGGGGCTTAAATCAAAAACCTCTATAACTGCCGACGTAATGAATGTAACAACATCAAATTTCGTATTTAAAAATAACATTGCCGGAGGACATAACCAGTCGAATTACAGCGATATCGGATGATTCGAGGGTGCAGTTCCGGGGTGGGGGCATAATTCAAAAATTTCATTATTGCCTATGTAATGAATGTATCAAGATCAAATTTCGTAATAAAAATTGAAATCCACTGAGGACATAACCATTTCATGATAATCCGACCATTAATTAATGAGTTAGCACTATTTTTATGCTTAGCCCCACCTTAGAGCCCCCCCTCCCGATCGGATTTTTTGGGACGCCACACACACTTTTCTTCTATTTGACCTGTAAGAATACGACATATGAAATTTCATGACAGTCCGACCATTAATTAATGAGTTAGCACTATTTTTATGCTTAGCCCCCCCTTAGAGCCTCCCCTCCCGTTCGGAATTTTGGGACGCCACTTAGCTTATTATTCAATGGAGCTCGAAAGAATGCTACATGTGAAGTTTCATGAAAATCCGTCCAGCCGTTTGGGCGTGATGCTGGAACAAACATACAAACAAACCCCGTTTCAGCTTTATCAATATAGAAGTCGGTGGAAGAGAATGGGTAGATATGTGATTCTGAATTCAAAAATCCCAATTACTGTCGATGTTATGAATGTATCAACATCAAAATTCGTATTTAAAATGCACATTCCGGGAGGACATACCCAGTCAAATTTCAGCGATATCGGAGGAGGGGAGGGGGCAGTTCCGGGGTGGGGCTTAAATCAAAAACCTCTATAACTGCCGACGTAATGAATGTAATAACATCAAATTTCGTATTTAAAAATAACATTGCCGGAGGACATAACCAGTCGAATTACAGCGATATCGGATGATTCGAGGGGGCAGTTCCGGGGTGGGGGCCTAATTCAAAAATTTCATTGTTGCCGATGTAATGAATGTATCAACATCAAATGTCGTAGTAAAAATTGAAATCCAATGAGGACATAACCATTCCATGATAATCCGACCATTAATTAATGAGTTAGCACTATTTTTATGCTTAGCCCCACCTTAGAGCCCCCCTCCCCTTCGGAATTTTGGGACGCCGCACACACTTTTCTTCTATTTGACCTGTAAGAATACGACATATGAAATTTCATGACAGTCCGACCATTAATTAATGAGTTAGCACTATTTTTATGCTTAGCCCCCCCTTAGAGCCTCCCCTCCCGTTCGGAATTTTGGGACGCCACTTAGCTTATTATTCAATGGAGCTCGAAAGAATGCTACATGTGAAGTTTCATGAAAATCCGTCCAGCCGTTTGGGCGTGATGCTGGAACAAACATACAAACAAACCCCGTTTCAGCTTTATCAATATAGAAGTCGGTGGAAGAGAATGGGTAGATATGTGATTCTGAATTCAAAAATCCCAATTACTGTCGATGTTATGAATGTATCAACATCAAAATTCGTATTTAAAATGCACATTCCGGGAGGACATACCCAGTCAAATTTCAGCGATATCGGAGGAGGGGAGGGGGCAGTTCCGGGGTGGGGCTTTAATCAAAATCCTCTATAACTGCCGACGTAATGAATGTATCAACATCAAATTTCGTACTTAAAAATAACATTGCCGGAGGACATAACCAGTCGAATTACAGCGATATCGGATGATTGGAGGGGGCAGTTCCGAGGTGGGGGCTTAATTCAAAAATCTTATGATTGCCGATGTAATGAATGTTTCAACATCAAATTTCGTATTAAAAATTGAAATCCACTGAGGACATAACCATTCCATGATAATCCGACCATTAATTAATGAGTTAGCACTATTTTTATGCTTAGCCCCACTCTAGAGCCCCCCCTCCCGTTCGGAATTTTGGGACGCCACACACACTTTTCTTCTATTTGACCTGTAAGAATACGACATATGAAATTTCATGACAGTCCGACCATTAATTAATGAGTTAGCACTATTTTTATGCTTAGCCCCCCCTTAGAGCCCCCCTCCCGTTCGGAATTTTCTGACGCCACTTAGCCTATTATTCAATGGAGCTCGAAACGATGCTACATGTGAAGTTTCATGAAAATCCGTCCAGCCGTTTGGGCGTGATGCTGGAACAAACATTCAAACAAACCCCGTTTCAGCTTTATCAATATAGAAGTCGGTGGAAGAGAATGGGTATATATGTGATTCTGAATACAAAAATCCCAATAACTGCCGATGTAATGCATGAATCAACATCAAAATTCGTATTTGAAATTCACATTCCCGGAGGACATACCCAGTCAAATTTCAGCGATATCGGATGAGGGGAGGGGGCAGTTCCGGGGTGGGGCTTAAATCAAAATCCTCTATAACTGCCGACGTAATGAATGTATCAACATCAAATTTCGTATTTAAAAATAACATATCCGCAGGACATAACCAGTCGAATTTCAGCGATATCGGATGATTGGAGGGGGCAGTTCCGTGGTGGGGGCTTAATTCAAAAATCTTAATATTGCCGATGTAATGAATGTTTCAACATCAAATTTCGTATTAAAAATTGAAATCCACTGAGGACATAACCATTCCATGATAATCCGACCATTAATTAATGAGTTAGCACTATTTTTATGCTTAGCCCCACCTTAGAGCCCCCCCTCCCGTTCGGAATTTTGGGACGCCACACACACTTTTCTTCTATTTGACCTGTAAGAATACGACATATGAAATTTCATGACAGTCCGACCATTAATTAATGAGTTAGCACTATTTTTATGCTTAGCCCCCCCTTAGAGCCCCCCCTCCCGTTCGGAATTTTCTGACGCCACTTAGCCTATTATTCAATGGAGCTCGAAACGATGCTACATGTGAAGTTTCATGAAAATCCGTCCAGCCGTTTGGGCGTGATGCTGGAACAAACATTCAAACAAACCCCGTTTCAGCTTTATCAATATAGAAGTCGGTGGAAGAGAATGGGTATATATGTGATTCTGAATACAAAAATCCCAATAACTGCCGATGTAATGCATGAATCAACATCAAAATTCGTATTTGAAATTCACATTCCCGGAGGACATACCCAGTCAAATTTCAGCGATATCGGATGAGGGGAGGGGGCAGTTCCGGGGTGGGGCTTAAATCAAAATCCTCTATAACTGCCGACGTAATGAATGTATCAACATCAAATTTCGTATTTAAAAATAACATATCCGCAGGACATAACCAGTCGAATTTCAGCGATATCGGATGATTGGAGGGGGCAGTTCCGTGGTGGGGGCTTAATTCAAAAATCTTAATATTGCCGATGTAATGAATGTTTCAACATCAAATTTCGTATTAAAAATTGAAATCCACTGAGGACATAACCATTCCATGATAATCCGACCATTAATTAATGAGTTAGCACTATTTTTATGCTTAGCCCCACCTTAGAGCCCCCCCTCCCGTTCGGAATTTTGGGACGCCACACACACTTTTCTTCTATTTGACCTGTAAGAATACGACATATGAAATTTCATGACAGTCCGACCATTAATTAATGAGTTAGCACTATTTTTATGCTTAGCCCCCCCTTAGAGCCCCCCCTCCCGTTCGGAATTTTCTGACGCCACTTAGCCTATTATTCAATGGAGCTCGAAACGATGCTACATGTGAAGTTTCATGAAAATCCGTCCAGCCGTTTGGGCGTGATGCTGGAACAAACATTCAAACAAACCCCGTTTCAGCTTTATCAATATAGAAGTCGGTGGAAGAGACTGGGTAGATATGTGATTCTGAATTCAAAAATCCCAATAACTGCCGATGTAATGAATGTATCAACATCAAAATTCGTATTTAAAATGCACATTCCCGGAGGACATACCCAGTCAAATTTCAGCGATATCAGATGAGGGGAGGGGGCAGTTCCGGGGTGGGGCTTAAATCAAAAACTTCTATAACTGCCGACGTAATGAATGTATCAACATCAAATTTCGTATTTGAAATTAACATTCCCGGAGGACATAACCAGTCGAATTACAGCGATATCGGATGATTGGAGGGGGCAGTTCCGGGGTGGGGGCTTAATTCAAAAATTTCAATATTGCCGATGTAATGAATGTATCAACATCAAATTACGTATTAAAAATTGAAATCCACTGAGGACATAACCATTCCATGATAATCCGACCATTAATTAATGAGTTAGCACTATTTTTATGCTTAGCCCCACCTTAGAGCCCTCCCTCCCGTTTGGAATTTTGGGACGCCACACACACTTTTCTTCTATTTGACCTGTAAGAATACGACATATGAAATTTCATGACAGTCCCACCATTAGTTAATGAGTTGGCACTATTTTTATGCTTAGCCCCACCTTAGAGCCCCCCCACCCGTTCGGAATTTTTGGACGCCACTTAGCCTATTATTCAATGGAGCTCGAAAGGGTGCTACATGTGAAGTTTCATGAAAATCCGTCCAGCCGTTTGGGCGTGATGCTGGAAAAAACATACAAACAAACCCCGTTTCAGCTTTATCAATATAGAAGTCGGTGGAAGAGAATGGGTAGATATGTGATTCTGAATACAAAAATCCCAATAACTGCCGATGTAATGCATGTATCAACATCAAAATTCGTATTTAATATTCACATTCCCGGAGGACATACCCAGTCAAATTTCAGCGATATCGGATGAGGGGAGGGGGCAGTTCCGGGGTGGGTCTTAAATCAAAATCCTCTATTACTGCCGACGTAATGAATGTATCAACATCAAATTTCGTATTTAAAAATAACATATCCGCAGGACATAACCAGTCGAATTTCAGCGATATCGGATGATTGGAGGGGGCAGTTCCGTGGTGGGGGCTTAATTCAAAAATCTTAATATTGCCGATGTAATGATTGTTTCAACATCAAATTTCGTATTAAAAATTGAAATCCACTGAGGACATAACCATTCCATGATAATCCGACCATTAATTAATGAGTTAGCACTATTTTTATGCTTAGCCCCACCTTAGAGCCCCCCCTCCCGTTCGGAATTTTGGGACGCCACAGACACTTTTCTTCTATTTGACCTGTAAGAATACGACATATGAAATTTCATGACAGTCCGATCATTAATTAATGATTTAGCACTATTTTTATGCTTAGCCCCCCCTTAGAGCCCCCCTCCCGTTCGGAATTTTCTGACGCCACTTAGCCTATTATTCAATGGAGCTCGAAACGATGCTACATGTGAAGTTTCATGAAAATCCGTCCAGCCGTTTGGGCGTGATGCTGGAACAAACATTCAAACAAACCCCGTTTCAGCTTTATCAATATAGAAGTCGGTGGAAGAGAATGGGTATATATGTGATTCTGAATACAAAAATCCCAATAACTGCCGATGTAATGCATGAATCAACATCAAAATTCGTATTTGAAATTCACATTCCGGGAGGACATACCCAGTCAAATTTCAGCGATATCGGATTAGGGGAGGGGGCAGTTCCGGGGTGGGGCTTAAATCAAAATCCTCTATAACTGCCGACGTAATGAATGTATCAACATCAAATTTCGTATTTAAAAATAACATATCCGCAGGACATAACCAGTCGAATTTCAGCGATATCGGATGATTGGAGGGGGCAGTTCCGTGGTGGGGGCTTAATTCAAAAATCTTAATATTGCCGATGTAATGAATGTTTCAACATCAAATTTCGTATTAAAAATTGAAATCCACTGAGGACATAACCATTCCATGATAATCCGACCATTAATTAATGAGTTAGCACTATTTTTATGCTTAGCCCCACCTTAGAGCCCCCCCTCCCGTTCGGAATTTTGGGACGCCACACACACTTTTCTTCTATTTGACCTGTAAGAATACGACATATGAAATTTCATGACAGTCCGACCATTAATTAATGAGTTAGCACTATTTTTATGCTTAGCCCCCCCTTAGAGCCCCCCCTCCCGTTCGGAATTTTCTGACGCCACTTAGCCTATTATTCAATGGAGCTCGAAACGATGCTACATGTGAAGTTTCATGAAAATCCGTCCAGCCGTTTGGGCGTGATGCTGGAACAAACATTCAAACAAACCCCGTTTCAGCTTTATCAATATAGAAGTCGGTGGAAGAGACTGGGTAGATATGTGATTCTGAATTCAAAAATCCCAATAACTGCCGATGTAATGAATGTATCAACATCAAAATTCGTATTTAAAATGCACATTCCCGGAGGACATACCCAGTCAAATTTCAGCGATATCAGATGAGGGGAGGGGGCAGTTCCGGGGTGGGGCTTAAATCAAAAACTTCTATAACTGCCGACGTAATGAATGTATCAACATCAAATTTCGTATTTGAAATTAACATTCCCGGAGGACATAACCAGTCGAATTACAGCGATATCGGATGATTGGAGGGGGCAGTTCCGGGGTGGGGGCTTAATTCAAAAATTTCAATATTGCCGATGTAATGAATGTATCAACATCAAATTACGTATTAAAAATTGAAATCCACTGAGGACATAACCATTCCATGATAATCCGACCATTAATTAATGAGTTAGCACTATTTTTATGCTTAGCCCCACCTTAGAGCCCTCCCTCCCGTTTGGAATTTTGGGACGCCACACACACTTTTCTTCTATTTGACCTGTAAGAATACGACATATGAAATTTCATGACAGTCCCACCATTAGTTAATGAGTTGGCACTATTTTTATGCTTAGCCCCACCTTAGAGCCCCCCCTCCCCTTCGGAATTTTGGGACGCTGCACACACTTTTCTTCTATTTGACCTGTAAGAATACGACATATGAAATTTCATGAGAGTCCGACCATTAATTAATGAGTTAGCACTATTTTTATGCTTAGCCCCAACTTAGAGCCCCCCCACCCGTTCGGAATTTTTGGACGCCACTTAGCCTATTATTCAATGGAGCTCGAAAGGGTGCTACATGTGAAGTTTCATGAAAATCCGTCCAGCCGTTTGGGCGTGATGCTGGAAAAAACATACAAACAAACCCCGTTTCAGCTTTATCAATATAGAAGTCGGTGGAAGAGAATGGGTAGATATGTGATTCTGAATACAAAAATCCCAATAACTGCCGATGTAATGCATGTATCAACATCAAAATTCGTATTTAATATTCACATTCCCGGAGGACATACCCAGTCAAATTTCAGCGATATCGGATGAGGGGAGGGGGCAGTTCCGGGGTGGGTCTTAAATCAAAATCCTCTATTACTGCCGACGTAATGAATGTATCAACATCAAATTTCGTATTTAAAAATAACATATCCGCAGGACATAACCAGTCGAATTTCAGCGATATCGGATGATTGGAGGGGGCAGTTCCGTGGTGGGGGCTTAATTCAAAAATCTTAATATTGCCGATGTAATGATTGTTTCAACATCAAATTTCGTATTAAAAATTGAAATCCACTGAGGACATAACCATTCCATGATAATCCGACCATTAATTAATGAGTTAGCACTATTTTTATGCTTAGCCCCACCTTAGAGCCCTCCCTCCCGTTCGGAATTTTGGGACGCCACACACACTTTTCTTCTATTTGACCTGTAAGAATACGAAATATGATATTTCATGACAGTCCGACCATTAATTGATGAGTTAGCACTATTTTTATGCTTAGCCCCCCCTCAGAGCCCCCCCTCCCGTTCGGAATTTTGGGACGCCACTTAGCTTATTATTCAATGGAGCTCGAAAGGATGCTGCATGTGAAGTTTCATGAAAATCCGTCCAGCCTTTTGGGCGTGATGCTGGAACAAACATACACACAAACCCCGTTTCAGCTTTATCAATATAGAAGTCGGTGGAAGAGAATGGGTAGATATGTGATTCTGAATTCAAAAATCCCAATAACTGCCGATGTAATGAATGTATCAACATCAAAATTTGTATTTAAAATTCACATTCCCGGAGGACATACCCAGTCAAATTTCAGCGATATCGGATGAGGGGAGGGGGCAGTTCCGGGGTGGGGCTTAAATCAAAAACCTCTATAACTGCCGACGTAATGAATGTAACAACATCAAATTTCGTATTTAAAAATAACATTGCCGGAGGACATAACCAGTCGAATTACAGCGATATCGGATGATTCGAGGGTGCAGTTCCGGGGTGGGGGCCTAATTCAAAAATTTCATTATTGCCTATGTAATGAATGTATCAAGATCAAATTTCGTAATAAAAATTGAAATCCACTGAGGACATAACCATTTCATGATAATCCGACCATTAATTAATGAGTTAGCATTATTTTTATGCTTAGCCCCACCTTAGAGCCCCCCCTCCCGATCGGATTTTTTGGGACGCCACACACACTTTTCTTCTATTTGACCTGTAAGAATACGACATATGAAATTTCATGACAGTCCGACCATTAATTAATGAGTTAGCACTATTTTTATGCTTAGCCCCCCCTTAGAGCCTCCCCTCCCGTTCGGAATTTTGGGACGCCACTTAGCTTATTATTCAATGGAGCTCGAAAGAATGCTATATGTAAAGTTTCATGAAAATCCGTCCAGCCGTTTGGGCGTGATGCTGGAACAAACATACAAACAAACCCCGTTTCAGCTTTATCAATATAGAAGTCGGTGGAAGAGAATGGGTAGATATGTGATTCTGAATTCAAAAATCCCAATTACTGTCGATGTTATGAATGTATCAACATCAAAATTCGTATTTAAAATGCACATTCCCGGAGGACATACCCAGTCAAATTTCAGCGATATCGGATGAGGGGAGGGGGCAGTTCCGGGGTGGGGGCTTAATTCATAAATTTCAATATTGCCGATGTAATGAATGTATCAACATCAAATTTCGTAATAAAAATTGAAATCCACTGAGGACATAACCATTCCATGATAATCCGACCATTAATTAATGAGTTAGCACTATTTTTATGCTTAGCCCCACCTTAGAGCCCTCCCTCCCGTTCGGAATTTTGGGACGCCACACACACTTTTCTTCTATTTGACCTGTAAGAATACGAAATATGATATTTCATGACAGTCCGACCATTAATTGATGAGTTAGCACTATTTTTATGCTTAGCCCCCCCTCAGAGCCCCCCCTTCCGTTCGGAATTTTGGGACGCCACTTAGCCTATTATTCAATGGAGCTCGAAAGGATGCTACATGTGAAGTTTCATGAAAATCCGTCCAGCCGTTTGGGCGTGATGCTGGAAAAAACATATAAACAAACCCCGTTTCAGCTTTATCAATATAGAAGTCGGTGGAAGAGAATGGGTAGATATGTGATTCTGAATACAAAAATCCCAATAACTGCCGATGTAATGAATGTATCAACATCAAAATTCGTATTTAAAATTCACATTCCCGGAGGACATACCCAGTCAAATTTCAGCGATATCGGATGAGGGGAGGGGGCAGTTCCGGGGTGGGGCTTAAATCAAAAACCTCTATAACTACCGACGTAATGCATGTATCAACATCAAATTTCGTATTTAAAAATAACATTCTCGGAGGACATAACCAGTCGAATTACAGCGATATCGGATGATTGGAGGGGGCAGTTCCGGGGTGGGGGCTTAATTCATAAATTTCAATATTGCCGATGTAATGAATGTATCAACATCAAATTTCGTTTTAAAAATTGAAATCCACTGAGGACATAACCATTCCATGATAATCCGACCATTAATTAATGAGTTAGCACTAATTTTATGCTTAGCCCCACCTTAGAGCCCTCCCTCCCGTTCGGAATTTTGGGACGCCACACACACTTTTCTTCTATTTGACCTGTAAGAATACGAAATATGATATTTCATGACAGTCCGACCATTAATTGATGAGTTAGCACTATTTTTATGCTTAGCCCCCCCTCAGAGCCCCCCCTCCCGTTCGGAATTTTGGGACGCCACTTAGCTTATTATTCAATTGAGCTCGAAAGGATGCTACATGTGAAGTTTCATGAAAATCCGTCCAGCCTTTTGGGCGTGATGCTGGAACAAACATACACACAAACCCCGTTTCAGCTTTATCAATATAGAAGTCGGTGGAAGAGAATGGGTAGATATGTGATTCTGAATTCAAAAATCCCAATAACTGCCGATGTAATGAATGTATCAACATCAAAATTCGTATTTAAAATTCACATTCCCGGAGGACATACCCAGTCAAATTTCAGCGATATCGGATGAGGGGAGGGGGCAGTTCCGGGGTGGGGCTTAAATCAAAAACCTCTATAACTGCCGACGTAATGAATGTAACAACATCAAATTTCGTATTTAAAAATAACATTGCCGGAGGACATAACCAGTCGAATTACAGCGATATCGGATGATTCGAGGGTGCAGTTCCGGGGTGGGGGCCTAATTCAAAAATTTCATTATTGCCTATGTAATGAATGTATCAAGATCAAATTTCGTAATAAAAATTGAAATCCACTGAGGACATAACCATTTCATGATAATCCGACCATTAATTAATGAGTTAGCATTATTTTTATGCTTAGCCCCACCTTAGAGCCCCCCCTCCCGATCGGATTTTTTGGGACGCCACACACACTTTTCTTCTATTTGACCTGTAAGAATATGACATATGAAATTTCATGACAGTCCGACCATTAATTAATGAGTTAGCACTATTTTTATGCTTAGCCCCCCCTCCCGTTCGGAATTTTGGGACGCCACTTAGCCTATTATTCAATGGAGCTCGAAAGGATGCTACATGTGAAGTTTCATGAAAATCCGTCCAGCCGTTTGGGCGTGATGCTGGAAAAAACATACAAACAAACCCCGTTTCAGCTTTATCAATATAGAAGTCGGTGGAAGAGAATGGGTAGATATGTGATTCTGAATACAAAAATCCCAATAACTGCCGATGTAATGAATGTATCAACATCAAAATTCGTATTTAAAATTCACATTCCCGGAGGACATACCCAGTCAAATTTCAGCGATATCGGATGAGGGGAGGGGGCAGTTCCGGGGTGGGGCTTAAATCAAAAACCTCTATAACTGCCGACGTAATGAATGTAACAACATCAAATTTCGTATTTAAAAATAACATTGCCGGAGGACATAACCAGTCGAATTACAGCGATATCGGATGATTCGAGGGTGCAGTTCCGGGGTGGGGGCATAATTCAAAAATTTCATTATTGCCTATGTAATGAATGTATCAAGATCAAATTTCGTAATAAAAATTGAAATCCACTGAGGACATAACCATTTCATGATAATCCGACCATTAATTAATGAGTTAGCACTATTTTTATGCTTAGCCCCACCTTAGAGCCCCCCCTCCCGATCGGATTTTTTGGGACGCCACACACACTTTTCTTCTATTTGACCTGTAAGAATACGACATATGAAATTTCATGACAGTCCGACCATTAATTAATGAGTTAGCACTATTTTTATGCTTAGCCCCCCCTTAGAGCCTCCCCTCCCGTTCGGAATTTTGGGACGCCACTTAGCCTATTATTCAATGGAGCTCGAAAGGATGCTACATGTGAAGTTTCATGAAAATCCGTCCAGCCGTTTGGGCGTGATGCTGGAAAAAACATACAAACAAACCCCGTTTCAGCTTTATCAATATAGAAGTCGGTGGAAGAGAATGGGTAGATATGTGATTCTGAATACAAAAATCCCAATAACTGCCGATGTAATGAATGTATCAACATCAAAATTCGTATTTAAAATGCACATTCCGGGAGGACATACCCAGTCAAATTTCAGCGATATCGGATGAGGGGAGGGGGCAGTTCCGGGGTGGGGCTTAAATCAAAAACCTCTATAACTACCGACGTAATGCATGTATCAACATCAAATTTCGTATTTAAAAATAACATTCTCGGAGGACATAACCAGTCGAATTACAGCGATATCGGATGATTGGAGGGGGCAGTTCCGGGGTGGGGGCTTAATTCATAAATTTCAATATTGCCGATGTAATGAATGTATCAACATCAAATTTCGTATTAAAAATTGAAATCCACTGAGGACATAACCATTCCATGATAATCCGACCATTAATTAATGAGTTAGCACTAATTTTATGCTTAGCCCCACCTTAGAGCCCTCCCTCCCGTTCGGAATTTTGGGACGCCACACACACTTTTCTTCTATTTGACCTGTAAGAATACGAAATATGATATTTCATGACAGTCCGACCATTAATTGATGAGTTAGCACTATTTTTATGCTTAGCCCCCCCTCAGAGCCCCCCCTCCCGTTCGGAATTTTGGGACGCCACTTAGCTTATTATTCAATGGAGCTCGAAAGGATGCTACATGTGAAGTTTCATGAAAATCCGTCCAGCCTTTTGGGCGTGATGCTGGAACAAACATACACACAAACCCCGTTTCAGCTTTATCAATATAGAAGTCGGTGGAAGAGAATGGGTAGATATGTGATTCTGAATTCAAAAATCCCAATTACTGTCGATGTTATGAATGTATCAACATCAAAATTCGTATTTAAAATGCACATTCCGGGAGGACATACCCAGTCAAATTTCAGCGATATCGGAGGAGGGGAGGGGGCAGTTCCGGGGTGGGGCTTAAATCAAAAACCTCTATAACTGCCGACGTAATGAATGTAACAACATCAAATTTCGTATTTAAAAATAACATTGCCGGAGGACATAACCAGTCGAATTACAGCGATATCGGATGATTGGAGGGGGCAGTTCCGGGGTGGGGGCTTAATTCATAAATTTCAATATTGCCGATGTAATGAATGTATCAACATCAAATTTCGTATTAAAAATTGAAATCCACTGAGGACATAACCATTCCATGATAATCCGACCATTAATTAATGAGTTAGCACTAATTTTATGCTTAGCCCCACCTTAGAGCCCTCCCTCCCGTTCGGAATTTTGGGACGCCACACACACTTTTCTTCTATTTGACCTGTAAGAATACGAAATATGATATTTCATGACAGTCCGACCATTAATTGATGAGTTAGCACTATTTTTATGCTTAGCCCCCCCTCCCGTTCGGAATTTTGGGACGCCACTTAGCCTATTATTCAATGGAGCTCGAAAGGATGCTACATGTGAAGTTTCATGAAAATCCGTCCAGCCGTTTGGGCGTGATGCTGGAAAAAACATACAAACAAACCCCGTTTCAGCTTTATCAATATAGAAGTCGGTGGAAGAGAATGGGTAGATATGTGATTCTGAATACAAAAATCCCAATAACTGCCGATGTAATGAATGTATCAACATCAAAATTCGTATTTAAAATTCACATTCCCGGAGGACATACCCAGTCAAATTTCAGCGATATCGGATGAGGGGAGGGGGCAGTTCCGGGGTGGGGCTTAAATCAAAAACCTCTATAACTGCCGACGTAATGAATGTAACAACATCAAATTTCGTATTTAAAAATAACATTGCCGGAGGACATAACCAGTCGAATTACAGCGATATCGGATGATTCGAGGGTGCAGTTCCGGGGTGGGGGCATAATTCAAAAATTTCATTATTGCCTATGTAATGAATGTATCAAGATCAAATTTCGTAATAAAAATTGAAATCCACTGAGGACATAACCATTTCATGATAATCCGACCATTAATTAATGAGTTAGCACTATTTTTATGCTTAGCCCCACCTTAGAGCCCCCCCTCCCGATCGGATTTTTTGGGACGCCACACACACTTTTCTTCTATTTGACCTGTAAGAATACGACATATGAAATTTCATGACAGTCCGACCATTAATTAATGAGTTAGCACTATTTTTATGCTTAGCCCCCCCTTAGAGCCTCCCCTCCCGTTCGGAATTTTGGGACGCCACTTAGCTTATTATTCAATGGAGCTCGAAAGAATGCTACATGTGAAGTTTCATGAAAATCCGTCCAGCCGTTTGGGCGTGATGCTGGAACAAACATACAAACAAACCCCGTTTCAGCTTTATCAATATAGAAGTCGGTGGAAGAGAATGGGTAGATATGTGATTCTGAATTCAAAAATCCCAATTACTGTCGATGTTATGAATGTATCAACATCAAAATTCGTATTTAAAATGCACATTCCGGGAGGACATACCCAGTCAAATTTCAGCGATATCGGAGGAGGGGAGGGGGCAGTTCCGGGGTGGGGCTTAAATCAAAAACCTCTATAACTGCCGACGTAATGAATGTAATAACATCAAATTTCGTATTTAAAAATAACATTGCCGGAGGACATAACCAGTCGAATTACAGCGATATCGGATGATTCGAGGGGGCAGTTCCGGGGTGGGGGCCTAATTCAAAAATTTCATTGTTGCCGATGTAATGAATGTATCAACATCAAATGTCGTAGTAAAAATTGAAATCCAATGAGGACATAACCATTCCATGATAATCCGACCATTAATTAATGAGTTAGCACTATTTTTATGCTTAGCCCCACTCTAGAGCCCCCCCTCCCGTTCGGAATTTTGGGACGCCACACACACTTTTCTTCTATTTGACCTGTAAGAATACGACATATGAAATTTCATGACAGTCCGACCATTAATTAATGAGTTAGCACTATTTTTATGCTTAGCCCCCCCTTAGAGCCCCCCTCCCGTTCGGAATTTTCTGACGCCACTTAGCCTATTATTCAATGGAGCTCGAAACGATGCTACATGTGAAGTTTCATGAAAATCCGTCCAGCCGTTTGGGCGTGATGCTGGAACAAACATTCAAACAAACCCCGTTTCAGCTTTATCAATATAGAAGTCGGTGGAAGAGAATGGGTATATATGTGATTCTGAATACAAAAATCCCAATAACTGCCGATGTAATGCATGAATCAACATCAAAATTCGTATTTGAAATTCACATTCCCGGAGGACATACCCAGTCAAATTTCAGCGATATCGGATGAGGGGAGGGGGCAGTTCCGGGGTGGGGCTTAAATCAAAATCCTCTATAACTGCCGACGTAATGAATGTATCAACATCAAATTTCGTATTTAAAAATAACATATCCGCAGGACATAACCAGTCGAATTTCAGCGATATCGGATGATTGGAGGGGGCAGTTCCGTGGTGGGGGCTTAATTCAAAAATCTTAATATTGCCGATGTAATGAATGTTTCAACATCAAATTTCGTATTAAAAATTGAAATCCACTGAGGACATAACCATTCCATGATAATCCGACCATTAATTAATGAGTTAGCACTATTTTTATGCTTAGCCCCACCTTAGAGCCCCCCCTCCCGTTCGGAATTTTGGGACGCCACACACACTTTTCTTCTATTTGACCTGTAAGAATACGACATATGAAATTTCATGACAGTCCGACCATTAATTAATGAGTTAGCACTATTTTTATGCTTAGCCCCCCCTTAGAGCCCCCCCTCCCGTTCGGAATTTTCTGACGCCACTTAGCCTATTATTCAATGGAGCTCGAAACGATGCTACATGTGAAGTTTCATGAAAATCCGTCCAGCCGTTTGGGCGTGATGCTGGAACAAACATTCAAACAAACCCCGTTTCAGCTTTATCAATATAGAAGTCGGTGGAAGAGAATGGGTATATATGTGATTCTGAATACAAAAATCCCAATAACTGCCGATGTAATGCATGAATCAACATCAAAATTCGTATTTGAAATTCACATTCCCGGAGGACATACCCAGTCAAATTTCAGCGATATCGGATGAGGGGAGGGGGCAGTTCCGGGGTGGGGCTTAAATCAAAATCCTCTATAACTGCCGACGTAATGAATGTATCAACATCAAATTTCGTATTTAAAAATAACATATCCGCAGGACATAACCAGTCGAATTTCAGCGATATCGGATGATTGGAGGGGGCAGTTCCGTGGTGGGGGCTTAATTCAAAAATCTTAATATTGCCGATGTAATGAATGTTTCAACATCAAATTTCGTATTAAAAATTGAAATCCACTGAGGACATAACCATTCCATGATAATCCGACCATTAATTAATGAGTTAGCACTATTTTTATGCTTAGCCCCACCTTAGAGCCCCCCCTCCCGTTCGGAATTTTGGGACGCCACACACACTTTTCTTCTATTTGACCTGTAAGAATACGACATATGAAATTTCATGACAGTCCGACCATTAATTAATGAGTTAGCACTATTTTTATGCTTAGCCCCCCCTTAGAGCCCCCCCTCCCGTTCGGAATTTTCTGACGCCACTTAGCCTATTATTCAATGGAGCTCGAAACGATGCTACATGTGAAGTTTCATGAAAATCCGTCCAGCCGTTTGGGCGTGATGCTGGAACAAACATTCAAACAAACCCCGTTTCAGCTTTATCAATATAGAAGTCGGTGGAAGAGACTGGGTAGATATGTGATTCTGAATTCAAAAATCCCAATAACTGCCGATGTAATGAATGTATCAACATCAAAATTCGTATTTAAAATGCACATTCCCGGAGGACATACCCAGTCAAATTTCAGCGATATCAGATGAGGGGAGGGGGCAGTTCCGGGGTGGGGCTTAAATCAAAAACTTCTATAACTGCCGACGTAATGAATGTATCAACATCAAATTTCGTATTTGAAATTAACATTCCCGGAGGACATAACCAGTCGAATTACAGCGATATCGGATGATTGGAGGGGGCAGTTCCGGGGTGGGGGCTTAATTCAAAAATTTCAATATTGCCGATGTAATGAATGTATCAACATCAAATTACGTATTAAAAATTGAAATCCACTGAGGACATAACCATTCCATGATAATCCGACCATTAATTAATGAGTTAGCACTATTTTTATGCTTAGCCCCACCTTAGAGCCCTCCCTCCCGTTTGGAATTTTGGGACGCCACACACACTTTTCTTCTATTTGACCTGTAAGAATACGACATATGAAATTTCATGACAGTCCCACCATTAGTTAATGAATTGGCACTATTTTTATGCTTAGCCCCACCTTAGAGCCCCCCCACCCGTTCGGAATTTTTGGACGCCACTTAGCCTATTATTCAATGGAGCTCGAAAGGGTGCTACATGTGAAGTTTCATGAAAATCCGTCCAGCCGTTTGGGCGTGATGCTGGAAAAAACATACAAACAAACCCCGTTTCAGCTTTATCAATATAGAAGTCGGTGGAAGAGAATGGGTAGATATGTGATTCTGAATACAAAAATCCCAATAACTGCCGATGTAATGCATGTATCAACATCAAAATTCGTATTTAATATTCACATTCCCGGAGGACATACCCAGTCAAATTTCAGCGATATCGGATGAGGGGAGGGGGCAGTTCCGGGGTGGGTCTTAAATCAAAATCCTCTATTACTGCCGACGTAATGAATGTATCAACATCAAATTTCGTATTTAAAAATAACATATCCGCAGGACATAACCAGTCGAATTTCAGCGATATCGGATGATTGGAGGGGGCAGTTCCGTGGTGGGGGCTTAATTCAAAAATCTTAATATTGCCGATGTAATGATTGTTTCAACATCAAATTTCGTATTAAAAATTGAAATCCACTGAGGACATAACCATTCCATGATAATCCGACCATTAATTAATGAGTTAGCACTATTTTTATGCTTAGCCCCACCTTAGAGCCCCCCCTCCCGTTCGGAATTTTGGGACGCCACAGACACTTTTCTTCTATTTGACCTGTAAGAATACGACATATGAAATTTCATGACAGTCCGATCATTAATTAATGATTTAGCACTATTTTTATGCTTAGCCCCCCCTTAGAGCCCCCCTCCCGTTCGGAATTTTCTGACGCCACTTAGCCTATTATTCAATGGAGCTCGAAACGATGCTACATGTGAAGTTTCATGAAAATCCGTCCAGCCGTTTGGGCGTGATGCTGGAACAAACATTCAAACAAACCCCGTTTCAGCTTTATCAATATAGAAGTCGGTGGAAGAGAATGGGTATATATGTGATTCTGAATACAAAAATCCCAATAACTGCCGATGTAATGCATGAATCAACATCAAAATTCGTATTTGAAATTCACATTCCCGGAGGACATACCCAGTCAAATTTCAGCGATATCGGATGAGGGGAGGGGGCAGTTCCGGGGTGGGGCTTAAATCAAAATCCTCTATAACTGCCGACGTAATGAATGTATCAACATCAAATTTCGTATTTAAAAATAACATATCCGCAGGACATAACCAGTCGAATTTCAGCGATATCGGATGATTGGAGGGGGCAGTTCCGTGGTGGGGGCTTAATTTTAAAATCTTAATATTGCCGATGTAATGAATGTTTCAACATCAAATTTCGTATTAAAAATTGAAATCCACTGAGGACATAACCATTCCATGATAATCCGACCATTAATTAATGAGTTAGCACTATTTTTATGCTTAGCCCCACCTTAGAGCCCCCCCTCCCGTTCGGAATTTTGGGACGCCACACACACTTTTCTTCTATTTGACCTGTAAGAATACGACATATGAAATTTCATGACAGTCCGACCATTAATTAATGAGTTAGCACTATTTTTATGCTTAGCCCCCCCTTAGAGCCCCCCCTCCCGTTCGGAATTTTCTGACGCCACTTAGCCTATTATTCAATGGAGCTCGAAACGATGCTACATGTGAAGTTTCATGAAAATCCGTCCAGCCGTTTGGGCGTGATGCTGGAACAAACATTCAAACAAACCCCGTTTCAGCTTTATCAATATAGAAGTCGGTGGAAGAGACTGGGTAGATATGTGATTCTGAATTCAAAAATCCCAATAACTGCCGATGTAATGAATGTATCAACATCAAAATTCGTATTTAAAATGCACATTCCCGGAGGACATACCCAGTCAAATTTCAGCGATATCAGATGAGGGGAGGGGGCAGTTCCGGGGTGGGGCTTAAATCAAAAACTTCTATAACTGCCGACGTAATGAATGTATCAACATCAAATTTCGTATTTGAAATTAACATTCCCGGAGGACATAACCAGTCGAATTACAGCGATATCGGATGATTGGAGGGGGCAGTTCCGGGGTGGGGGCTTAATTCAAAAATTTCAATATTGCCGATGTAATGAATGTATCAACATCAAATTACGTATTAAAAATTGAAATCCACTGAGGACATAACCATTCCATGATAATCCGACCATTAATTAATGAGTTAGCACTATTTTTATGCTTAGCCCCACCTTAGAGCCCTCCCTCCCGTTTGGAATTTTGGGACGCCACACACACTTTTCTTCTATTTGACCTGTAAGAATACGACATATGAAATTTCATGACAGTCCGATCATTAATTAATGATTTAGCACTATTTTTATGCTTAGCCCCCCCTTAGAGCCCCCCTCCCGTTCGGAATTTTCTGACGCCACTTAGCCTATTATTCAATGGAGCTCGAAACGATGCTACATGTGAAGTTTCATGAAAATCCGTCCAGCCGTTTGGGCGTGATGCTGGAACAAACATTCAAACAAACCCCGTTTCAGCTTTATCAATATAGAAGTCGGTGGAAGAGAATGGGTATATATGTGATTCTGAATACAAAAATCCCAATAACTGCCGATGTAATGCATGAATCAACATCAAAATTCGTATTTGAAATTCACATTCCCGGAGGACATACCCAGTCAAATTTCAGCGATATCGGATGAGGGGAGGGGGCAGTTCCGGGGTGGGGCTTAAATCAAAATCCTCTATAACTGCCGACGTAATGAATGTATCAACATCAAATTTCGTATTTAAAAATAACATATCCGCAGGACATAACCAGTCGAATTTCAGCGATATCGGATGATTGGAGGGGGCAGTTCCGTGGTGGGGGCTTAATTTTAAAATCTTAATATTGCCGATGTAATGAATGTTTCAACATCAAATTTCGTATTAAAAATTGAAATCCACTGAGGACATAACCATTCCATGATAATCCGACCATTAATTAATGAGTTAGCACTATTTTTATGCTTAGCCCCACCTTAGAGCCCCCCCTCCCGTTCGGAATTTTGGGACGCCACACACACTTTTCTTCTATTTGACCTGTAAGAATACGACATATGAAATTTCATGACAGTCCGACCATTAATTAATGAGTTAGCACTATTTTTATGCTTAGCCCCCCCTTAGAGCCCCCCCTCCCGTTCGGAATTTTCTGACGCCACTTAGCCTATTATTCAATGGAGCTCGAAACGATGCTACATGTGAAGTTTCATGAAAATCCGTCCAGCCGTTTGGGCGTGATGCTGGAACAAACATTCAAACAAACCCCGTTTCAGCTTTATCAATATAGAAGTCGGTGGAAGAGACTGGGTAGATATGTGATTCTGAATTCAAAAATCCCAATAACTGCCGATGTAATGAATGTATCAACATCAAAATTCGTATTTAAAATGCACATTCCCGGAGGACATACCCAGTCAAATTTCAGCGATATCAGATGAGGGGAGGGGGCAGTTCCGGGGTGGGGCTTAAATCAAAAACTTCTATAACTGCCGACGTAATGAATGTATCAACATCAAATTTCGTATTTGAAATTAACATTCCCGGAGGACATAACCAGTCGAATTACAGCGATATCGGATGATTGGAGGGGGCAGTTCCGGGGTGGGGGCTTAATTCAAAAATTTCAATATTGCCGATGTAATGAATGTATCAACATCAAATTACGTATTAAAAATTGAAATCCACTGAGGACATAACCATTCCATGATAATCCGACCATTAATTAATGAGTTAGCACTATTTTTATGCTTAGCCCCACCTTAGAGCCCTCCCTCCCGTTTGGAATTTTGGGACGCCACACACACTTTTCTTCTATTTGACCTGTAAGAATACGACATATGAAATTTCATGACAGTCCCACCATTAGTTAATGAGTTGGCACTATTTTTATGCTTAGCCCCACCTTAGAGCCCCCCCTCCCCTTCGGAATTTTGGGACGCTGCACACACTTTTCTTCTATTTGACCTGTAAGAATACGACATATGAAATTTCATGAGAGTCCGACCATTAATTAATGAGTTAGCACTATTTTTATGCTTAGCCCCAACTTAGAGCCCCCCCACCCGTTCGGAATTTTTGGACGCCACTTAGCCTATTATTCAATGGAGCTCGAAAGGGTGCTACATGTGAAGTTTCATGAAAATCCGTCCAGCCGTTTGGGCGTGATGCTGGAAAAAACATACAAACAAACCCCGTTTCAGCTTTATCAATATAGAAGTCGGTGGAAGAGAATGGGTAGATATGTGATTCTGAATACAAAAATCCCAATAACTGCCGATGTAATGCATGTATCAACATCAAAATTCGTATTTAATATTCACATTCCCGGAGGACATACCCAGTCAAATTTCAGCGATATCGGATGAGGGGAGGGGGCAGTTCCGGGGTGGGTCTTAAATCAAAATCCTCTATTACTGCCGACGTAATGAATGTATCAACATCAAATTTCGTATTTAAAAATAACATATCCGCAGGACATAACCAGTCGAATTTCAGCGATATCGGATGATTGGAGGGGGCAGTTCCGTGGTGGGGGCTTAATTCAAAAATCTTAATATTGCCGATGTAATGATTGTTTCAACATCAAATTTCGTATTAAAAATTGAAATCCACTGAGGACATAACCATTCCATGATAATCCGACCATTAATTAATGAGTTAGCACTATTTTTATGCTTAGCCCCACCTTAGAGCCCCCCCTCCCGTTCGGAATTTTGGGACGCCACAGACACTTTTCTTCTATTTGACCTGTAAGAATACGACATATGAAATTTCATGACAGTCCGATCATTAATTAATGATTTAGCACTATTTTTATGCTTAGCCCCCCCTTAGAGCCCCCCTCCCGTTCGGAATTTTCTGACGCCACTTAGCCTATTATTCAATGGAGCTCGAAACGATGCTACATGTGAAGTTTCATGAAAATCCGTCCAGCCGTTTGGGCGTGATGCTGGAACAAACATTCAAACAAACCCCGTTTCAGCTTTATCAATATAGAAGTCGGTGGAAGAGACTGGGTAGATATGTGATTCTGAATTCAAAAATCCCAATAACTGCCGATGTAATGAATGTATCAACATCAAAATTCGTATTTAAAATGCACATTCCCGGAGGACATACCCAGTCAAATTTCAGCGATATCGGATGAGGGGAGGGGGCAGTTCCGGGGTGGGGCTTAAATCAAAAACTTCTATAACTGCCGACGTAATGAATGTATCAACATCAAATTTCGTATTTGAAATTAACATTCCCGGAGGACATAACCAGTCGAATTACAGCGATATCGGATGATTGGAGGGGGCAGTTCCGGGGTGGGGGCTTAATTCAAAAATTTCAATATTGCCGATGTAATGAATGTCTCAACATCAAATTTCGTATTAAAAATTGAAATCCACTGAGGACATAACCATTCCATGATAATCCGACCATTAATTAATGAGTTAGCACTATTTTTATGCTTAGCCCCACCTTAGAGCCCTCCCTCCCGTTTGGAATTTTGGGACGCCACACACACTTTTCTTCTATTTGACCTGTAAGAATACGACATATGAAATTTCATGACAGTCCCACCATTAGTTAATGAGTTAGCACTATTTTTATGCTTAGCCCCACCTTAGAGCCCCCCCTCCCCTTCGGAATTTTGGGACGCCGCACACACTTTTCTTCTATTTGACCTGTAAGAATACGACATATGAAATTTCATGACAGTCCGACCATTAGTTAATGAGTTAGCACTATTTTTATGCTTAGCCCCCCCTTCCGTTCGGAATTTTTGGACACCACTTAGCCTATTATTCAATGGAGCTCGAAAGGATGCTACATGTGAAGTTTCATGAAAATCCGTCCAGCCGTTTGGGCGTGATGCTGGAAAAAACATACAAACAAACCCCGTTTCAGCTTTATCAATATAGAAGTCGGTGGAAGAGAATGGGTAGATATGTGATTCTGAATACAAAAATCCCAATAACTGCCGATGTAATGAATGTATCAACATCAAAATTCGTATTTAAAATTCACATTCCCGGAGGACATACCCAGTCAAATTTCAGCGATATCGGATGAGGGGAGGGGGCAGTTCCGGGGTGGGGCTTAAATCAAAAACCTCTATAACTACCGACGTAATGCATGTATCAACATCAAATTTCGTATTTAAAAATAACATTCTCGGAGGACATAACCAGTCGAATTACAGCGATATCGGATGATTGGAGGGGGCAGTTCCGGGGTGGGGGCTTAATTCATAAATTTCAATATTGCCGATGTAATGAATGTATCAACATCAAATTTCGTTTTAAAAATTGAAATCCACTGAGGACATAACCATTCCATGATAATCCGACCATTAATTAATGAGTTAGCACTAATTTTATGCTTAGCCCCACCTTAGAGCCCTCCCTCCCGTTCGGAATTTTGGGACGCCACACACACTTTTCTTCTATTTGACCTGTAAGAATACGAAATATGATATTTCATGACAGTCCGACGATTAATTGATGAGTTAGCACTATTTTTATGCTTAGCCCCCCCTCAGAGCCCCCCCTCCCGTTCGGAATTTTGGGACGCCACTTAGCTTATTATTCAATGGAGCTCGAAAGGATGCTGCATGTGAAGTTTCATGAAAATCCGTCCAGCCTTTTGGGCGTGATGCTGGAACAAACATACACACAAACCCCGTTTCAGCTTTATCAATATAGAAGTCGGTGGAAGAGAATGGGTAGATATGTGATTCTGAATTCAAAAATCCCAATAACTGCCGATGTAATGAATGTATCAACATCAAAATTTGTATTTAAAATTCACATTCCCGGAGGACATACCCACTCAAATTTCAGCGATATCGGATGAGGGGAGGGGGCAGTTCCGGGGTGGGGCTTAAATCAAAAACCTCTATAACTGCCGACGTAATGAATGTAACAACATCAAATTTCGTATTTAAAAATAACATTGCCGGAGGACATAACCAGTCGAATTACAGCGATATCGGATGATTCGAGGGTGCAGTTCCGGGGTGGGGGCCTAATTCAAAAATTTCATTATTGCCTATGTAATGAATGTATCAAGATCAAATTTCGTAATAAAAATTGAAATCCACTGAGGACATAACCATTTCATGATAATCCGACCATTAATTAATGAGTTAGCATTATTTTTATGCTTAGCCCCACCTTAGAGCCCCCCCTCCCGATCGGATTTTTTGGGACGCCACACACACTTTTCTTCTATTTGACCTGTAAGAATACGACATATGAAATTTCATGACAGTCCGACCATTAATTAATGAGTTAGCACTATTTTTATGCTTAGCCCCCCCTTAGAGCCTCCCCTCCCGTTCGGAATTTTGGGACGCCACTTAGCTTATTATTCAATGGAGCTCGAAAGAATGCTATATGTAAAGTTTCATGAAAATCCGTCCAGCCGTTTGGGCGTGATGCTGGAACAAACATACAAACAAACCCCGTTTCAGCTTTATCAATATAGAAGTCGGTGGAAGAGAATGGGTAGATATGTGATTCTGAATTCAAAAATCCCAATTACTGTCGATGTTATGAATGTATCAACATCAAAATTCGTATTTAAAATGCACATTCCCGGAGGACATACCCAGTCAAATTTCAGCGATATCGGATGAGGGGAGGGGGCAGTTCCGGGGTGGGGGCTTAATTCATAAATTTCAATATTGCCGATGTAATGAATGTATCAACATCAAATTTCGTATTAAAAATTGAAATCCACTGAGGACATAACCATTCCATGATAATCCGACCATTAATTAATGAGTTAGCACTATTTTTATGCTTAGCCCCACCTTAGAGCCCTCCCTCCCGTTCGGAATTTTGGGACGCCACACACACTTTTCTTCTATTTGACCTGTAAGAATACGAAATATGATATTTCATGACAGTCCGACCATTAATTGATGAGTTAGCACTATTTTTATGCTTAGCCCCCCCTCAGAGCCCCCCCTTCCGTTCGGAATTTTGGGACGCCACTTAGCCTATTATTCAATGGAGCTCGAAAGGATGCTACATGTGAAGTTTCATGAAAATCCGTCCAGCCGTTTGGGCGTGATGCTGGAAAAAACATATAAACAAACCCCGTTTCAGCTTTATCAATATAGAAGTCGGTGGAAGAGAATGGGTAGATATGTGATTCTGAATACAAAAATCCCAATAACTGCCGATGTAATGAATGTATCAACATCAAAATTCGTATTTAAAATTCACATTCCCGGAGGACATACCCAGTCAAATTTCAGCGATATCGGATGAGGGGAGGGGGCAGTTCCGGGGTGGGGCTTAAATCAAAAACCTCTATAACTACCGACGTAATGCATGTATCAACATCAAATTTCGTATTTAAAAATAACATTCTCGGAGGACATAACCAGTCGAATTACAGCGATATCGGATGATTGGAGGGGGCAGTTCCGGGGTGGGGGCTTAATTCATAAATTTCAATATTGCCGATGTAATGAATGTATCAACATCAAATTTCGTTTTAAAAATTGAAATCCACTGAGGACATAACCATTCCATGATAATCCGACCATTAATTAATGAGTTAGCACTAATTTTATGCTTAGCCCCACCTTAGAGCCCTCCCTCCCGTTCGGAATTTTGGGACGCCACACACACTTTTCTTCTATTTGACCTGTAAGAATACGAAATATGATATTTCATGACAGTCCGACCATTAATTGATGAGTTAGCACTATTTTTATGCTTAGCCCCCCCTCAGAGCCCCCCCTCCCGTTCGGAATTTTGGGACGCCACTTAGCTTATTATTCAATTG
Source organism: Aradus depressus (assembly GCA_963662175.1). Lineage (NCBI taxonomy): Eukaryota > Metazoa > Arthropoda > Insecta > Hemiptera > Aradidae > Aradus > Aradus depressus. Next base: position 44,807,511 of record OY759221.1, on the reverse strand, counting down.
AGCTCGAAAGGATGCTACATGTGAAGTTTCATGAAAATCCGTCCAGCCTTTTGGGCGTGATGCTGGAACAAACATACACACAAACCCCGTTTCAGCTTTATCAATATAGAAGTCGGTGGAAGAGAATGGGTAGATATGTGATTCTGAATTCAAAAATCCCAATAACTGCCGATGTAATGAATGTATCAACATCAAAATTCGTATTTAAAATTCACATTCCCGGAGGACATACCCAGTCAAATTTCAGCGATATCGGATGAGGGGAGGGGGCAGTTCCGGGGTGGGGCTTAAATCAAAAACCTCTATAACTGCCGACGTAATGAATGTAACAACATCAAATTTCGTATTTAAAAATAACATTGCCGGAGGACATAACCAGTCGAATTACAGCGATATCGGATGATTCGAGGGTGCAGTTCCGGGGTGGGGGCCTAATTCAAAAATTTCATTATTGCCTATGTAATGAATGTATCAAGATCAAATTTCGTAATAAAAATTGAAATCCACTGAGGACATAACCATTTCATGATAATCCGACCATTAATTAATGAGTTAGCATTATTTTTATGCTTAGCCCCACCTTAGAGCCCCCCCTCCCGATCGGATTTTTTGGGACGCCACACACACTTTTCTTCTATTTGACCTGTAAGAATACGACATATGAAATTTCATGACAGTCCGACCATTAATTAATGAGTTAGCACTATTTTTATGCTTAGCCCCCCCTCCCGTTCGGAATTTTGGGACGCCACTTAGCCTATTATTCAATGGAGCTCGAAAGGATGCTACATGTGAAGTTTCATGAAAATCCGTCCAGCCGTTTGGGCGTGATGCTGGAAAAAACATACAAACAAACCCCGTTTCAGCTTTATCAATATAGAAGTCGGTGGAAGAGAATGGGTAGATATGTGATTCTGAATACAAAAATCCCAATAACTGCCGATGTAATGAATGTATCAACATCAAAATTCGTATTTAAAATTCACATTCCCGGAGGACATACCCAGTCAAATTTCAGCGATATCGGATGAGGGGAGGGGGCAGTTCCGGGGTGGGGCTTAAATCAAAAACCTCTATAACTGCCGACGTAATGAATGTAACAACATCAAATTTCGTATTTAAAAATAACATTGCCGGAGGACATAACCAGTCGAATTACAGCGATATCGGATGATTCGAGGGTGCAGTTCCGGGATGGGGGCATAATTCAAAAATTTCATTATTGCCTATGTAATGAATGTATCAAGATCAAATTTCGTAATAAAAATTGAAATCCACTGAGGACATAACCATTTCATGATAATCCGACCATTAATTAATGAGTTAGCACTATTTTTATGCTTAGCCCCACCTTAGAGCCCCCCCTCCCGATCGGATTTTTTGGGACGCCACACACACTTTTCTTCTATTTGACCTGTAAGAATACGACATATGAAATTTCATGACAGTCCGACCATTAATTAATGAGTTAGCACTATTTTTATGCTTAGCCCCCCCTTAGAGCCTCCCCTCCCGTTCGGAATTTTGGGACGCCACTTAGCCTATTATTCAATGGAGCTCGAAAGGATGCTACATGTGAAGTTTCATGAAAATCCGTCCAGCCGTTTGGGCGTGATGCTGGAAAAAACATACAAACAAACCCCGTTTCAGCTTTATCAATATAGAAGTCGGTGGAAGAGAATGGGTAGATATGTGATTCTGAATACAAAAATCCCAATAACTGCCGATGTAATGAATGTATCAACATCAAAATTCGTATTTAAAATGCACATTCCGGGAGGACATACCCAGTCAAATTTCAGCGATATCGGATGAGGGGAGGGGGCAGTTCCGGGGTGGGGCTTAAATCAAAAACCTCTATAACTGCCGACGTAATGAATGTAACAACATCAAATTTCGTATTTAAAAATAACATTGCCGGAGGACATAACCAGTCGAATTACAGCGATATCGGATGATTCGAGGGTGCAGTTCCGGGGTGGGGGCATAATTCAAAAATTTCATTATTGCCTATGTAATGAATGTATCAAGATCAAATTTCGTAATAAAAATTGAAATCCACTGAGGACATAACCATTTCATGATAATCCGACCATTAATTAATGAGTTAGCACTATTTTTATGCTTAGCCCCACCTTAGAGCCCCCCCTCCCGATCGGATTTTTTGGGACGCCACACACACTTTTCTTCTATTTGACCTGTAAGAATACGACATATGAAATTTCATGACAGTCCGACCATTAATTAATGAGTTAGCACTATTTTTATGCTTAGCCCCCCCTTAGAGCCTCCCCTCCCGTTCGGAATTTTGGGACGCCACTTAGCTTATTATTCAATGGAGCTCGAAAGAATGCTACATGTGAAGTTTCATGAAAATCCGTCCAGCCGTTTGGGCGTGATGCTGGAACAAACATTCAAACAAACCCCGTTTCAGCTTTATCAATATAGAAGTCGGTGGAAGAGAATGGGTATATATGTGATTCTGAATACAAAAATCCCAATAACTGCCGATGTAATGCATGAATCAACATCAAAATTCGTATTTGAAATTCACATTCCCGGAGGACATACCCAGTCAAATTTCAGCGATATCGGATGAGGGGAGGGGGCAGTTCCGGGGTGGGGCTTAAATCAAAATCCTCTATAACTGCCGACGTAATGAATGTATCCACATCAAATTTCGTATTTAAAAATAACATATCCGCAGGACATAACCAGTCGAATTTCAGCGATATCGGATGATTGGAGGGGGCAGTTCCGTGGTGGGGGCTTAATTCAAAAATCTTAATATTGCCGATGTAATGATTGTTTCAACATCAAATTTCGTATTAAAAATTGAAATCCACTGAGGACATAACCATTCCATGATAATCCGACCATTAATTAATGAGTTAGCACTATTTTTATGCTTAGCCCCACCTTAGAGCCCCCCCTCCCGTTCGGAATTTTGGGACGCCACAGACACTTTTCTTCTATTTGACCTGTAAGAATACGACATATGAAATTTCATGACAGTCCGATCATTAATTAATGATTTAGCACTATTTTTATGCTTAGCCCCCCCTTAGAGCCCCCCTCCCGTTCGGAATTTTCTGACGCCACTTAGCCTATTATTCAATGGAGCTCGAAACGATGCTACATGTGAAGTTTCATGAAAATCCGTCCAGCCGTTTGGGCGTGATGCTGGAACAAACATTCAAACAAACCCCGTTTCAGCTTTATCAATATAGAAGTCTGTGGAAGAGACTGGGTAGATATGTGATTCTGAATTCAAAAATCCCAATAACTGCCGATGTAATGAATGTATCAACATCAAAATTCGTATTTAAAATGCACATTCCCGGAGGACATACCCAGTCAAATTTCAGCGATATCGGATGAGGGGAGGGGGCAGTTCCGGGGTGGGGCTTAAATCAAAAACTTCTATAACTGCCGACGTAATGAATGTATCAACATCAAATTTCGTATTTGAAATTAACATTCCCGGAGGACATAACCAGTCGAATTACAGCGATATCGGATGATTGGAGGGGGCAGTTCCGGGGTGGGGGCTTAATTCAAAAATTTCAATATTGCCGATGTAATGAATGTCTCAACATCAAATTTCGTATTAAAAATTGAAATCCACTGAGGACATAACCATTCCATGATAATCCGACCATTAATTAATGAGTTAGCACTATTTTTATGCTTAGCCCCACCTTAGAGCCCTCCCTCCCGTTTGGAATTTTGGGACGCCACACACACTTTTCTTCTATTTGACCTGTAAGAATACGACATATGAAATTTCATGACAGTCCCACCATTAGTTAATGAGTTAGCACTATTTTTATGCTTAGCCCCACCTTAGAGCCCCCCCTCCCCTTCGGAATTTTGGGACGCCGCACACACTTTTCTTCTATTTGACCTGTAAGAATACGACATATGAAATTTCATGACAGTCCGACCATTAATTAATGAGTTAGCACTATTTTTATGCTTAGCCCCTCCCTAAAGCCCCCCTCCTGTTCGGAATTTTGGGACGCCACTTAGCTTATTATTCAATGGAGCACGAAAGAATGCTACATGTGAAGTTTCATGAAAATCCGTCCAGCCGTTTGGGCGTGATGCTGGAACAAACATACAAACAAACCCCGTTTCAGCTTTATCAGTATAGAAGTCGGTGGAAGAGAATGGGTAGATATGTGATTCTGAATTCAAAAATCCCAATAACTGCCGATGTAATGAATGTATCAACATCAAAATTCGTATTTAAAATTCACATTCCCGGAGGACATACCCAGTCAAATTTCAGCGATATCGGATGAGGGGAGGGGGCAGTTCCGGGGTGGGGCTTAAATCAAAAACCTCTATAACTACCGACGTAATGAATGTATCAACATCAAATTTCGTATTTAAAAATAACATTGCCGGAGGACATAACCAGGCGAATTACAGCGATATCGGATGATTCGAGGGGGCAGTTCCGGGGTGGGGGCCTAATTCAAAAGTTTCATTATTGCCGATGTAATGAATGTATCAAGATCAAATTTTGTAATAAAAATTGAAATCCACTGAGGACATAACCATTTCATGATAATCCGACCATTAATTAATGAGTTAGCACTATTTTTATGCTTAGCCCCACCTTAGAGCCCCCCCTCCCGATCGGAATTTTGGGACGCCACACACACTTTTCTTCTATTTGACCTGTAAGAATACGACATATGAAATTTCATGACAGTCCGACCATTAATTAATGAGTTAGCACTATTTTTATGCTTAGCCCCCCCTTAGAGCCTCCCCTCCCGTTCGGATTTTTGGGACGCCACTTAGCTTATTATTCAATGGAGCTCGAAAGAATGCTACATGTGAAGTTTCATGAAAATCCGTCCAGCCGTTTGGGCGTGATGCTGGAACAAACATACAAACAAACCCCGTTTCAGCTTTATCAATATAGAAGTCGGTGGAAGAGAATGGGTAGATATGTGATTCTGAATTCAAAAATCCCAATAACTGTCGATGTTATGAATGTATCAACATCAAAATTCGTATTTAAAATGCACATTCCGGGAGGACATACCCAGTCAAATTTCAGCGATATCGGATGACGGGAGGGGGCAGTTCCGGGGTGTGGCTTAAATCAAAAACCTCTATAACTGCCGACGTAATGAATGTAACAACATCAAATTTCGTATTTAAAAATAACATTGCCGGAGGACATAACCAGTCGAATTACAGCGATATCGGATGATTGGAGGGGGCAGTTCCGAGGTGGGGGCCTAATTCAAAAATTTCATTATTGCCGATGTAATGAATGTATCAACATCAAATTTCGTATTAAAAATTGAAATCCACTGAGGACATAACCATTCCATGATAATCCGACCATTAATTAATGAGTTAGCACTATTTTTATGCTTAGCCCCACCTTAGAGCCCCCCCTCCCGATCGGAATTTTGGGACGCCACACACACTTTTCTTCTATTTGACCTGTAAGAATACGACATATGAAATTTCATGACAGTCCGACCATTAATTAATGAGTTAGCACTATTTTTATGCTTAGCCCCAACTTATAGCCCCCCCTCCCGTTCGGAATTTTTGGACGCCACTTAGCCTATTATTCAATGTAGCTCGAAAGGATGCTACATGTGAAGTTTCATGAAAATCCGTCCAGCCGTTTGGGCGTGATGCTGGAAAAAACATACAAACAAACCCCTTTTCAGCTTTATCAATATAGAAGTCGGTGGAAGAGAATGGGTAGATATGTGATTCTGAATACAAAAATCCCAATAACTGCCGATGTAATGCATGTATCAACATCAAAATTCGTATTTAATATTCACATTACCGGAGGACATACCCAGTCAAATTTCAGCGATATCGGATGAGGGGAGGGGGCAGTTCCGGTGTGGGTCTTAAATCAAAATCCTCTATAACTGCCGACGTAATGAATGTATCAACATCAAATTTCGTATTTAAAAATAACATTGCCGGAGGACATAACCAGTCGAATTACAGCGATATCGGATGATTGGAGGGGGCAGTTCCGAGGTGGGGGCCTAATTCAAAAATTTCATTATTGCCGATGTAATGAATGTATCAACATCAAATTTCGTATTAAAAATTGAAATCCACTGAGGACATAACCATTCCATGATAATCCGACCATTAAATAATGAGTTAGCACTATTTTTATGCTTAGCCCCACCTTAGAGCCCCCCCTCCCGATCGGAATTTTGGGACGCCACACACACTTTTCTTCTATTTGACCTGTAAGAATACGACATATGAAATTTCATGACAGTCCGACCATTAATTAATGAGTTAGCACTATTTTTATGCTTAGCCCCAACTTATAGCCCCCCCTCCCGTTCGGAATTTTTGGACGCCACTTAGCCTATTATTCAATGTAGCTCGAAAGGATGCTACATCTGAAGTTTCATGAACATCCGTCCAGCCGTTTGGGCGTGATGCTGGAAAAAACATACAAACAAACCCCTTTTCAGCTTTATCAATATAGAAGTCGGTGGAAGAGAATGGGTAGATATGTGATTCTGAATACAAAAATCCCAATAACTGCCGATGTAATGCATGTATCAACATCAAAATTCGTATTTAATATTCACATTACCGGAGGACATACCCAGTCAAATTTCAGCGATATCGGATGAGGGGAGGGGGCAGTTCCGGTGTGGGTCTTAAATCAAAATCCTCTATAACTGCCGACGTAATGAATGTATCAACATCAAATTTCGTATTTAAAAATAACATTGCCGGAGGACATAACCAGTCGAATTACAGCGATGTCGGATGATTCGAGGGGGCAGTTCCGGGGTGGGGGCCTAATTCAAAAGTTTCATTATTGCCGATGTAATGAATGTATCAAGATCAAATTTCGTAATAAAAATTGAAATCCACTGAGGACATAACCATTTCATGATAATCCGACCATTAATTAATGAGTTAGCACTATTTTTATGCTTAGCCCCACCTTAGAGCCCCCCCTCCCGATCGGAATTTTGGGACGCCACACACACTTTTCTTCTATTTGACCTGTAAGAATACGACATATGAAATTTCATGACAGTCCGACCATTAATTAATGAGTTAGCACTATTTTTATGCTTAGCCCCCCCTTAGAGCCTCCCCTCCCGTTCGGAATTTTGGGACGCCACTTAGCTTATTATTCAATGGAGCTCGAAAGAATGCTACATGTGAAGTTTCATGAAAATCCGTCCAGCCGTTTGGGCGTGATGCTGGAACAAACATACAAACAAACCCCGTTTCAGCTTTATCAATATAGAAGTCGGTGGAAGAGAATGGGTAGATAAGTGATTCTGAATTCAAAAATCCCAATAACTGTCGATGTTATGAATGTATCAACATCTAAATTCGTATTTAAAATGCACATTCCGGGAGGACATACCCAGTCAAATTTCAGCGATATCGGATGACGGGAGGGGGCAGTTCCGGGGTGTGGCTTAAATCAAAAACCTCTATAACTGCCGACGTAATGAATGTAACAACATCAAATTTCGTATTTAAAAATAACATTGCCGGAGGACATAACCAGTCGAATTACAGCGATATCGGATGATTGGAGGGGGCAGTTCCGAGGTGGGGGCCTAATTCAAAAATTTCATTATTGCCGATGTAATGAATGTATCAACATCAAATTTCGTATTAAAAATTGAAATCCACTGAGGACATAACCATTCCATGATAATCCGACCATTAATTAATGAGTTAGCACTATTTTTATGCTTAGCCCCACCTTAGAGCCCCCCCTCCCGATCGGAATTTTGGGACGCCACACACACTTTTCTTCTATTTGACCTGTAAGAATACGACATATGAAATTTCATGACAGTCCGACCATTAATTAATGAGTTAGCACTATTTTTATGCTTAGCCCCCCCTTAGAGCCTCCCCTCCCGTTCGGAATTTTGGGACGCCACTTAGCTTATTATTCAATGGAGCTCGAAAGAATGCTACATGTGAAGTTTCATGAAAATCCGTCCAGCCGTTTGGGCGTGATGCTGGAACAAACATACAAACAAACCCCGTTTCAGCTTTATCAATATAGAAGTCGGTGGAAGAGAATGGGTAGATATGTGATTCTGAATACAAAAATCCCAATAACTGCCGATGTAATGCATGTATCAACATCAAAATTCGTATTTAATATTCACATTACCGGAGGACATACCCAGTCAAATTTCAGCGATATCGGATGAGGGGAGGGGGCAGTTCCGGTGTGGGTCTTAAATCAAAATCCTCTATAACTGCCGACGTAATGAATGTATCAACATCAAATTTCGTATTTAAAAATAACATTTCCGCAGGACATAACCAGTCGAATTTCAGCGATATCGGATGATTGGAGGGGGCAGTTCCGTGGTGGGGGCTTAATTCAAAAATCTTAATATTGCCGATGTAATGAATGTTTCAACATCAAATTTCTTATTAAAAATTGAAATCCACTGAGGACATAACCATTCCATGATAATCCGACCATTAATTAATGAGTTAGCACTAATTTTATGCTTAGCCCCACCTTAGAGCCCCCCCTCCCGATCGGAATTTTGGGACGCCACACACACTTTTCTTCTATTTGACCTGTAAGAATACGACATATGAAATTTCATGACAGTCCGACCATTAATTAATGAGTTAGCACTATTTTTATGCTTAGCCCCCCCTTAGAGCCTCCCCTCCCGTTCGGAATTTTGGGACGCCACTTAGCTTATTATTCAATGGAGCTCGAAAGAATGCTACATGTGAAGTTTCATGAAAATCCGTCCAGCCGTTTGGGCGTGATGCTGGAACAAACATACAAACAAACCCCGTTTCAGCTTTATCAATATAGAAGTCGGTGGAAGAGAATGGGTAGATATGTGATTCTGAATACAAAAATCTCAATTACTGCCGATGTAATGAATGTATCAACATCAAAATTCGTATTTAATATTCACATTCCCGGAGGACATACCCAGTCAAATTTCAGCGATATCGGATGAGGGCAGGGGACAGTTCCGGGGTGGGGCTTAAATCAAAATCCTCTATAACTGCCGACGTAATGAATGTATCAACATCAAATTTCGTACTTAAAAATAACATTCCCGGAGGACATATCCAGTCGAATTTCAGCGATATCGAGTGAGGGGTGGGGGCACTTCCGGGGTGGGGGCACTTCCGGGGTAGGGGCTTAATTTAAAAACCCCCAAAACAGCCCATGTAATGAATGTATCCACATCAAAATTAGTATTTAAAATTCACATTCCCGGAGGACATACCCAGTCTAATTTCAGCGATATCGGATGAGGGGAGGGGGCAGTTCCGGGGTGGGGCTTAAATCAAAAAGCTCTATAACTGTCGACGTAGTGAATGTATCAAAATCAAAATTTGTTTTTAAAATTAACATTCCCGGAGGACATAACCAGTCAAATTTCAGCGATACCAGATGATTGGAGGGGGCAGTTCCGGGGTGGGGGCTTAATTAAAAAATCCCAATATTTCGATGTAATGAATGTAGCAACATCAAATTTCGTATTAAAAATTGAAATCCACTGAGGACATAACCATTACATGACAATACGACCATTAATTAATGAGTTAGCACTATTTTTATGCTTAGCCCCACCTTAGAGCCCCCCCTCTCTTTCGGAATTTTGGGACGCCACACACACTTTTCTTCTATTTGACCTGTAAGAATACGACATATGAAATTTCATGACAGTCCGAAAATTCAAAATTAAAATTCACTGAGGACATAATCTGTCTAATTTAAGCGATATCGGTTGAGGGGAGGGGGCAGTTCCGGGGTGGGGGCTGGATTCAAAAATCCTAATAACTACCGATGTAATGAATGTAGCAAGATCAAATTTTGTATTTACAATCGAAATCCACTGAGGACATAACCATTCCATGACAATCCGACCAATAATTATTGAGTTAGCACTATTTTTATGCTTAACCCCCCCTCAGAGCCCCCCCTCTCGTTTGGAATTTTGGGACGTCACATAGCCTATTATTCAATGGAGCTCGAAAGGATGCTACATATGAAGTTTCATGAAAATCCGTATCAGCTTTTTATTAATATAGATGTGTTCCTTTTTTTCTTTTTTAGGTTAAGTTAGGTTTTATGACTCATGCCCGGGCTTTAACTACGAGGTCATATCGCCTTCTACCAGAGCGTTCTTCCGTCACTCTGGTAGACATGAGCCCGACTCTACTGTTGAGAGCGATGAAAAATTGTTTATGGCGTGAGATGTCTTCCTTATTTGGTCCTGGCTTCACATATAAATGTTTGTGTCTATACGTCTTTACATAGGCAATTATTATGATTTTTGAGTTCACCCTTAAGTCCCCCCCTTCTTTCTTTTGGCCGATTTAGCTAAATATCAATAGGAGACGTCCTTGTAAGGTTATCGATAGGCATATGACAATTCATGTCGATATATTCATTCTTACCGGGTGTTATCGTATTCACAGATATATACAGATACACAGACAGGATTTTTTATTTTTTATTTTTGAAATCAGGGCTCGAACAACATGAAATTCCTGTAAAAACTCGACATCGAATTTTGACCTATTACATAACTTTGCCTGTACTTATTTCGATATAGCTGGCGAAGAACATATATAGTTCAACTATATCTCTAATTACTTTTTGTAATTTGAAGTGATATAAAATATATTTGTTCTGTCAATTCTTCAATGGCCATAAAATCGGTGACAACCTCATCAATACATTTTTTTGAGATCTTGATGACTTAACTTGAACTGCTCCTTATGTAAGGAAGGCAGATCCTCGGATTGCTTCCATCAATTTGCGTTCCTCTTTGATGAGGACTTTCGTATAATTGGCTGCTTTAAATGTGGCCTTCCTGGAAGGCTAATGTACCTGTGGTCGATCTGAGGAATATATAAGGACCTGCTGGTCAGTGTTCGCCTGGTCCTTGTCAAAGGTGAAGACTCCCATAGTAGAGTTTGGCTCATGTCGACAAGAGCGACAAAAGAGCTCTCTGGTAGTAGGCGGTACGATTTGCGAAGTTAAAAGCCCGAGCATGAGTCACAATAACTAACTAATAGCAAATTATACTTTTAGTATAAGAAAGTAGTGTAATAATGTTATAATCCGAGATCCAGTTTTCAACGGAATTTCACATTCAAGGTTCTCTTAACAGTTTTAAATCGTTTTCTCAAAAATAGACACGTTTAAGAGCGCTTTAATTGAGAAACGATATTATAGCTGTGAACTTGCTGTGAAGAAGTCACATGTTATAACTTAGATCCGATATGAGGCATTATCCGAACTGAGGTACCTCCGGTTAACTGAGAGTATGTTTCTTGGGCTACTCTGGGATGCTTTTTGGTTATTTTTTCCGTAATTCGAAAGGAAAGGGATTACCTCGCTCGATCTTCAGAGAGGACAACAGACTCGTTTTCAGGATATTTGTTTATTTTGTTTCGCGTTCGTCCAAATTTAAGCCATAACATTAAGAGGGAGTATATATTTATTTCCGTTAAACCATAACATGTTAATAAGAATGCATACATTAAGATAGGCTCAAGGTCGTGGGTTCGTAACCCGACCGAAGCTCTTAGTTTATTTTATCTGGAAGGTGAAATAAACTTAAGCACGCCGTCTTTCGGATGGGACGTTAAGCGATGGTCCCGAGCCTGTACGATGTCAGGTACTCGTTAAAGAGTCGGGTTCATGTCCACCAGAGTAACGAAAGAGCCCTCTGGTAGTAGGCGATATGACCTTGTAGTTAAAGCCCGGGCATGAGTCATAAAACCTAACCTAAATGAATTTAAAAAAATATATAAATTAATGAATATGTATATAAGTTAAGATGTTTGTTTTGCGTTGCAGGTTTCGTGATATCCGTCAAGACGAAATTTGTGAAGCGACTTCGGAAGGGGGGCGGGCGGGAGATGGAGGCGAGTTGCTCGTCCGAGTCGACCCTCGAGTCTGAAGAGAGCTCAGTGCGGCTGCTGGAGGCCAGTCCCCCGCCCTCGTACGAACATGTCCTCGCTGAGGTGAGTAATAATATTACTTATTATGTCTTATTATATTACTCACTATTCACATTATGTCAGAGGTCCGCCTCTCCTTCAAATAATAATAATTTTTATTTCCGTTAAACCATAAATACCTATTAAAGTTTAGAGTCGGACACTCATGTGATTTTAGTTATAACAACGATCGTAAAAAAAACTTGAGCGAATCACGGGTAATGTACTTCCCCAGAACAATTAATCAACTATCTTTTCGCGCCCCCCCCCCCCCCCTCCCTCCAAAACCAGTCGACCGTTTGCGCTAATATTCAACAGTTGACTTACATATGGGCGCCTGAATCTTCATACTAATTTTGTGTCGATAAATTCATTACAATGGCAGTAATTAGAGTTTTTTCAAATAAGCTCATCCCTTAAACTCCCTCTCCCTTCGGCCGATTTTGCTGAAATTTCACAGATTTTATCCTCATTGGGTTTTGACTTCAAATATGAAATTTCATGTTGATATTTTCATTACAACGGCAGTTATTGGAGTTTTTTAAATAAGCCTTTCACCTAATCCTTCCTTTTCTTGGACCAATTTGATTGAAGATCAATAGGTGTCTTCTTTAGAGGCTTCTGGATTCATATATAAAATTTCATGTCGATAAATTCAATCTATTGGGAGTTATCTTGTTGACAGACACACATACAAACATATACCCAGTGTTATTTCACAGAGTTAATTGCTCAATATACGGTTCCATCACAAAGCACATTTTCTTTTCAACTCAACTCCACTCTCATTCATTTTCCATACCACATAACCCGCCAACGAACAGTGTTGACAATCGATCTTTAAAAAATAAAATGTTTGGGAGGGTTCCCTTCTAACGAGCTAACACCCAGACACACATAGGCAGGCAGACAGGCATTTTTTTTTTTTCATGTTTGGAATCTGGAGGTTGGAAAACATGAAATTTGGTAAAAAACTCCGCATCGGAAGCTTGGGAAGTAATAAAATACAAGAACACTAATAAATACAATAGATACAGTCACTATTTCATTTATATTTTATCATTTTTCCAAAAGTATTTTGTTTCATGACGATATATCTGGAGATTCTTACGTCCCTTTCACAGGTCACAATGTGAGACAGATTATTTTAGTCATCAAACATTCATTAGTGAAAAGGCGCTTCAAGATACATCACAAATCAGTCAACATCTCAATCACTATTACATGTCAATTAAAATGGAAAGAAATAATACGTATGATTCTTAAAATGTCTATTTCACAAAATATATATATATAAAATTCGAAATATATATGTATATAATGGGTGTTTTTTTTAGAGGTTTGTTTTTCCAGGAATTAAACTGTCATACCGTGGTCATATCGGGAAACCCCAATGTCATTTGGGCTCAGTTTGGTTTGCCATTTCACCATGAATAAACTTATGCCAGAACAACGCTTGCAAATTGAGCAAATTTATTTCCAAAATCGTGGTTCAGTTTGCGAAACTTACCGTGTGATACGGCCATTTTACGGTCGACATAATCGTCCATCCGAGCAATTAATTCGAATAACCATGGATCGTTTTCGCACCACGCATACTATAATTGATAATACGCATCCTCAGAGTCGTTGTTCAATGCGCACTGAAGAAGCCATTGCTGCTGTAGAGCGTATTGTTGAGGAGAACCCGAATGAGTCAATTCGCCATCGCGCAAAACAATTAGAGCTTTCTCCATCCACTTTATGGAAGATTTTGCAGAAAGATCTTGATTTACGAGCTTACAGGATCCAGCTCGTGCAACAATTGAAGCCGCTTGACTATCGTTTGCGTCGTACGTTCGGTGAATGGACCGAAAACGAGATTGCTCTTGATCCTCATTTTCACCACAAAATTTTGTTCAGCGATGAGGCTCATGTTTGGTTGAATGCCTACGTCAACAAGCAAAATTGCCGCATTTGAAGTGAAGGAAATCCACAAGCAATTGTTGAGACGCCGTTACATCCATGATTTCAACAAGACGGCGCAACATGTCACAAAGCGCACGCCACAATCCATTTATTGAAGGAAACATTCGATGAGTGCATAATTTCGCGTAATGGACCTGTGAATTTGCCTCCAAGATCGTGTGATTTAACACCTTTGGATTATTTTCTTTGGGAAGTCGCTAATCTACGTCGTTAAACCAGAAACGATGGACGACTTGGAAGCCAACATTCGCCGCGTTATTGCCGATATACGGCTTCAGTTGCTCGAGAAATTGATCGAAAATTGGACTTCCAGAATGCGCTTTACTCAAGCCAGCCGCGGCTGCCATATGCCCGAAATAATATTTAAACACTAATGGCATAAAATTATCTTTCCAAAAAGCCAACACCATGGCCACTTCCACGGTTTTTATGTATTTTATTTCATTTTAAAGTTCTATACCTCTAAAAAAACACCCATATATAAAGTTCGAAACCCGGTCGAGGCCCCAAGTTTATTTTATCTGGGACGTAAAATAAACTTAAGCCCTCCGTCCTTCGGGTGGGACGTTAAGCGATGGTCCCAAGCCTGTACAATGTCAGGTACTCGTTAAAGAGCCCTATCATAAATGAGTAAAAATTTAGGATAGGCAAAATTTAGGACTCCCACAATAGAGTCGGTTTTTTATAAAGTGTTTCACAATATCTCTGCAGAAAATGTTAAGTATCATAATATCCAAGAGCCTTGCTTCCTTCAGGAAGTTTATTGAATAACTTCGTTTCCATTTTGTCTGTATCGATTCTGTTCTTCTTCAGTCTCGGTGTTTCAAGAAGCCCTTCTTATTCCCGGTAACCTAACCATGAAAGTTTTCGTTGAGTGCGAATGAACCTAACTGAGTTGGGGCGTAGATTAGTAGTCTCTGTAAAGTTAATTGACAACATGGCGCCCATTGTTCAATTATTTCGGCCATAATTATAACTGTTTTTTGAATTCGGAAAATTGCATCTGCATGTGAAGAGTCGTCCCAGACTGTCAAGTCGTGTCACATCCTCCATTGGAAGATTCCCTGAACTTCGAGTTCAGCAAGAGTTAATTCTTGGTTACTGTTTTCTTATGAAATAAGTCACCTTCAATAAGGAACCTTAATCCCGGATCGACTTATAATCCTAAGAACGTTAACGTCTCCTTACTTTTACTTCGCCAGCTGGAGCCTATGAAGTATAGGGGAAGTTAGTTATTTAATCTGTCAATTTGCTATATTAATTTATTCTGAACCAAAAATGGTCCACTAGAAGTTCTCTTTTAGTTATTTTCTGGAATTTATACATATATAGAGTTTGTTGTTTGCTTTGTGTATTTTCAATTCTGAGAAGAAATTCATTTGGAATTCTCAACTCAATAAAATAATTATAATTGAATTCATGAGAATTGTCATGAAGGTACACATTTTCATTATTTTGTTTTATTATTGTCCAGACTGTTTTGTGTTTGCAGATTCATGGAAGTTTCAATTTGCCGTTTCTGTTTTGAAATGTGTTATAGTTTTATCTAAACTCCTTTTGTTTTCCTAAACTTTGTTTGTTTGATCTTCTGGCTTTCCTGTCATCTAATTGCCTCCTCTCTCTTCTTGTTTACATCAGCTGACTTGCTAGACTTATTATGTTTACTTCTCTCAATTGGAATTATCAGAATACGGAAACTAATATAATAAGTATTTAATTATTATTTTCAGAAATTCAGAATATTCTTTATTTATGTCATCTAATTATATCTAATTATACCTACGTTTTCAGATAATATTTTTCAACATACAAATTATGTCATTAGTATTTCCAATTGTGATTCTCTAGTGCTATATTCCCTAATTTTTACTTTACTCCCCGATCTATACGAAGTTAATTGGTCAGAAATTCGATGTTGAGTTTTCAACGGAATTTCTAGTTTTTTCCGATCTCCTGATTCCAAAACAGGTTAGGTTTAATGACTCATGCCCGGGCTTTAACTACGAGGTCATATCGCCTATTACCAGAGCGCTCTTTCGTCACTCTAGTGGACATGAGTCCAACTCTACTGTCGGAGTTCTAAATTTTGCCTACTCTAAATTTTTATTCACCTAGGGCAGGGGTCGAGTATCAGACATCGTACAGGTTCGGGAGCATCGCTTAACGTCCCATCCGAAGGACAGCGTGCTTAAGTTTATTTTACCTCCCAAATAAAATAAACTAAGGGCCTCGGTTGGGTTTCGAACCCACGTTCTTGAGCTCAGAAGACAAGGACGCATACCACTGAGCTACTAAAAAACATTTCTTTCTGTGAGTTCACTCGGCATAAAGCGCCGGAAACCAATGACGACTGTGGACCGTAGCCATCGTGCCGGTCCACAGCCGAAGAACCCGTTTCCCAACGCAATAGGGTGATGTGACCGACCCCCTCAAGGGGTCGGGAGCAAAAAAAAAAAAAAAAAATTGCTAATGGCAAATGTTATGCCGTTTTAAATATGTAAATAAATACATTTACAAAATTTTAGTCACAATTATGGCGCAATAAGTTGTTTATTTTATTTTTTGAGGGCGCTCAGAGGTAGCGTGCTAGCCTACTGAACTCAAGATCGCGGGCTCGAATCCCGGCCGAGGAATGATCTTAGTTTTTTTTTATCCGATTGGTGAAAAAAACATTTAGCATACCAACCTTCGGATGAGACGTAGCCTGTGCGAGGTCAGATACTCGTTAAAATTCCCTACCCTAGGTGAATAAACATAGATAGGGTAAATTTAGGACTCCTACAGTAGAGTCGGGCTCATGAAAAGAGCGCTCTGGTAGTAGGCGATATGACTTCATAGCTAAAGCCCGGGCATGACTCACAATAACTGATTCATACATCTCCATGTTGATATTCAGATCTGCCAGCCAAGTTTCTGTAAGATCTCAGAAGACGCAGACGTTTTATTTTAGCGAATTTTCTATGAAAATGAAGCTTTTGCCATTTCTAATTTCTCATAAGCTCGAAAATACGCTAAAATTAAACATCTGCGTCTTCTTCGCACGAATTTATAAATTTTAAAATTAGGTTTCTCCCAAATTCGCAAATTTTTGCAAAAACGGATTTCATTCTATGGTTGTCTGATGAAAATACTTTAAGAAGGTGAAAGAGCGAGTGCCCAGCAATGCCCTGCCACAACAAAAAAATCAATTTTTGTAAAAACTACATTAGAAAATAAGCAAATTACGCATTTTCTTATGTAGTTTTTTACAAAAACTGTTTTTTTTCAGTAGTTTTTTATTAAGCAGTGACGCTAATGTTAGTAATTATAATTCAGTGCACTTACCTTGAGAAGAGATCTCCATATTTAAGACAATAAAAGAATTAAAAAGATTGGGTTTCAACACGTTATAAATGTAGACAGAGGCAATGTAGAGGGTATTAAAAGGCTGCAATGGTCTTGTTTATGTTTGTACAGGTATACGGAAGTAAACCCACCTTCACTCCCTCCTTGAAAACTGCATCTGTTTTTTTGTATTTTGGCCAGGTTTTGAGGCCTCTTGCCCCAGTGTGCGGCGATGGGATAAAAACTGAATCTCTGGAGAGGTAGATAGATCGTTTGTCCACGTTCATTAATTTGTCATCTTTGTTGAAGACAACACCTAGCCTAGAGCCTTTAGATTCCAGATTTGTGACAGATATTTTCAGGTTAGAAAACTTTATTTTCAGATAATGGTCCTCATCCTCAGTCTCTGTCCAGTTCCTAGTTTTACCCAAGTGGAACCAGTACCATTCAGTAATTTGTACCGGATAAGCCCCAACTTTTTTGTAGCAACCCTGCGAGCGGAATTATAACGTTCCTTCCTTTCTACTCCCTACACTCAGTGTGGTGGTGTAGAGTGGTCAACTGGTAGGTAGTGTGGTCAGCTGGTAGGTTGTGTGGCGGTGTAGTGTGGTCAACTGGTAGGTAGTGTGGCGGTGTAGAGTGGTCAACTGGTAGGTAGTGTGGCGGCGTAGAGTGGTCAACTGGTAGGTTGTGTGGCGGTGTAGAGTGGTCAACTGGTAGGTAGTGTGGCGGCGTAGAGTGGTCAACTGGTAGGTTGTGTGGCAGTGTAGAGTGGTCAACTGGTAGGTAGTGTGGCGGCGTAGTGTGGTCAACTGGTAGGTTGTGTGGCAACGCAGTGTGGTCAACTGGTAGGTAGTGTGGCGGTGTAGAGTGGTCAACTGGTAGGTTGTGTGGCAGTGTAGAGTGGTCAACTGGTAGGTAGTGTGGCGGCGTAGTGTGGTCAACTGGTAGGTTGTGTGGCAGTGTAGAGTGGTCAACTGGTAGGTTGTGTGGCAGCGCAGTGTGGTCAACTGGTAGGTTGTGTGGCGGCGTAGAGTGGTCAGCTGGTAGGTTGTGTGGCGGCGTAGAGTGGTCAACTGGTAGGTTGTGTGGCGGTGTAGAGTGGTCAACTGGTAGGTAGTGTGGCGGCGTAGAGTGGTCAACTGGTAGGTTGTGTGGCGGCGTAGAGTGGTCAACTGGTAGGTTGTGTGGCGGTGTAGAGTGGTCAACTGGTAGGTAGTGTGGCGGCGTAGAGTGGTCAACTGGTAGGTTGTGTGGCGGTGTAGAGTGGTCAACTGGTAGGTAGTGTGGCGGCGTAGAGTGGTCAACTGGTAGGTAGTGTGGCGGCGTAGAGTGGTCAACTGGTAGGTTGTGTGGCGGTGTAGAGTGGTCAACTGGTAGGTAGTGTGGCGGCGTAGAGTGGTCAACTGGTAGGTTGTGTGGCAGTGTAGAGTGGTCAACTGGTAGGTAGTGTGGCGGCGTAGTGTGGTCAACTGGTAGGTTGTGTGGCAACGCAGTGTGGTCAACTGGTAGGTAGTGTGGCGGTGTAGAGTGGTCAACTGGTAGGTTGTGTGGCAGTGTAGAGTGGTCAACTGGTAGGTAGTGTGGCGGCGTAGTGTGGTCAACTGGTAGGTTGTGTGGCAGTGTAGAGTGGTCAACTGGTAGGTAGTGTGGCGGCGTAGAGTGGTCAACTGGTAGGTTGTGTGGCAGCGCAGTGTGGTCAACTGGTAGGTTGTGTGGCGGCGTAGAGTGGTCAGCTGGTAGGTTGTGTGGCGGCGTAGAGTGGTCAACTGGTAGGTTGTGTGGCGGTGTAGAGTGGTCAACTGGTAGGTAGTGTGGCGGCGTAGAGTGGTCAACTGGTAGGTTGTGTGGCGGTGTAGAGTGGTCAACTGGTAGGTAGTGTGGCGGCGTAGAGTGGTCAACTGGTAGGTAGTGTGGCGGCGTAGAGTGGTCAACTGGTAGGTTGTGTGGCGGTGTAGAGTGGTCAACTGGTAGGTAGTGTGGCGGCGTAGAGTGGTCAACTGGTAGGTTGTGTGGCAGTGTAGAGTGGTCAACTGGTAGGTAGTGTGGCGGCGTAGTGTGGTCAACTGGTAGGTTGTGTGGCAACGCAGTGTGGTCAACTGGTAGGTAGTGTGGCGGTGTAGAGTGGTCAACTGGTAGGTTGTGTGGCAGTGTAGAGTGGTCAACTGGTAGGTAGTGTGGCGGCGTAGTGTGGTCAACTGGTAGGTTGTGTGGCAGTGTAGAGTGGTCAACTGGTAGGTAGTGTGGCGGCGTAGAGTGGTCAACTGGTAGGTTGTGTGGCAGCGCAGTGTGGTCAACTGGTAGGTTGTGTGGCGGCGTAGAGTGGTCAGCTGGTAGGTTGTGTGGCGGCGTAGAGTGGTCAACTGGTAGGTTGTGTGGCGGTGTAGAGTGGTCAACTGGTAGGTAGTGTGGCGGCGTAGAGTGGTCAACTGGTAGGTTGTGTGGCGGTGTAGAGTGGTCAACTGGTAGGTAGTGTGGCGGCGTAGAGTGGTCAACTGGTAGGTAGTGTGGCGGCGTAGAGTGGTCAACTGGTAGGTTGTGTGGCGGCGTAGTTTTCTAATTACCTTCTTTTACAAAAATTATGTTATACTCTCCATACCTTTTTGTATTATATTTTGGTTCTCAGTATTAGAACCATTTCAGCTGAATTATAGAATAGAAAGACAAAAAATAATAATTATAATAAAATAAATGAGTAAATAACATTAAAAAAATATATACAAATAATTATGTAAAATATAACAAATACAAACTTTTTGGAGAATATCTGTGGAGGAACTCTGCCAAGAAAATAAAAATGAAAGCTAAGTATGAAATAATGCTTTTGTGTACAATGCACGACTTTTATACCATGATTATATTATTCTTTTTGAACAATGAGAAAAATATTCCATTTCCGAACAGAAGGTTGCCTCTAACATTTACATTTTTCATTGAATTTGAAATTTTTTTTTGTATCTATTGTATTCATGAAGCGGGGAAGAGCATTAAAGAAATTAATTCCTTTATGAGTTATACTTCTTTCAAAAAGAGGGGACCAATGTTTAATTATTAGAATATCATTTTTCTTCCTGGTATCATAATCAAGACTAGTATTGTTAACAGGGGAAATATTTTTATTTTTTATAATAACATTTAATTTTTCAAATATAAACACCGCGGGCAAAGGCAGGATTTGAGTTTTTTTAAATATCTCTTCAGCTTGTTTTTTTGATTAATATGGTTTTTTATTCTTAGTGCTTCCTTTTGAAGTATAAAAATATTCATACTCGAGCTACAAGCATCCAACATGTATTATAGAATGGAAATAGAGGGCGCCAGTAGCTCAGTGGTATGAGTGCTTGCTTTCTGAACTCAAGATCGCGGATACGAAACCCGGCCGAGACCCTTAGTTTATTTTATTTGGGAGGTAAAATAAACTTAAGCATGCCGTCCTTCGGATGGGGCGTTAAGGGATGGTCCCGAGCCTGTACTATGTCAGGTACTCGTAAAGGACCCCTATCCTAGGTGAATAAAAATTTAGGACTCCCATAGTAGCGTCAGGCTCATTTCCATCGAGTGACAAAAGAGCGCTCTGGTAGTAGGTGTAATTACCTCGAAGTTAGAAGCCCGGGCATGAGTCATAATAACTAATTATCCTATAGGAACAGTTAACTATAAATTATAATATTTATATTCATTTTAAACAGGTTTTATTTGGAATATCTACCATGGATACTATTGGACTCAAAGTGCTATTTCTGTGAAGGTGCTACCAAATGTTACTGCTACCTTCAAATAACAGTTACAACGGTTTGATTGCCTACTTATTTGTTATTTTATATCTGTTGTCAAGTTGGAGCACTTTAGATACTTATCTCAATACTCCTCTTATTAATCTTACTATACTGTTTTGATCCAGAATAAACTATTTTATATTTATAGATATGAGTAAACTATTAGATAGAAATTATGTACCTATAATTGACTCTTTAATTCAGTTTTATTGCTTTAAAGAATTATATTAAAAATCTAATCACTAAAATTGCAAAATTTAAAAAAATATAAATTGAATTAATCTTCGGGAATATCTACTATTGGGTTACCCAAAAGTAAATTTAATTGGACTCTCAGTTCTTCAAAGGATGACGTGGCCAACGACCGTATGGTGAACAACACGTTTTTGTGATCCTCAATATTCGTTTTCTTTGAAGGCTATTTAAACTTATTGTTTAAAATATTTTCGATTCTTTTTTTTTTTTTAAAGAGAACTGTGGTTAATTTCTGTTTGAATTTTATGTTATGTGTTCATTCGAAACTTGAAACTTTATGTGTTCATTAGAAACTTGAAAAAATAACCTTACTTAAAATATTTCAATTTAATTCAGTTTATTCCTTTTACTTTATTTTATCTTTACTTTCTTTTGTTCGTTTTATGTTTTAATTTGATGTTATTGTTTCGTGAGTGTGTTTTTTTTTTTTTTTTTTTACTTTTCTGATGTGTAAGTTTTAACTTACAATCAGTCATGGGTGGCGAAGGTAAAAAAGCAGAAACCACGACTCCTGAGGCTACTCCCTCCACTTCTGTATGGCAGGAAGTGTTTGTCAGGGACCGGAAGAGACCAGCTGCAGACACCAGAGACCCCAGAAAGGCTGCGCGGCTGCACAGCAACATTCAGCAGGTACCCCTTAATAACCACTACACACCATTGTCGCAAGATGAAGCAATGGAGTCATCATCAAATAGTCAACAAATAGTAAATGAAAAACCACCTCCCATTTTCATCAAAGAAAACATTAGTAGTTATAAAAACTTTTTATCTTTATTAGAAAATACTTGTGGTCAAAATTCATTTATTTTAAAATCTACGCTATCTATCACGTACCAACTCAAGTCTGACAGAGTATCGAGGGTAGTGATCCGCGGCCTCCATCCATCCACAGATCATGCAGATCTGAAAACAGCTCTTCAGGAGAAGGGATATCCGGCTCGAGCTGTTATGAACGTATTCAAAAAAACATGGGTTCAGGAACCCAGTGCTACACATTCAGAGCCTGTTAAAGTACCTCTGCCTATCTTTTTTGTTGACGTGGACCCAAAACACTACAACGAAAAAATCTTCGATATCCGGAGTTTACTTTACTCAAAAGTAACCATTGAAGAACCCTACAGAAGGCATTCCATCGTCCAGTGTAAACGTTGTCAAGGTTACGGGCACACGCATTCATATTGCAGATTAATGCACAAATGCGTGCGCGTGGCCAGGAACATGTTTCTGGAACATGCCAGAAGCCTAGGACTAGCCCCGCTACATGTGCAAACTGCAATGGTTCACATCCTGCGAACTACAGAGGGTGCGCCACGTATCAACAATTGCGCATTCAAAAGAGAAGAACTACCGAAAGCAGAGGAGACAAGGCGCAAATGCATGGTGCACAGATGCATTACGCTCCAACGGCAGCAAGATCCGCACACCCAGCTCAGGAAGTAAACGGACCTCCCGCTGCTACACTCTCAACCATACCGCAGCCAAGAAGGAACTTCTCCAACTACGCAGAGGCAGCAGGTCTTCAGAGAGGCTTACCTGGGACGTCCAACCAATACCCAGCATACAGCCCTCCGACTGGCGTGGGGGTGGAAGGGCCCCAGTGGTCTCCTCCGAGTCAAGGTATCCCTCCCAACTTTTCAAATTTCATTTCAAGCCTTCAAAACATTATCCAACCCCTCGTCACTCTCCTCACACATCTTTCACAAATGACACAACTTTTCACACAAAATGTCAACTAATTTACTCACCGCTGGTTCCTTGTCAGTTCTTCTGTGGAACGCTAATGGACTTCTACAACACAGAAACGAACTGGACATATTTTTACATGACAGACGGATAGACGTAGCACTGATCTCTGAGACTCACTTGACATCTAAATCCAGACTTTACATACGTGACTATACAATACACAGAGCTGACCATCCTGACGACACCAGTCACGGCGGGGCCGCTGTTCTCATCAAGTCTTCACTCAAACACTACCCACTTCCCAATGAAACAACACCTCATATACAGGCAGCAGCTGTATCACTACACACAAAACACAAAAAAATAGTCCTTGTGGCCGTTTACTGTCCTCCGAGGTTCGCCATAGCACCTGGTACATTTTCAGCATTTTTTCGGAAATGGGGTCCTTGCTTCCTTGCTGGAGGTGACTACAACGCAAAACACCAGCAATGGGGCTCGCGACTCTGTACTCCGAGGGGAAGGAGTCTTAACACCGCACTTAATAGGGACCATTTACAAATAATTTCGCCTAACTCACCGACTTACTGGCCAACTTCAAGACGGAAATTACCTGACATTGGACTTTTTCATCCATAAGGGACTACGAGGTTTGCCTTATATTGTCAGTTGCCCACCCGACCTCTCTTCTGATCACTCGTCCGTGATTCTAAACCTCTGGGCAGAACCGTGTGAGAAAGAGAAGAAACCAACGCTAACCCCAGGAATCACAGACTGGCAGTTATTCCAGTCAACATTAAGCTCTAAGCTCTCCATACCTTATGCTTTAAAAACGCAGGAGGAGCTTCTGCGGAACACTTGTGTGGAACACTTCATACGAAGCGTCCAAGAAGCTACATGGACCTCTACAACTCCAAAAATAACTGGCCGTAAACAAGATCAACCATCGTACCCGGAGTATATCCGGAGACTGATCAGGGAGAAACGGAGATCACGACAAAGATGGCAAACCTCTAGACTTCAATTTGACAAACGAACCTACAACCAGCTAAATAATAAACTTAAGACAGAAATTAAATTATTCAGACAGGACAAACGAGATGACTACTTCTCTAACCTAGATGCTGAAAATGGCAGTCTCTGGCAAACTCGTCGAGTTCTGCGTCAACCAGTAGTGTCATCACCGCTTCGTAATGATGATGACGCATGGGTAATAACGGATGATGAAAAGGCAGAGCTCTTCGGTAGATATCTCGCACATACTTTCACTCCACATCAAGACTCACCCCACATACCACATGACGACACTGTGTTAAATGCATTACACATTCCACTCCCACTTTCACTCCCTCCTAAATCATTCACCCCGGCCGAAGTGACCTACGAAATTCAACAACTGCCCAGAAAGAAGTCCTCGGGATACGACCTCATTACGGCTGAAATTCTCAAAGAATTGCCCCGAAAGGCTATAGTTTTTCTCACAACCCTGTATAACTGCATACTTCGCACAACATTTTTCCCCATACAATGGAAACACTCACATATTATCATGATCTTAAAACCAAACAAACCATCACACTGCCCTTCGTCATATCGCCCTATCAGTCTTCTTCCTATTTGCTCAAAACTTTTTGAAAAATTACTCTATAAAAGACTCATAACTATCATAACATCCCAGCAAGTACTCCCAGACATTCAACAACACATCAGTTTTTTTTTTTTTTTTTTGGCTTTATGTACGGTGCATATTAGCCATGTCAATGTGTTATATATAATTATTTAAGACATCCATGGCCCGGGGAGGGAGTTCTATCTACGAAATAAAACTCACTCCCGGACGGGATTCGAACCCGCAAACCATGGTGAGACCATGCGACCAAAGCCCTACGCTCTGGCCCGCACGGCCACCATGGCCCCAGGGTCGTGGATTTCATAGCTTCTGCCTTAGAGAGAAAGTTGTATGCAGCAGGGGCCTTTCTTGACGTAAGTCAGGCTTTTGACCGAGTATGGCACCCGAGACTTCTTTACAAATTGAGGCCTTTACTTCCACACACATACTACCTCATCCTACAATCATATTTAGCAGACAGATACTTCGTCGTCCGACAGGGCTCTGCTGTCTCTTCGTTGCAGCCCATCTCCTTTGTTATATACTCTTTACACCTCAGACATGCCCACGTCACCACATACCTTCACAGCTACATACGCCGATGACACTGCCATCTTAGCTGCTGCTGAATCTTCCATACATGCCTCGTTCACATTACAACACCATGTTACTCAAATTGAGAACTGGTGCAACATTTGGAAAATTAAACTCAACACGAACAAATCACAACATATCACATTGACATTAAGACGAGATACATGTCCCGCCGTTTTTATCTACAACAAGCCCCTCCCTCAGACTAACACAGTAAGATATTTGGGACTTACTCTGGACAGACGACTGACATGGAACCCACATACAAGCCTCTTACGTAATACACTAAACAAACGATTTAAAATGCTTTATTCTCTTCTGCACAGACATTCAAAATTACCCTTAACACAAAAGCGTAACTGCTACACATTTCTACTAAAGCCACTCTGGATGTATGGCTCACAAATCTACGGTTCGGCTAAAATATCTAACCTGAAACGTATCCAGGTTTTCCAGTCAAAGACACTCAGACTCATTACACAATGCCCACCATACGTAAGTAACAGAACACTTCACAATGACCTCATGATAAACACAGTACACGACACAATTCAGGACCTTTACAGACGTTTCCATAGCAAATTGCATTCACACCCAAATCCATACATCCATTCACTTTCTTCACCACATTTGCCACACAATCCTCCCAGGAGATTGAAGAAGAGGTGGAATCGTGACTTAATATAATCCCAAATTACAACCCCCTACTTCTTGAAACAAAATCATAAAATTCCCATTCATTGATAATAACCATAATATTCATTGTTTTAAATTTCGCCCTGAGGAGCTACCGCTGGGTGGCCTTCCTCTCTCACGCCAATCAAGTCATCCCCACTCAATGAAGTCCTCTTGGTAGCTGGTTGTTGCGTCATGGTAACAGTTGCGACCAACATTATAAAGACAAAAAAAAAAAATTGGACTCTCAGTCTCTAAAAGTGCTATTTCTGGGTAGCTGCTACCAAACGTTACTGCTACTTTAAATAACAGATATAAATAACTGCTACAACTGTTGAACTGCCTAGTTATCACTTGAAGTTGTGGTCGAACTACGGAACAGCGACTTACCTTGGCGAACAGTTCTTTATTTATTGGTGTTATTTCTAAGTAGCAGTAACGCTTGGTAGCAACTACACAGTAATAGCACTTTTAGAGACTGAGAGTCCAATTGAATTTATTTATGGGTAACTCAATAGTAGATATTTAAATTAAAACGTGACCAAAATGAATATAAATATTATATATTATAGTTATTTGTTTCTTTAGGTTAGTTCCATCTAACTTTGAGGTCATATCGCCTACTACCAGAGCTCACTTTTGTCTCTCAGGTGGAAATGAGCCTGACTATACTACGGGAGTCCTACATTTTGTCTACCCTATATTTTCATTTCTGCTTCAGATTTTTTTACCTCCCCCATAAAATTATAACTTGAATTAATAAATCTTTGTAAATGTGTTGAAAATAAATACACAATCCAAATTAAATTTAAATATTTTTTAAATGTTTTTGTGTGCTATGAAACGATAATCAATCAAATTGGATGGGGCACAAATTGATGTTGAAAGGTTTACGTACGTAACCACAACTTACCGATGTAACCTTCTTGGAAATTGAGATATTTATTCCGCCTTATTTATCTTTTCATTATACAAAAAAATATATATTTTTCAATTTCTTAAATGCAATACTTAAAAATGGGCGTCAAAAAAGTATCGTAAATCACATTTTGTAACAAGAAAGTATCGTAACCGACTTTTTTTGTCCATTACGATACAATGTTTGTACTTAAATACGGACCAAATCAGCAGTTTTCTTTACTTTTCGGAAACTTCTAAGCCTGTCGTTTTGACATCATTGCTTGATTATATTATTGAGTTTTTATATTTAATTTTCAGTCGAGACTTGAAGCAGAGGAGTACTTCGATGAGCAGCAGCGGCAACAACAGGAACAGGAGCAGCAACAGCAGCAGAGTGTTGCCCAGAAGCCGAAGGAGATGCTGATAGTACACAAGTCTAGCAAGGAGCTGTACAAGGCATTGGCGGCCCAGCTGGGCATTACCTGCAAGATGAGTGACCATTGTCGCTGCTATGACTGTCAGGTATATATATAATATATCCTGGCTGTCGTGAAGAAGTCGATAAGTCAAAACTGTCCACTTTTCAGTAGAGCACTGTAAAGATTTGATCATTCTCCAAAATCCTGTAATTAACCTAAAGATACCATTTGGGCCAAAATATATATGTACATTTCGGTGTCATAAAGAGGTTGTTAAAATTTTAAATGTGCAGTGTCATGTTTTGTTTGGTTTATGTCGTTTTTAGTTAAATAATTATGACTTAACTTAGCTTGTTATGACTTATCTTGACTTGTCTCTTAAATAACACTTTACGATGCCAATACGAATTCCGGAAGAAACTGTTAAGTGCACTTACCTTATAAAAATAATAAAGAACTTCCAGTCAACTCCTCGAACCGGTTTCTTCTAGTGCGAATAAATTCGGACATAACAAGATAAATCAACTTGTCTATTTGTTAAAGAAAATAATTCTCGTGAACAACCTGTAAACTTGACATACAATAATTTCAGGATATTCTCGTATAAGGAATCATAAGATATAACGAGTTATTATAATTAAACCAAAAATAGTAGTTAACTGAAAATTCACAATCTGAGTATCACGCCTTTTAGGTAGGAGCACAACTTAACCAATTTTTCACAACGTAGATATTAATAATTGAGTATTGAAGGCACTGTGAACTCGTTTTCAAGGTAAATGGACTTATCGACTTCTTCACGACAACCACCGATATATGGTCTAAGCAATATAATATATTCCGCAAAAAATAAATTCTTGATAGAGGGTTTTTACACACTCATTAATGATCAAATGAAATTGTAAAAAAAAGTTCAATTTGTGTGACAGAAACTCCTTTAATACTTATAATTATTTTTGTTGTCAGGGTAAGTTGTCAGTAATGTTTGAGGACGGTTAGGAACGTCACAAGTATATGTATTTTGTGCAAACACTTTTTTTTTAAAATACTCTGACTATATATTTGTATATGGAATGTGTTACTGTTTCAGAGTGACTACTTCGACTGTGAGTATGACAGAGAGAACGAACAGGAGAAGACAGATGGAGGGCTTGGTGCTGGGACCCCCATGTTTATATCGGAGGTCATGCATGGTACAGCCTGCTCTATACTATAGAGTTATACATCGATATACATACATCAACATCGATAGATCCACATTTACCAACCTAACTACCTACTTAACATCATCGATATTATCCAAACAATTACTTATATTTTTACAATACTCTGTACAATGAATTTTACATAGATTACTGTCTATACTATTGTATATTGTTACTAAAATGATTTACAATTAAATTCTTTGGGCAGCGGTTCCCAAACTGTTTATTTGATCTATCATTTAATTAAATGATCCGAAAGACAAGTACCACTGCCATCTTCATATGACATACCATTCACGGGTTCGCATATTTTCAGTGCGCTAATACATACAAACATGTACCGTTGTTTGATGAGGTAACTAGAAGCTCATGTTCTGATACTGCAAAATGAACGGGTGTATCAGACACTCCAACGCAAGTTGCGATATGATCAGCGGATATTTTCCACCGTATGAGAACATAAAACGCCAGCTGCGCCACCTGGATAGAAGTGGAAATAACAAAAGGGGTCTCTTGAAGGCATTCTGTCTGCGGATCAGCTATAATGGATATCGGACATACGTCAGTTTAGTTGTAGTAGTGTGGAGTGGGGTGTATAAGGGTTTGTAAAAGTATACATTTCTAATCAGAATATAAAAAATTAGTTCAACAACCGGAAAATATAACAACATTAAGTAACCAACTATTTAACTATAATAACATTAACTAACTATAATAACATTTTGTAAATAAATAACTATAATAACATTAACTAACACATTATATAACATTAGCTTTGTTACCCGTCGTTGGCGTGAAAATATTTTAATAGTCATTGAATAATAAATATATGAATTCAAATTTTAATTCAATATAACCACTAAATATCTTGGAGATAAATAAAGAGTGAGATAGAAGAGTGTGGGTTGGGGAGGAAGCAGATTAGAGGTTAGGCTGATCAGGTTGAATATATTATATTGTATTGTTGGTTGAATATAATATAATATTATGATGACACTTATGTACTAGTATTTTTTTTCTTGTTATTATTTATATGCTAAATAAATAAAACTGATTATTGTTTAATAGAGCAGACAGAATGTCCTTCGGATTGTCCGAAGCCGGTGCGATGTCAGGTAGTCGTTAGCCTTCGGAACTACATAAAAAACATGGCGTCATAGTTATCGGAATCTTGCCGAAACATTTCCCGGGATATTATCATGGAAGAGCTTGCCTACCACATTTTGGGAACCGTTGCGTTAGCGTATAATTTATACAGATAATTTCATATATAATTTTTTCCATATGATTCTTTCATGATATATGTGGTTTCTTCACGTTCTGAAGGGATCCTCTTAATTCTTAGATACGGTGCATTATATTTACTTTCGTAAAATAATTTAAACCCAATTATGATATAAGACAGACGAATCTCTGACTGATCTTTGATTTTATCGAATACTTTCGATAGCCCCCTCGTCCTTCGTCCTATCATGAGAGAGATTTGAACAATGTGTCTATCAACGCTTATAAATAACAAAACTGGGTTATTTGTTGTTTTTATTTTATATATTCTCATGAAAAAATTGCCTAAAATGTAAAGAAGTTTCATTTAAAAAAAAAAAATAATTAAACTTGAAAAAATACTGCACCGAATATTTTTCTTGGCCTGTAAGAAAAAAAAAACATAATGTCTTGTAACAAGAAACCTTTTAGACAAACGGGATTGATAGCATCTGAGGGAATCAATTGTTTTTGTATGGATTCAACGTCTCAATTAGGTGAATGAGGATGGATATGTACAGGCTATCTACTGATTGCCACCTTGTTTCAACATTTAATTTTCATATTTTATGTAATAAATTAACAGTGGCAGTGAGCATTGGTAGGGAGACATCAATTGTGTGCAATCACATCAAAATTACATTTAAAATTATTTGAATATTACCAGTAAATACGACGGGTTTTTTATCAGGGAGTTGAAAAAATCTTGAGCACGCCATCCTTTGGATGGGAATTAAGCGATGGTCCTGAGTCTGTACAATGTCAGATACCTACTCATTAAAGACCCTTACTTTGTGAATAAACGTAGGTAGGCAAAATTTGGGACTCCCATTGTGGAGTCGGCCTCATATCATGGTAGTAGGCGATATGACCTCGTAGTTATAGCCCTGGCTTGAGTAAGTAATAACTCACTCAGAAAACAAAACAAAAACTAAGATGTCTCAAGGACTACTTAGGTCTGTAATGTACTGGGAGGATCGACTTTTTCTGCCTTCGCTTAAACTAGCTTCCATGCGCGAATTGCATACATTGTGAAAAAATATAAATTATCTTAATAGAGGTAATCCAGTTTGATGTTCTGAGCTAAAGTAGCAACCTCGAGGATCTAAAATTAGAATTAAAAGTAAAACTTCACATTGTTTGGGTGTATGGTCCTTAGCTTCCATACTCGCTAATAGACG
This sequence comes from Aradus depressus, assembly GCA_963662175.1. NCBI lineage: Eukaryota > Metazoa > Arthropoda > Insecta > Hemiptera > Aradidae > Aradus > Aradus depressus. The sequence continues at coordinate 44,776,647 of OY759221.1, read as the reverse complement.
AACAGGCTCGGGACCATCGCTTAACGTCCCATCCTAAGAACGGCGTGCTCAACATTTAAAACAACCTAACCCAAGCCTCGAACCCGGGATATTCAGCTCAGTAGCCTATAAGGCTACCTCTGAGCTACCGGTGCCCTCTACAACTACAAACTGTGCATTCATTCAAATACTACAAAAGTCCATGTGTTTTGGGATATTATGGGATATCTCGGTACAATGGAGCCTTGTTGGGTGGTAGCCTTACCTCTAAATTGAAGGTGTTTCTTTTAGGGGGTTTAAATGGCAAACTGTGTACTTTTTCATATAAAAAAGTCATTAATATCTGTTGAATATAACAAAAATGGTTAACAATTTCTCTAATAGTATCTGTTAAGAGGATCATAGACGAACTTTTTTTTTTTTTTATTCGAATCATTATTTGTAAGTTCAATGTTTCTTCAATTCAATTTGCGAATCTGCTCAATGAATATATTTTTTCAAAAATAATTAATTGACTTTCACTTTGAAGCAATAAAAAGTGTTTTTTTTTTCTTTTCCAATTGTATGCTTCAAATCATGATAAAATCTACCTTCCTTCATAAGATTATTAATAATTATTCAATAGAAGGATACATGTAGCTTAATATTAATTACTTTAAAAATAGTAGATAATTATTAAAAATTAATTACTATTATGTGTAATATAAAAATCAATGTTATGTATTATAAATGCAAATGTGTATTATATCGGACTTTTCACAAGTCTACTATATGTATATTTATACAAACATAATGTGTGTTATTTTAGCAAAAAAAAATTTATTTGTAAGTTGAAGGAAAAACATTTATATAACATAGAAATATTTATATTCTTTACTGTGAACTTGAAATTTGAAAATAGTGAACCTAACTGTTTATGACTGTTTACCTAGAGCATTTTATTATAAAACAGAATGGAAAATGTCATATTTTTGTAAAAATTTGTCAATAAATAAGAATTTTGGGAGACTATGTACAAAAATGTACATTGAACATTGCTTATTTATAGGGACAAATTTATAAGGTTGTAGTTTAGTGGCATCTGTTACCGGATTTTGGAATTGTGTCAGCTCCCTATTAAGTTTGTAGTAGTTTAGTTAAACTTTCAGACATTTTTTGGTTTATGCTCACTATATATGTATATTATAGCTATAATGTATATATATTCTACAGCTATACATTGTGCAGAAATTCGACGTTGATTTTCCTTCCGGAACTTTATTGTTTTGCGATCCCTATGTGTATTCCGAACATATATTGATTTTCAGTTTGATTAAGCTGGCCGATTGACCAATACGAACGTGCAGAGTGGGTTCAACTCAAAACCGCTGATAATTGCCGATGTAATGAGTGTTTCCGATATAAAATTTATATGAGGATTGGGAACTCTTTGAGTTGATATCTATTGATTTTCAGTCAAATCGGTCAATCGGTTTTAAAGGATAAGAGTAAACTTAAAAACTTAGTTGCCGTATTTCACTAACAAATGTTGTTTCACTATTGCACCTTCATTTTTCACTCTATCCACAAATTACACAAGATATGTGATCCCATTAAAATAATGCATCTCTATGAGACTAGGAAGGAGCGGCTATCTTCACTTCTCTTGGAGATCAACCTTGAAAGAACCCAGCCCTTCTTCACAATCCTCCTCCATTCGTCTCTATCCAAAGCCTTTTCCGCCTCATCCTCTGACGCCCAACGGGGATCCGCCTCGACGTTGTCCAGCCTATGGAGTCCAGGTCTTCCTCTTCTCCTGGCACCGCCTGTCCTACCGTAGAGGGCTTGTTTAGTGAGTCTTCCTCTGCCCATTCTTTACGTGGCCCAACCAACTCAATCTTCATAGTCACCAGGTCGGACTCCAGTAGAGTTCTCTTAATTCCCTGTTCTTCCGGATACGCCATCTGCCGCTCCAAAACTCTTTCTGAATAGCTTCTGTTGCCAGAGTGGAAGGGTCTCATTTCCTTTTGTCAACGCCCACTTTCCACCAGCAGTCACAATTAGACGGACAACGTTTCTATAAGTTCTGTTCTTCATCTATTCACCTTAATTTTGAACTATCAATAACGTATAAGAATAATTGCTATTTTTCCTTGTGGCTGCTCCGAACTGAGACAAGGAAGGACCATTCTTCCATACAGATGGCCACTGAACTCCAACATTATCTACAAATGTGTGTATATGTACATTACCTAAATCTTTATAGTTTTTAGACATTAAAAGACTGTCAATTCATAGTTAGTTATTTTTTTATAATTAGCATATTTGTCATTTCAATTAGACTAACTTATTAACATATAGATTTTTGTTACTATTTTTATTGTAGTAAATGAACCGCCGAAAAACAAGAAGAAAAGTTATTTTTCTGACGAAGTATGGTGCATTCACCAGCAACAGTTTTGCTCTTTATTTTGAAAAGAGTTAGTTGGACTGACATAGGTTTGAAAATAAGCTCATCGTATGAACATGGACTTAGTTAAGTAGAGAATATAAAGGGAAGAAGACAGACTGTATCTATGTGCTAGATTTTTTAATGTAATTTCCCAGGTATGGGGAAGTTAGGTAAAAAATATATTAAAACAATTCTATAGTCTATATTTCTGAGAATATACAAAATATATGTATGGACAAAAAATTGTATATGTGGATTCACAACCTGTTGAGTCTATTGATTTCCTGCCAAATCGGCAAGAAGACGGAAGGTATTACTCCAAAACTCTAAAAACTTAAGATGCCGAATGCATCGATTCAGTTGTACAAGGATTCAGTAAGTCCATATGTAACATATATTTTTCAGCCAAATCAAAAGGGTCTAACTTCAAAACCCTAATAACTTCGCGATATAATGACAATGTTGTAAAGAAATTCTATAAGTTGGTGTAAAAAGTTGAAAGGAAGACTTTTAGTAACTAAGTTTGGTTTAGGGGGAGAGCGTAAACGGAATTTATCAAAAATAATTCGAGCTGGGGCAGTTCATTGCTGGTGATTCACCGGCAACTTTTACTTTTCAAATATACACTTAATTTCTTGCTGCATTCTCTTATTTCAAGCCCTTTTTAATGGACAAACAGTAAAAGAATGTCGAATAGCCTAACTTGAACCTCGAAGGCGGTAAACAAGAAACCTGTAGCCCATGAAGCAGAGTTTCTTCAAGTGCTCATAACCGCTATAATAGCCATTCAAGTATATATATATATACCAAGTCATGTATACATGTATATAATCATTATTTATGTGATAAATGTTGTGTCTTCACCACATATATAAAAATAAAATATATTTGCACGAACTGTTTGACTTTTTATTTTAATTTTAATTGTATTGACCTACATCCCTTCGAAAAATGAATTCAATTCTTTATATATTACAGAGCAACCAAAAAAAAAACAAAAAAGCATGAAAAAAATTTTTTTTTGTATTTTTAAATTTAAATGTGACGCCCAAGTGTGTGAGAGAGACAAGATAAAGGAATTGATCACCCTTCTCAAAGCCTTGATTCTATTTTGGTTTTGAAAAATGGTTTGGTCATAAGCGCAATTAATGGGTCGATCGATTTTTTTTTTATGATGTCTCTTATTCAAAATTTTGAATAAAAAATGTTATATTTGCCGGAAAAAACGAAGTACATAGCAGATAACATAAAAAATTCTGATGAATAGTTTCGTCCGAAATAGAAAACTACGATATCAAAAAAACCTGTCGCTTCCCGTAATAGAATAAGAACGACCGACATGGACAAGGTCAAGTACGAATGGTTGACTCCCAGTCTATTACCGAATATACAAAAGATGTGTATAAATAAAAATGTATGTTAGTTAAATCACAATTTCAGATAATATACATAACATGTACAACACACAAAACAATACGAATGAAAATGTTCCTCGAATCGATTTTTTTTTTATATTTGGCTTCATGACAATGAATATTAGCCATGTTTCTATATCGAGGTTGTTATTGGTTATTTACACAATATCCATGGCCCCGGAAGGGAGTTCTATGAAATAAAACTCCTACCCGACGGGATTCGAACCCTCAACCGGTTGGGACCATGCCATCAGAGCTCTAGGCCGCACGGCCATCAAGGTCCTAATCTACAAATATGTAGAAAATATTATTACTCTTACTCCGATCAGCAGATAACTTGAAGATATAGCTTTTTACTTTCTGATACCTGTAGTTAGTATAAGGAGCAATATTGAAATTTGTGCCAAAATCCGAGATCGAGTATTCAACGGATATATGTAGGTTTTGCCAGAGCAACAACAGAAAGTAAGTCTACCAAATAAATAGATCCTTGCTGTTAATGTTTTTCAGAAAATGTGAAGAATCGGTGCGACAAAGACCACCTTTATTATATATTTCTTCTTCGGCTATTTAGGTTATTAGAACCAGACAGCCGGACATGAGTCATAATAAATGTTAGTGGAACTTAACACGGCGAAACTAGTTGAGTATTTGAGAATATGTAGTGAAGTTTGACACAGAAATTGTGTATTTTAATTATCTATTCCTAGAATGGAGCTTCACAAAGTAAATCTGGAAACCATAAATTGTTAGACCATGTCCTTACCGTAGAATAGTTAGTTACTATGCCTCATACAAGGTCATATTGCCTACTACCAGAGCGCTCTTTCGTCACTCTGGTGGACATGAGCCCCCGACTCTACTGTGGGAGTCCTAAATTTTGCCTACCCAAAATTTTTATTCACCTAGGGCAGGGGTCTTTAACGAGTATCTGACATCGTACAGGCTCGGGACCATCGCTTAACGTCCCATCCGAAGAACGTAAGTTTATTTTACCTCCTAGATAAAACAAACTAAGGGCCTCGGTCGGGTTTCGAACCCACGATCTTGTATATATATTTACTTTCTACTTAATAAGTACACATCATAATATGACATATATACATATATTATATAAAATAGGATATAATATATCCTATATATATTATCTACATATCTATGAAAAAAAATTTTAAAAATGTAAATAAAACATTACAATGAATGTACATATACTAGTTTTGATTTAATGTTTTCTCCCATATCGGATAATACGACGACTTATAATGACTTAATTTTCGTCTACGGTCATTATACGCGATTTCCGGTGTATTTCAATTGAGTCTTGTTACGATTTTTTTCTTAAATTTTTATTTTTGGTAATTTTCGCGCTTACATACCTCAATAGCATTTAAACACAGTTGAACAACAGGCAAAACATAAAAATAAATGAAGACAAATATTTTCAGATTGTTTACTAAAAACGTATATTATATAAATATTATATAAAATATGTACATCTTCTCTTCAAATATTCTACAAAACAAAACAACAAAAACTTATTGATACTGCACAAAACTTAATTTTAATTAAAATAATATACAAAATGCAGTCTTTAAAGAAGAGATGCAGCCTGTCCCAATTGTTCAAACATTTGACAAAATGTCATTTTTATGTAAATAATAACATTTATTATTTATAGCGTTGAGAAACTAAATTTCTCATCAAAGCCCGGTCTCCGAAGCCAGGCCTCAAGTATAGAGATTTTTTTCTTCGATGTGAGGTTCTTTTCCGCAGTTTTTGTCCTTTCTTCGAAGTCATGTTAACGATATTACCTTAGGTTTCATTTTGACTGGAAGGAAGAAAGAAAGTGCCGCATTGCCTGAAAAATATAATACCATATAGTAGTAACTGTACAATGAAAATATGTCAGTTATTGTGACTCATGCCCGGGCTTTAACTACGGGGGTCATAACGCATTAGTATCAGCATTGACAAGTCCCTGAATAAGTCACCAAATTTGTATATTGGTTTCAGAGGGTGACTAAAACGATTAATTCGTCCAGAGGAAATATGACTTATGATAGTGACTAATAAGTAAATATGACAGTTGATACTCTTAGTTTGTATTCGCTCCGCAGTTAGCGCTGAATGTATGTTCCTATGTTTCCGTCAAGTAATATTTTCCTGGAATGCAATACTTGTATACTGGTTTGTATCGGCTTTAATAAGAACTAGCAGGTTCGTTCTTATCCAGGAGTAAATTTGACCATAATCTAAAATTGTAATTTAAAAATGGCTGTAACTCTTAACCACTAGAGGAGGTCACTTTTCGAATAATTACACAAAACATTCACATAAAAAGCCCCCCTCTTAGGCTCATAGCCAGACAGATCTCTCGCGTAGTTGCCATTCAGACCACCAAAGACCCCCTTCAAAATGGTAATACTAACCACTCAACCTCCTTTCAGGACAGTAACTGAAACCAACCACATTCGCAGATCTTCACTCTAACCAGTTAACTACTAAGGCCTTCATCTCTATAGAGAGTAGCTCAAAACAACCAACCACCGACCACCAACCACCGACCACCGACCACTGGTCTCTGTCAGCTTGTTAACATCTTGAGATTTTTAATTTTTTTGGCTTCCTATTCATTCATTTATTTTTTTCGCGCCTATTAAATTGGGTACAAATATCCCGATAAGTAAATTGATACAATAATAAATGGCAAATGTACAAGGATAAGTAAATATAAAAAAATATATATATAATAATAAAACGATGAAGAATGTGTACAAAACAATAAATAATACATATACACAATAAGTAAAATATACAAAAAAAATGGTAATAATACATGTAATATATATATATATATATACAAAATATTAATAATACATAAAACCAAGTAGAGGCCCCGAAACACGACCGCGATGAGGCCAACCTCACTCTTCCAACTTGGTCATCCCTCCTACCTCTCCAGAAGAATTTAAAAAAAATACCGATACTGTTGAAAAAAAGTAGAAAAACTAGTGAGGATATCTTTAAACGTACAAGGGACTTTATATTTTGGCTGTAAGCCCCTAATTTCCCTAATCCGGTCCTTGGCAAGGGCTAAGTTAGTTATAACAGCCAAAGTTGAGTTGTATATACCCAAAGCAAACATATTTGGCGCCGGACGTCAAAGACAGAACAACTTTAAAATGGCGGCAAGTGACAGTGACAAGTTTGATGCAGCTATTAATATGGTTGTGCCAATTGCTGTGTAGGATATCAGAAAATGTTTGGTTTCGTAAGTTCATTGGACTGAGAAGTGAACTGGGCGATGTTGAGGATTTAATTAATGAACTTACTGGTGAGGACCGGAGACGTCCATAAGTAGGGATATGTAGAAGATAATGTGCACCATCGCCCAGTTCCGCAATGCACTTCCGAACCCAAATATTTTCTGATTTCCTCTATAGAAATTCGTAGAATCACATTAATAGCTGGAGGGTGTGGACGGCTTTCCTCACATGCACACCCTCATCTTCACGATTAAGCTAAGTGCTTACTAATACTTGAGAGAGTGGTCCGGCGTTGCTGTTGTTTGTCCCCTGGCCTGGCCTGCCTGTTCGTTGGTTGCCCTGGGTCCTGTGCTTGACCTTCCCCGCTCCCCCTAGCCCCCTGTGGGATCCCATCATGGCTGTTCTCGTCATTTGTATAAAGAGTTCGCTGGCTTAGTTAGGACAAGTAATGTAACAAGGTAGGGCGATAATAACCAAAGTAGTTGTTCGCCCCAAATAAACCAACCAACATTAATAGCTGCATCAAATACGTCACTATCACTTGCCGCCATTTTAAAGTTGTCTGGAGAGTTCTGTCTTTACTATTGTGTAAGAGAGTTCTGTCTTTACTATTGTGTAAATAGCGTTTGGAATCTAAACCATTTGGTGCAATAGATTTGGAAACGACTGGAGCAAAATATTTTTACTTAGTGTAATTTTGACTCAATTAAGCTTAATTTTGGCTCTAACTAACTTAGCCTTTGCCCAGAGCAGGATCAGGGAAATTAGGGGCTTGAAACAAAATATATAAAGTCGACCCTTGTATCTTTATAGATATTCTCACTAGTTTTTTGTTAATTAACTGTATGGGGGTATTTTTTAAATGTATACTTGAATGTTTCATGAAAAAGTCAGAGTGCAAAGTTAATCAATTTCTCGAAATGAGGTTCAATAGAATTAAGAAACACGACCTTGAAATAGCTTTCTAAAACATAACATAATCTAACATCGATTTACGGGAAGTCGTTGGATAGCCCTTCCATGAGCGCCGACTAACTTTCTTGTTTCAACATCCCTATTTTTGTCACTTTCACGATCCACTATCCTCCCAGAGGACTGGAAAATGTTCTTACTTTGTAGCAAATTTTAAAATCATTTCACTTGATCACTTTTTTTTGTCACAATTGCAAGACAACATTGCAGATCATCTTCCACTAATCTACTTTATGTAGCCTGGAGCCTGGAGCACACTTACTAAGGAGGAGGACGGATATGATGACGATAGGAACTGTACAGTTGAGGTCGATCAGGTACCCGAACGTCAAGTTGCCAAGAAGAGCTCCTAGCCGCCCACAGCTGATCGTCAGACCTGTGGCCATCACTCTGAAATATCATCAATACAAGTTAATCATTGGAGGCCAACACTTTATCACCTAATAAAATGCCCTAGAATTAATTTTTATTGCATACAAACTGTTTTGAGTAATTTTTACATAATAAATATAAGTAAATATCATCTTATTAGCAGTTTTTATTGTTTTTGCTCATTATCCATAAAGAATGTTACATAAAAAGTATGACTAAGTTAACTCAGAAGTATTTATTATAATTTTTATTTGCCAAAAAACTATATAAAAAGGGTAAGGGTCTTTAACGAGTACCTGACATCGTAACGCACGTCTTTCGAAGGGGGATGGTGCCAAGCCTTTACGATGTCAGGTGTCCCTTGCGTCCAGGTGTTGTTCTGATGTGAATAGTCGCAACCCACTTAAGTCCTCCAATGAGTCTATAATGTCTGAAAATGCTGGTCTTGTTACTAATGCTGGTGGTCATGCGTTTGAAAATAGGTACGCCGAGGTCGACTGCTTAACAGAGGAAAGAGACTAGCTGCCACCGACAACAAAAAACCTCACGTCGGTTTCAAGCAAAATTGGAATTTCATTATTTTTCCCCCTTTCCTCTCCAAAAACACCCTTACTCCATAGAATTTTTATGGACTTCGGTTTTGTGAACCTTATGTCTAAGGAGACTCATATTAGCAAAATTTCATGAATGCAGGAATTTTTTTCATTTTTGGGTCTATTTTACCTCGGACTCAACAAACTATTCCCGGAGTTATGGGACACTTCGACTCAAACATCAAATATGAAAGACGATCCTCAGTTAGATCCTCAAGTTACCTGACATTGGTGGGGAATATCTCGACTAGGATGATGTAGAGTGTGAGGAGGCCGAGAGAGGTGAGGGCCTCGAACAGACAGGAGAGGACCAGATTCTGTGTGGAGGAGGTCACGAAAAACATACCGATGGCAACCAGTCCCGTAGTGCTTAGGCAGAAGACTGAAACAAATCACACCATTTATCACTATTCCAGGAAAATAAACATAAAAGAGTACATACAACAGAACAGATAAAAGACTGACATTATTGTAGAGATATTGTGAAATAATTCAAATGAACTTGAAAGAAATAAAACTTGTTTATTTATGATATTGTCTAATTTCACCAACTATATTTACATGGGAGTACTTTCGGTATTTCTACCATCCTCAGCCAAAAGCATAAGAGATAAGACTTATGCTTTTGGCTGAGGATGGTAGAAATACCGAAAGTACTCCCATGTAAATATAGTTGGTGAAATTAGACAATATCATAAATAAACAAGTTTTATTTCTTTCAAGTTCAGATAAAATACGGTTTTTAACATTACGCAGGAACATGTTGACAGACTTCATTAGTGTTTTATTTTGTTTATTTTTCTCTCTTAAGATTGAAATACTGAAAGGCATCAGTGAGGTAAGTTGAAAAACGCGGACATATTGTGGAAACTTATAATAAATAATTAAATAAAACAAATTTCGTTTTTCTTAATATTGTCTTTAAAGAGGTGGAGCAACCTCTGGAGAGTTAAATTAAATGAGCAATTGTGTGTTCAAGTCACATTTACCTCAATCCTGTCCTCCCGTCATCATTAACAACATCCTGATTCTCTCTTCAAACCAAGTTCGCTATCTCGGGTTTTACCTAGACAGTAGACTTACGTGGAACCCACATACACGACTTAAACGACAAGAATTGAATCGAAGATACGGACTGTTACGTCGACTAAGTAGTAGACCAAGTGGACCAAAATCGAAACTGATTACTAATAACGAACTTACGATTTACAAGATACATTATACGTCCAATTTGGACTTACGGACTCGAACTTTGGGGTACAGCTAAACAATCCAACATCAATCGTATCCAAGCATTCCACTCCTCCTTTGTGTTATTTATTGAGATGTGTCAAACATTCGTTAGTAGTTTTTCATATACGGTCTTCGGACCTACGAAACACGACAAAATGGAAAGTGAACTTGTACCATGAGAACTAAATGATGATGATGAGTGGGCTATAAGAGGGGTGTGTTTCAATGGAACTTTCTGATGAGATAGATGGAGGACCATCATCAATACAATAGAAGCCAAGTAGAAAGTAGATATCTATATCTCATCTCACCAGGAGCCGTATTGTTCTCTATTTGGGAGATAGGCGGAAAAAATGCTAGCCGTCACATGCCAATCAACATGGCCTTACAACACCTCACACCAATCTTTAGCTTACCAGCTGATTAAATGGTATAAAAGAACAATTATCACCTAATATTTTTATACATTCTACATATATGTCAACACCCTCAATATACAACTACCGATAGAATGAATGTTTTAATACAATATTTCTTATGTATATTCAGAATTCCATAAGAACGACACTTATTAATTTTCAGCGGAATCGGCACAAGGGAAGAGGGGATCATAGGGGGACTCAACTCAAAAGCCCCAATAACTGCAGATGTACTAAATGTACATTCATAAAATTTAATATTTTAAGTCAAAATCCAATGAGGACAAAACCTGTAAAATTTCAGCAACATCGGCCGAAGGTAAAGGGAGGGGGCTCCATTCTTAAACCCTAAAAACTGCCGATGTAATGAACTTATCGACACAAAACTTAGTTTAAGGATTTAGGAGCCCCTATGTAAGTCAACTGTTGAATATTAGCGCAAAAGGTTGACTGGTTTTGGAGAGGGGGCGAAAAGTTAATTGATTAATTCGTTCTGGGGAAGTACATTTCGGTAATTCACCGACGACTTTTTTTATTCTCATTGAATCAAGATCTCAAAATTCACGATAGGTTACAAGAAGGAAACCCTCGCAAATTCTAAGGAATTAACTATAGAGTAAAATGTGAATGTGACTTACTTAAGAAGAACTTAGTGCCGAGCCAATGGACGGAGAGGGGAAGCCAGAGACTAGTGGGGATGCAGGAGAGACCCACGATGATGGTGTTGAGAAAGACCTGAGAGTTGATGGTGGAGTGGCAGTCGAGGGGAGAGGGGAGCTCTTGTAGGAAGACAGAGGAGACCTCACAGACAGACGTGTCCTGACCAGGATGGAGCAGTGCGAAGGCCTCGAACCTGGTGAACAGCTCCGGGAACCACATCATCAGGGTGTAGTAGCTAGATCACATCAGAGTAGCAGTTATAAAAAAAACTATACCGTTACATTTTAAAAAAACATATATGTATATCGCTTCTGCGCATACGCCAATTTTCTCTCCAAAAAAATTGGGCTCTTCCTATCTGACCCATTTATCTGTTTGACTGGTAATGTGTTGACAGACGAATAGACTTTTCTACAAGGAATATTTTAAGAATAAAAAAAATAATTATTAATATTTTTAAAAAATTGAGGAATAAGTGTACCAGGGAAGGTTACGAAATTAAACATCTGATAAATTAAGTCAATTGCTTTCTCAGTTTTTTTTTTTTTTTTTGGGTCTTATGTACGGTGCATATTAGCCATATCACTGCGTTATCTAGTTATTTCCACAACATACATGGCCCCGGAAGGGAGTTCTATCTACGAAATAAAACTCACTCCAGGACGGGATTCGAACCCGCAAACCATGGTGAGACCATGCGACCAAAGCCCTACGCTCTAGCCTGCACGGCCACCATGGCCCCCGACTTTCTTAGTTTAAGATAAGTTACAACAATCCGTCTAATATATAGAGGGGATCTCGGTAAAAATAAAAATAAATGATTTCATTTTTAATATATATGTAGGATTAGTCAGCTGTAAAACAAATCTAAATGGCTGCTTAAAAAAATACTAAAGAAATGGATTTGGAATGATCCCGTCGCCGGATTGGATGCAGTTTTGCCATTTCTCAACACTTTTTTTAAATAAATTGTTCCACCAATTCCACACAAGATTTTTAGCAATTAATGTTTTTTTTTATATATGTAACTCCCCGCGGAATTGGAAAATTATGGAATAAACTGGTTAATTATGCCATTTTATAGTTATCAAGACCTGATTTTACAAAAAATCCAAAAATTAAGGACGACACCTAGAAAGTTCTCAACTTAAAAATCCTAATAACTGTCTATGTAATGGTGTATTGACACGAAATGTTGTATGAGGAAGTCCCTGAGTTCAAAAGACTTAGGCAGACACTTACCAAGCTTTGCCTTCTCAGATCCTCAGTTTAAACATATTTTTTTTTTACTCATACCCAAGCTCGAGGTTAGGAGCCCGATACAATGGAATTCCTAAATGTTGCCGATCCAGGTTTAGTTACCTAGAGTAGGGGGTCTTTAGCAGATATCGCACAGGCTCAAAACCATCCGAAAGACGGCGTGCTCAAGGTTTTCTTATTAGTTTCGATCAGGATTCGAACCCGTGATCTTGCGTACGAGAAGCACGCTACCTCTGAGTCATCATTATGTACAGAAAGTGAGCTGCTAAGGTGGCTACCTGGAGGTGACAGAGAAGGATATGGAGCAGGTGAGAAGTGTCTTCTTGAGGTAAGGGGCCTTGAAGAGTGTCTTGGTGATAGTTCCCATGTCTGCCGCTAGACTACGGAAGTTCCTCTTCCTGGGGCCCGGATAGCCACCAACCCCTCCAAGGATACTCACCCCCTTCTCCTCCAGACTGTATACCTGGTCAACAACAACAAAAAAATATATTGTTACTTTGCTACTAATATAAGTAAAACTTTTCGCAATTTGTTTAGAAAATTCTATACATGGCAACAATGAGTGTCAATAGAACTGACTAATCAAAACTGTTTTCTTCAATTACAGTAGAGCATCGATTATCCGAAACAATTGGGGACTGGGGGTGTTCCGATAACTGATTTTTCGTATAATCGATCATTTACGAAAAAAAATGTTCCAGTGTCATAGGAGCAATATTAAACATAAAACTGAATATATTTGGTATCATAGGTCTTACAAATACATAGCTTACATAAAGTAGTACATTAAAGTAGAACTACAGTTTAGGAAAAGAAGTCCAACATTTTCTTTTGCCTCAGAGCTGAGACTCCATTTTCTGCCGCTAAATCTCGCACTCGTTTTAAAGATAGCAATTGGACAGCATCACCATTCTAACCATTTCATAGCCGTCTCAAGGCAGTGAAAAGCTTCCTCACTGGATGGTCCTTTTTCAACACTAGGGTCGTCGATGACACTGGCAATACTTGGCGATAGCCAGGGTCATCGCTACACATTCAAGCCAGTCTTGAATGTTTTCCTGGTCGCATTGTTTAAATCCTGAAGATTGTTCTATCAGCCCAGTCAGTTCTAATACAAATTCGTAGGTTTACGTTTAGGCGCCATTGCGATGCAAGTAGGCAGGTTGGCAGGGAGATGGAAAGCGCTACAGCACTAGCGGAACTACTTGGCGCGCAAATTTTAATTAACGCTTTCGGTTAACCGATGTTTTGATCGGTATTCGGATAATTGATGCTCTACTGTATTTCTTCAAGTAACTTCTTATTGTTGAAGCAAAATCTATGAAGTAATTAGTTACAGAAAATTAACAGAGGTCCACTACACGTCTGTTTGATGTCAATATAAACAAACAGTGCTCAGACCGCGTCACTGTCTGGTACCCAATATAATCATCACTTCACTCTGAGTACATCCGTATCTTGAGATTGCTGACTATTGATCTCCCCCTCCCATTGCACAATGATGATATAACAATAACAATCAGGAAATATCGACCTCTCAGACCGATGATATAACTTATATTTATAAAACAAATTCGTCATATATCCTAATACTTTATCGTATAAGTGACAAAGTTGTGTAATTTTGGATTGTAAGTTGAAGTGCCCATTAGGACTGTTCAAATATTTTCAGACAAAGAGATTTGTTTATGTAGGTAGAAGTTAGGTCAGTGAATGCAACCTGAATGTTCAAGCACCAAAGTGTCATGTGGGGTCATTCCATTGACTTAGTCTTTCCTTCGTTCAGTTCAATCACAAGATATTCTGGTTCAAATTTGAAGAGAAAAAAAAGTCGCCGGTCAGTCACCAGCAATGTACTTCCCCAGAACGAATTAATTAATTAATTTTTCGCTCCCCCACCAAAACCAGTCGACCGTTTGATCTAATATGCAATAGTTGACTGACATAGGAGCTTCTAAATCCTCATACTAAATTGTGCTTTGATAAATTCATTACATCGGCAGTTATTGAGCCCCCTCCCCTATATCCTCCCTTCCCCTCGGCCGATATCGCAAAAGGTTGTGACATCATTGGGTTTTGACTTCAAATATGAAATTTCATATCGATACGTTCATTACATAGACAATTATCGGGGTTTTTTAGGAGCTCCCCAAGCGTTAATGACATGAAACTTACCGGGAATGATGATTGTGGTTTGCCGGTGTTCTTTTGGAATATTCTACGGAGTACGTCCAGGGCTTGTTCATATTCGCCGATCTCAAAGAGAAACTTGGGGCTCTCTGGGATATACCAGGAGGCGATGCCCAGAAGGATACAGGGGGTGGCGGAAGCGGCGACAAACAAGTTCCAAGAGTCAAATCTGAAGAGTTTGGAGTCGTAGCGCATCTGAAGGGGTATCACCATCCAAGCTAGACCTAGACAGATACAGTCCACAGTTCATTAACATTTTTAAATGTCTTCCAATTTATAGTTAGTACCAGGTTGTCGGGTGAGTGATTTAAGCAGGTTAAGTAATAAAAAGTTAACACTGATTTCATGTTTTGGGACCCCACAACCCTCCTCCCATTCAAAATGTTGAGATGCCATGCAGCATATATCCTAGGATGGACCATCCTTGAATACCTTGCTCCTTTCGTTAAAATACAATGAATCGTTAAAGAGCTGCCACTAATTTAATGTTTTGCCCCCCCCCCCCGGTGGTATGGTATTTTTAGTGCTGTTAGAGGCCGGGGTGTGTAGCCCATTTTTATTTTGGCATCCCAGGGGCGGGCTACTTTACCGGGGTTATGTACAAACATCAATGCCCCGGGAGAGAACTTTTATCAATGAAATAAAATTCTATCCCGGAGGGATTCGAACCCGCACCCGAGGAAAGTGCATGCAACCGAAGCCCTTCGCTCTAGGCCACACAGCCCCTATATCTCTCACAAACAATCCCCCCACTACCAAGGCACAGTTAGGAGGTTACCTCCCTTTGAGATTATACTTGAGATAATGGAAGGTATATAAAATCTCGTCCTTCGAGTGAGGTTACATATCATTTTTGAAAAATACGCTTATTTTTTTATTTTGACTTATCTCCCAAAATCACACAACTTGGACTAACGTCCATCTAGAATGAGCCGATTTAAAGATATTTTCAATTCTTAATGAAATATATAAACAAATTATGTTACATGGAATGACGATGATTCCGGAGGTCCAGCAAATCTCCATCCAACAGATGATCTTCTCTCTGAGATGAAGCGGCTGAAATTCGCTGAGGTAGGGAATGCAGATGCCCAGGGCGCCTACAAGTCTGTAGCACAATATGACGTTATAACAAACATGGCCATTGTACACCAGACAATAAAGAAATGGAACTGACATTGCTGCATTAATGCGTTTTTAGAGGCTAAATAGAACACACCTAAACTTAAACGTAAACTGCTCTCTTTCTAAACCTTTGAAATGTTTATTTGCTCTATCTTACGTTGAGTTTTTGCTCTTTTTTGGGTCCTTCGATCTCCTTACATAGAATATAAGGCTACAACCAAATCACACTGAAGTTTCCGTTCTCCCTCTAAACGTACAGTATCCTTATTTGGTGGATCTTTAACTTCTGTTTTTGCTTTTTCGAAGCTCCTCAGTCATTAAGACTGCACCCCGCCTCATAAGTATGTTTCCGCTCTCATTGAGTCCGGGTCTAGAACCACGTATAGATTTAGAGGTAACGCCGAAACTTACGTATGGATCAGCTTGTTGACTCATTTCATAAGGTGGGATGTTATTTAACAATCTGTTATTTTCTTTCAACAGTAGCAGACTGCTACTTAAATTAAAAAATAACAGATTAAGTAACAGGGAAAGAAATTAATAGATTTTGTATTTCAATTGTTGACACAACCTGTTAGTCCCTTTTCATGTTGCTGACCGATCTGCTATGTGCCACCATAATATTCATAATAAATAAACCTGTTACATTATAAAAAATGTTTTGGTACCAAGGCCAACCTAAATGTTTTTCTGCTACTTGATAAATTTACTACGCTTTTCCCTGTGATATTGAGTGAACAAACTACGTCCAAAATCCAAATGATTTTGTTTGTGAACATGAGTTTTTTTTTATTCTTCCCTTTTTTGATACTTAACCTATTATTTTTGTCAACATGCTTGATTGCTGTTTTTTTATTTTTTATGACACATAAAAACATTTAAAAAAAATTGTAATGCTCTCTTGATATATCATTTCTATCTTCTGTTTACTTAAATACACAGCCGTTACAAAGCAGTTTTAAGGCTTGATAGGCGTCGTTTTTCGCTTGAAAGTTTTAATAAGGCCATAACTTTAAATAATGTAAATGTTAAAGTTTAAAGTTGAATTTTCTCACTTCTCTTTATTTTACATACATATTTATAGGTCTGAGCTACAGGCACACTCTAGAAATAATATAAAAACATTTAAAAAATCATGTTTTTTTAAAAAATACTGTCTATTTCACAAAATATATGGAAGTACTTTCGGTATTGCTGCCATCTTCAGCTACGAGTTAACAAATACAATGTATTTCATGCCTGAAGATGGCAGCAATACTGAAAGTACTCCATATATCATATATATACAGCTGAAAATGTCTCTGCGTTGTACCGCTATAACTCACGAACGGCTTCATGCATTTGATTAACTTTTTTTTAAAATTTGTTCGTCATCGTCTGTGGAAGGTTATAGGCGTATTAGTACCTCAATATCTGGTCCATCCCAGCATCCACCCACGCAATCTTTGTAACTCAAAAATCACTGCAATGATTAATGAGGAATCTTTTTGAATAGATAAGTTTTATCTACCGGAAGGTTAAGGTCTATTTTTTAATCAACCCCTGGTACATCCCAGCATCCACTCACGCAATCTTCGTAACTCGAAAACCATTGCAACGATTAATGAGAAATCTTTTTGAATAAATTAGTTTTAGCTCCAAAGCTAGTGTTACTACAGTTGAAGGACTATAAGCCTTATTCCGTATGAATAATTGAAAATTATAATATCATGAATGTACTGTCGAGGAACTGAATAGCCTTATAGGAGATATTGGGAGAAAAGTCAAAGTTCCCCGGGCAACGCCGGGTATTACTGCTAGTTGTATATATTTTGTGGAATAGACAGTATTTCAAAAGAAAACACAGTTTTATTTATTTTTTATTGTTTCACAATATCACTGCAGAAAATGTTAAGTACAAAACAAGGCATGATATATGTATTAATTTTTCAACAAAAATATAATAAAAAGTTCAAAATAGGTAAAATAAAATCGAAGTTTTAATCAATAGAAAAACATTAAATTTGAGAAAATTTAATTTGAAATTTACATTATTTAAAACGATGAAAACTTAGTTGATTATAAATAATTCGAGCGGTGGAAGTACATTGCAAGTGATTCACCAACAGTTCTTCTGCAACTTGAAGGTTGATTATCAATGAAGGGTGAGGTTCTACTTCGTAACAGAAACAAACAATTAAAAAGGGAAAGGATGGGGAGTGTGTTCGAAGAGTGATTGTAATTAGCGAGATGAGAGACAATGTCGATAACTGTACCTAACTGATGTAGGAAGGAGATGAACGATAAGAGGTCATAGACATGGGAGTGGATGAAGGGTCCTTCTGCACATCACAGGCGAGCTATCCTCCTTGCAGACATCTGAAGAACATAGCCAATACTAAAATGCCACCTCAACGCTCCTATTTCCTATGAAGCTACAACTCTTTTGCCTATGACACTAGAGCGCAATTGAACAATTACAGAAGACTTTCCGATGTGTTGGGAGAGGGAATCGTAAGTTTCCAACGAAGTGGACTTGGGCAACTACAGTAGAGAACATAAGTTAAACTCCCCTTCCCCCACCCCGCATTGACACCCGTCAATCTAGTACAATAAATAACCTCAACTTCCATGTGACTCGAGATGTGATAAACAATTTAACAAAGAATTATCTAATTCAGTTTGTAACACCTGTGTATCCAGGATTACTCAGCCATTGACGCTCCTCTTAAATAATAACACTAACCACTCAAAAACCTGCTGACTTTTGACCTTTCTCAGAGTATTTACTCTGAACACAGAATCAATGAAGTACCCATTTTGATTATTCAGGTCAAACAGTGTACGCATCAGAATATTCTCAGCAGAAAAACACTTATACCCGCATTACCGTCACTGAATTTCCAAACTCAGTTAATCTTTTTATATTATAGAGTAAATGAAGACAAAGGTACTTACGCAAATCCATTAATGAAGCGTAGTGCCAGAAATAAGGTGAAATATTGCGCAATGCTAGAGAGAAGACCAGCGAAGCCACCCAAAAGGAGGGAACTGCCTAGAACCCAGCGACGGCCTCCCAGATCTGCAAGAAGGCCCCAGAAGAAGGAACCAACCGTCATACCTGCACAGGGCAAAATACATTATATCAGAATATAACACTGGGTTTGAAAGACTCGTTCACGTCTTCGAAATCTTCGGATCCAGGATGGGCTGGAAGGGATAAGAGCTCTACCTACTCAGGTCCCTGAGCGCAAGCCATCTCATCTAGTTCATTATACTATAAATAACTATAGTCGCCAACCCCGCGCTTCGCTAGTTCTGCTTGCATTAGGGATACTATCCCAGGATCATAAGATGATGATCCTGTGGTCGGAGGAAGGAATTTCTATTGATGTAAATATAAAACTTTTAGAAGAAGAAAAGATTATTTTGTCCCCTTCTCTGCAGGCCACCCAAATTAATGTTGCATCTGCGATGCACTTACTAATCTCATAATAATTGTGTAATGTTGTGATAATTTTATTCTCTGTCGAAATATTGGATAAGAGAAGTAAATTTTTTTTTTTTGAGTAGTGTAAGTAGGTAGATTCATATATTTTTGTTCATGACAGTACAAGTCAAAAAAGTCAATTTTTCAGGAGAACAGAAAATGTCTTTTGCCACTGGACAATTTTTTTTTTTAACTGCCAAAAAATTAGGTCTACACTACATGAGAGACATTACCGACTTGTCCTCTTCTCACCACTTCATCTTCACATTGTGAAATATGTAAAAATACTGTTTTGACCAAAAATGGACTTGTACTCTTTTTCCCACCCATCAAAGATATAATACATTACTTCAGCATCACCCATATATTTTTTGCCTTCTCAAAAAACAGCAAATACAGTTCCGGGAAGCCCCCCCATCATCAGTATCTATAATACATGTGTTCTTTAGGTTAACTATCCCTTCTGCCAATCACAATCTTCCTTATATAGAACATAAGCCATTAATGCCCTTCCCCACTTCTTGAAGTTAATAGATATAATAAAAAAATTTAAATTTCAACTAAAAATGTTCATGTTAGGGGAAACCCTATACACGGACACGGAATTTTATTCTCACTGTTCGAAAAGAATAATATAATCACAATAAAGAATCGTGTTTCATACCCAAAAACATTATTTGATACAAAGCTTTCATTTTTATTTTTTGGGCAGAGTTCCTCCATACCTTAAAGGTCAGTCCAATGTACGTTAGTTTTATTTATTCATTTATAATTTTTTATAATTTATAATTGATTAATCTATAAATATATGTATATATATATTATTTTTCATATATTGTTATAGTTACATTGTTTTCTTTCTTTTCTATATCTCGCACATTGGGACCTGATGATGGGACGTAAGAACGTCCCGAAACATCGTTGGGATAAAAACACTTCCGAAGAGTTTTTTTTTTTTTTTTTGAAAGATATCTTAGTTATCTTAATTTTTGTTAAATTGAAAAATGTGTCTACTTATTATAAAAGTATCATGTATTAATTTTGTTTATGTACTCATATATTTATTTGTTCAGTTTTTATTAATTTCATTTTACTTTTTTCAATAGTTTTGTCATTACTACTAATCATAGGTGTGTTAGACTCAAGTAGATATAAATCTAATTTATAAGCTATCTTAATGTATAAATTATTTTGACGTATCCTATTACCATGCATTGGTTTAACGGAAATAAATGTATTTCTATAATTAAACATCATTTAAAAGATTTAACTTGGTGTTTAAATATAGAAGTCGATTCAATAAATAAAATTTTTGAAACTTTTGTAATTGCTATTTTTTGAAAAGGCAAAAAATAAATGAGAGAAATATGCTGTGATGATGAATTACATATAAAATTTATATGTAATTCATCATCACATCATCTTTCTCTTTATTAAATATTTAATATTTTCAAAGCTCTGAGCTTCCATGCTCACTCGAATATAATGGAATCTACTCGGTGCCGTTACCAACCTTTGACGACAGAATACAACGTTGATTCCTTTTTATATAAATAGAGAACATAAATAATAAATTAAGTTAGATTATATAATCTATATAATTTCAGAAATAATACATTATTTGGCTTCAACAAGTTAAAAGTGAGAACGGTGTTTTACCTGTGAGCTAAGGCATCGATATATACTATAGTACAGATTGTTTATTGAAAAATACACTAGAACAAAACAATTGACCTATATATTTATTGACCTATATTTGAAGTGTAAGTTAAGAGAAAAAATGACCAAATGTGTCATAGTCAGAACATAGAATGACACAATTATGTCATTCAGCGGCCACCATCTCTACTTTAGCCAAATTTGTTTGATTATATGACAGCTGTTATCTTATTTGGTAACTGATTGCTTTTTTATTATCTTATGTCATTTCTCTCTATAATTATATTTACATTTTAGAAACAAACATTTCCTCTTCACAATTTACTTCCGTCCTGGAAGGAAGGCTTCCCCGTTTTAGTCTTAAGTTAAGTATGCATGCACAAAATAGATGAAAATGTCACAAATTCAACAGAATGCAAAATATTTTTTGAGGACCAATATTTGGCAAATCAATATCATCATTCGATAAGTCATGTTCATTAAAATAAATAAAAAATTACATTGACATCGGAAGGGTCAAGGAGAATAAGACACTTAGTTTCAATAGAAGGATCCTTATTTTTTTCCGAGTTTTCTTTTTTTATGTTATAGGTTTAAAGCGAATTTCTGTAAAATTTAAAGCATATTTTTAGCTATTTACCTTACAAAACAATTCTTATTTTATAGAAATGTTTCACCGAGAATATTCAAGAAGTCTGCCATAGTGAAGCTTTTCTATCCAGGTTTCCAAAAATCAACAATAGTTTTTAAACGAAAAAAAAATTTATGAAAAATGTAAAGAATGTAAAATATTCTATTATACGAATAACTACTTAACTATTATAAGAAAAAAACACTGGAAAAACTAAAAAAAATGACTACTAACTGCTATATTTGTACTCAAATAACGCAACAAATAATTATTATCGTTATTATTTATTGTCAGGAATTCCGTTTTCAACAATTACATTATTTAATGATCCATCCTTCTTGTGGAATTCATTAATTTCATGAGAGTTGAAGTAAAAAGCTTGGATAGAATGAGCTGATGAAGAAAGGCTTCAATGACGCCATTGAAGTGCCAATTCATTATAAGCCCTACGTACTTCTTAGAGTGCTCTTAATTCTAATAATTATTAAAATAAAACATTAAATAATGAGCCACTTTCTGATATCTCTCCACGGACTCGTATTCGAAAGAATAGTTAAGATGACAGAGAGTTCCTCTAGACAGAAAGTAGAGCAGAGGATGTCGAAAAGAAAAAAACATATGACTATGGGATGTTTGACCTCCGAAGGTGTAAACAAACAGAGATGACTAACGTGGTACAGAAGATGAATCATGAATTCACAGCTCATTATTTATGTTTATCAAATAACTGGAACTTAAAAATAGTTACCAAGCATGGGAAGAGCGGTGAGAAGACCTGCAGCCTCGGAGGTAAGTCTGAAGTCACACTTGGCAGAGGGGATGACGAAAGAGATCAAGCTGGCTTCCATCGCCGTGGCCACGTACGTTCCTCCAAGAAGAACGAAGAGGAGGTAGTGAAAACATCCATATCCTTAAAAACACATCACACAATTAAAAATGCGAATCGAATGCACTACACTTTTGTACATTTGACCCTATTTTAAAGATTAGCTCAGACATTAGGTTTGTCATATTCTGACCCAAGTTTCGGGTTTAAGCAATGTTTTTTTCAATTTCAAAACAGTGTCGAATGGTTATCGACACATAATGGAATATTAGTGTTTATAATAAAACCCGTTATAAGTTTAAACTGGAATAAACTTACATTTTACCAAGAAAATTGCTTAGGAAGGCCTGGCCAAGGATCAATCTACGAAATAAACAATAAACGGACGAAAGTAATGATAACGTACTTCACTCAAAAGTGAAACCTGATTGAGAGGTTATAAATGTCATTTTCGTAAGTCTCGAGGAAACAGAATAGATTTATTTTTCCATCTTCATTACTTCCTCTAAAAAGGGTTATTTTTGGTTCTGCCATTTCACAGACTACGTATTAAAAAATGAGGGCATATAACCAAGAAACTACAACCGATCGGCGAACAAAAGAGAATTATTTATTTATTCAAGTTATTTGTTGATAACACAATATGCTTATACATAAAGTGAAGCCATAAGCTGATTCAAATAAATTAACCCATGATGGAATTACCTCAACCTCTATTTAGTGTGTGGATAGTTTGACAGCAGGTAAATGTACAAATTTGGCTAACAACACAGCCTATAAATTATTGTTTCCCACCAAAAATTTTAATCTTCCTGATATGATACAGGTAAAAAGGGTTATTTTTGGTTCTGCCATGGTAGATTACGTACCTTAAAAAGAGAGTGCACACAACCAAGAAACTACATCGGCGATCAAAAGAGAAATTATTTATTTATTTATTCAAGTTATTTGTTGCTAACACAATATGGCTATATGTACATAAAATAAATCGATATGTTGGTTGATAAACTAATTCTCGATGGCATTACCTCAACCTCCATTTAGTATGTAGATAGCTTCACAACAGATATGACGTCAGTTAAATGTACAAATTTGACAATTAACACAACCTAATCCGTATCTATTTCTAAGCCACTTAGTTTACAATCTCAAAACCAGAAACAACCTATTACAGTAAAACTTCGTTATAACGCTCCCGTTTATAACGATTACCCGGATATAACGCTCTTTTTCCTGGGCCCCGGTCCAAGTGGGGAATTTTCCAATGAAAGTTTATTCGTTGTAAAGCTCCGATGGAAGGATTAAACACATTTTTTATAACATTTTCATTTTTTAAAGTAGGCATTAGATGATATTATGTCAAAATTAGATTAAATTTGTGTACACAAAAAAAAAATTAAGTATAAAATTAAATTAAAACCAGGAAAGAAACAACACATGCCGTGATCTAATGGACTGTGAAAATAATTTCTATGAATTTTCTCTCTCCCCTTCAAAATGTTTCCACGAATTCAATTAACTTGTGCTTTTACAAAACTAATCTAATTTTCCATTCAGTATTTTATCTTCCTCGGTCTTGTTAACATCGTGTAAAATGTCGCGAAAATCATTTTCAATAAAAGAAAAAAATGAATTAATAAAAGAGTTTGATCGATTTCCATAACAGAATCATCCATAACATAGCAGAAAATAATCGATGTTTTGGATCTATTAAAGACGATTCGTACATTTTTTGTGTGCAATACGGCAGAAGACGAAACTTTCAAAAATATCAATCAATTAGAAAACGCTGTTTTTTTAAAAAGCTTAGTTTGCGTTATACAAAAAGAATAGATGAAAATTTTAAGCCTCGGCCATCTAACAAGAAATATGTATAATGTATTTAAGTAATATTAATTATTTAATTTGTATGTACATTTAACAGTTTTAACCATCAGGTTGAAAATAAAAGTCCCCCAAAAAAATTGAGAAGCAACCAAGTCGATACATAAATAACAAAATGAAAATTAAACATTTGTTCGAACAAAGTATTACATAAGGTAATACATTATCGACCTGGAGACCGAATGTTGGTCAATTTCAGAGTTACTGATGAATTTGAAGTAGGTACTTCTATTTAGGCTTAAACTGATGTAAGTCCTTAAATAAGAATTAATTAATCCTCGTCGCCATTGTAATGTTCACTATTTACTAATCCTCATATTAGTTATTAATTGATATATGTAACATTATAAGTACTATATGGTATTGTGTATTCACCTTTTGGCTCGCCAACGTAACACCACACAGACGGTCAAAGTCTCTTCTCCTAATGTACTGAGTGTGACGTCATGCTCGAGACAAATACACCAATATAGATATTCTTACATACACTACACCCACACATGGCCCCCACATTGGATTGCGGGCCCTGTAACCAGGATCAGGGTCGGGCCCCCCATCTCATAGTCATGTGCTATATTATAATTACATGGTTATTATTTAACCCTTTTACAATTTTATTTAAACTAAAAATAGATTGTAAGGTATAATTAATGTTACAGTAACAGTTAGATTTTAAAACCAAACTTTATTGATTAAATTATTTCACACATCAATTGCTACCGTGATTATATCATTTACTTTTATTTTACTGAAATAACGTTTAAATTTTTAGATTTCTTTGACTCACTAACATTAAAATAAAAATTGACAAAAACTTGTATTACGATCTAAAAAAAAATAACATTAAGAGCTCTAAAAATTACGATGTTTGTGTGTGTTTAATACACTGGCTAAAACAAAAGCTTACTTATAGCCTAAACAAAATAAAATAAACAATCGGAAATCTTTGTATTTATTTTTAGTGAAATGTTTCTCTTCCTTCTAAAGCTAGTAGTGATAATATTCAAGTAAGTAATTTCAATCTAAATCAAAAATAAAATAAGTTTCTTTTTTTTTGTTAAGGGCAATTCACCGGTTTGGACATGGCTACCCTAATAGAATAAGTGATAGGTAAACAAAAAAAGTCCAGTTATTGATACTTTCTGATACCGCTTGTTATACTTTAGGGGCCGTTCACAAACTACGTCAAGCAATTTTGAGGTGTTTCTAACCCCCTCCCTAGGGAGCCATGGTGGCCGTGCGGGCTAGAGTGTAGGGCTTTGGTCGCACGGTCTCACCTTGGTTTGCGGGTTCGAATCCTGTCCGGGAGTGAGTTTTATTTCATAGATAGAACTCCCTCCCGGGGCCATGGATGTCGTAAATAATTAGATAACACAGTGACATGGCTAATATGCATCGAACATGAAAAAAAAAAAAAAACCTCCCCCTTGTCACAATTGGTCACATTTAATTGAATCCCCCCTAAACGTGACGTCATGACCCCTCTCCCCCCAATTTAAACTGAAATTTTTTTAAAAAGAAAAGTACTAAATTGTATAAAAATAATAAAACTTCAATTTATCATAAATAAAACATACATATTATATTCATCTGTATTCATAAATTAAATAAAAGAACAGCGATTTAAGTATTTAACATTTCGATTATTCAAGCGAGATAATCCATATCATGAAAAAAGACTGAGGAATATTACGATTCCTCCCAAATCGGTTTTAAATGTTCATCTATAGTTATGATTGGTATTTCAGATTGATCACTGTCAGAAGGTTCAGGTATTTCCCTATTACTATCTATCATGACGTCATCGAACCACTCGGCTTCTTCTTGATCCTCGATGTTTTTTATGATGGCCAACATTTCTCGTTGACGTCTAGCTGCAACCCAAACCGGTCTAACTTTAACTACCGGTGCCTCCGTATTGCACTGTTTCGAGTGACGTTTTAAATATGTAAATATAAAGACCCCAAGTATACGCCACACTTTTTGCAAGTCTTCCGCTTTATGAGTCCTTGCACAGATGGGCATCCTATATCATAAGGAACTTCCTTGTGCTCCTTGAAAACTTCAGGGTACAAAGTTTTTTGCAATGTCAAATTCATGAAAAGTCGAGAAAATTCTCCGTTTTTTGAATTGACCGAAAGACTGTCGCCGTCAGGTTACCTTCTGTCGGTATAAAAAATTACTGTTTTGTTGAAGCACATCGAAATATAACGTATGTAGAATAAGTATGTTGAATATATGTACAATATTTTATACATAAATGTATTTTATTTAAATATGTTATTTTACTTTAATAACCTGAATTTATTAAAATACTAACATTAAAAAAATTTGAATGAAATTAATTTTTAGAAAATTGTCTACGCCCTTATTTGAAAGTGTAATAATAAAGGTGACGTAATTTTTTTGTTTATTCCCTCCCTCCCCACCGTCACAATCATCACATAAGTTATAACCCCCCCCCCCCCCCCCCCCCCCCCCCCCGCGTGTGACGTAGTTTGTGAACAGCCCCTTAGTAGTATCCCGTGATGTATAAAAAAATAAACACATTAAAATTATTAAATAATTTAATAATTATTATTAATATTAAAAAATTAATTATATTTATTTTTCTATAAAAAGCAAATTTATTTTAAAACAAATTTGTAAAAAAACAAAACACGGCCATCAGCTGTTTTGTAGTGTGTAGAGAGTCAAGGCCTGGGCTGAGTGAATAAGGAGAGTGGTGTTTAGGCTTAAGTTGTGATGAACTAAATAGGAGTGAATTGAAGGTGAAATTGATCTGCAAAGAAGGTATTGTTGTTTGTTTATATGTACAGGATATATGCCCAGAAATATATAACTTAAATTTAAAAAAATGCCAAAATATAAAACAAAAAAAGATTGAATTAGTTTTAAGATTTTGACGTGACTACGTCTAATAAATCGATGCGACGGGCCGCATGTTCGAAAAAGTGTGACGTCATGTCACGTTCCCCAAGAGAGCGAGGGAGACGTCATGTGACTAAAATTATTAAAATTACTAATTAATTACTCCTCATGACCTTTGACCCCACGTGACCATCACCCCCCCCCCCTCCACAGCTGGGAATCACCCACCATCGTACATCCCCAGATCAATAAGTTTCCGCTCTCCCTCTAAACCCCAATACGTTTCCACTCTCCCTCTAAACCTCATTACGTTTCCGCTCTCCCTCTAAACCTCAATAAGTTTCCGCTCTCCCTCTAAACATCAATAAGTTTCCTCTCTCCCTCTAAACCTCAATAAGTTTCAGCTCTCTCCCTAAACCTTAATAAGTTTCCGCTCTCCCTCTAAACCTCAATAAGTTTCCGTTCTCCCTCCAATTCAGTCTGATTTTGTGACCTTGAACAGGCACTTGCGTGTTCAAGCATGTCGAACCCTGCATTCGTGTAGCCTACCTTATCATGTCCTATCATCATCATCATCATCATTGTATTCAGTATTATTTAAAACTGGAGTATTATGATGGAAAAATCGCCTACCTACACTTTTGAGCATGCCGTCCTTCGGTGCCTTGAATAGTATTGCATTTAAAAATATAATTCAAAGCTCGTCATATTGAGTATGTTGTCCGATTGGAGTAATATGTGCGAAAAAATATTTATCTTCAATTCCGAGCATGCCGTCCTTCGGTGCCTTGAATAGTATTGCATTTAAAAATATAATTCAAAGCTCGTCATATTGAGTATGTTGTCCGATTGGAGTAATATGTGCGAAAAAATATTTATCTTCAATTCCGAGCATGCCGTCCTTCGGTGCCTTGAATGGTATTGCATTTAAAAATATAATTCAAAGCTCGTCATATTGAGTATGTTGTCCGATTGGAGTAATATGTGCGAAAAAATATTTATCTTCACCTGCCTACAACCGAAGGCGGCGATTGGCGCCGTTAATTATCAATGAACTTGTTTCCATTTTATTTTCCTTCCACTTCTTTTGTGTATTATACTACTGTGATGTTATGACGTAGTCACGTCAACCTACCGGCCGTAAACCGACTTTACAGACAACCAATTTTTTTTATTTTGAGTTTTGTTTCTTTCAATGTTTAGTTTTTTTTTTTTCAATTTTATAATGTAGATGTAAAAAAATAAACCCAAAGTATTTTTTCTCGTAAATTTTATTCAATTCATTTTCCCTGTTGTCCCAGTAAGATAATTTGAAAACGTTTGGATTAGATTTATGTAATATCATTGAAAAAAAAATTAAAAATGGCATCTCTTTAAGAAATCCAAATGAAAAGTTTGTTCATTGGAATTTTTTAAAAAATTATGTGCACTTTCTTCAAAATTGCACATCTTGAACTTTTGATATTTTTTTAGGGCCCTTTAAGGAAATTACTTTAGAATTCAAAATTAAATAGAAGACCAGTTATACAATTTCTACAGGAAATTTGGTAATTTATTGTTTATTATTTATTCTTTTTGTTTTAATTATTATTTCATATTTTATATTTATTATTTGAATTATATATATTTATTTAATTATTTTAATTTTACATTAACATATATTTTTTTATCACAATCCAGATCACCTAAACACACGAATTAGTTCATGAGTCTAACGGTAAAAACAAGAAGCGGGAAATTAGAATTATGAGATTGGAATAACAAGGGCAAGGTTTATCAATACCTCTTTCTCCAAGTATTGATCAGATAACTGTTGTTGATTGGAATTGAAATTACTTACTAGACAATTATCACTACTAGCTTTAGAAGGAAGAGAAATATCTCTCGACATTTTCACATGAGGAATGTAATTGTTTACTAATGTTGTAATGTTTACATTTTCCTTCATATATAGTCAAGAAAAATTGAGATAATGAATGCAATAACAAGGAACTTTCGTAACTTGGAATTTTTTTTTTTTTTTGTATTTGTATGTTTAAAATTGGACTAATATTATCAGTGACATTGCGAAAAAAAAAAAAAAGTATTAAAACATGGAGAGATTTCCGTAATGTTAAGTCATGTTTGTCTGACAAAATCCTCTTTATATAGACACAGCTTTGATAAAAAAAAAAGAACAAACATAAATTAACAAAATAAAAAAGTAATTAACTCATTAAATTGCATAACGTTCTTATTCTATAATAAAAAAAAGATAGATTGGGATGTTGTGCGTTCTTTGGCATCAACAGAGCATCCAGGGGGGAGTAAATCGAAATATAATGTCACATTTACAGAATTATTATTATTATGTCAGGTGAAAAATGTTGAACATGGTTAATATAATAGTGAATAGTAAGTTACTATTATATTTACCTTGGAACATGTCAACCTTGGGATAGGACGTCAAGTGATGTTCCGAGCCTATGTGATAATAAGTAAACCTGGATAGGTGTTTAGGACTCCCATAGCAGAGTCGGGTTCATGTTTACCAACTTACTATAATTAAATTACAGTGACCTAGCATTAAATTTATGCTGCCCCCCCTCCCCCCCCCCCCGCTATCATTATTGAGACGTCACATAACCTATTTTTCATTTGGGCTTATAAGAAATTTCATCACAATCCGAGCCTCCGTTAATGACCTAGTACTATATTATGCTTTCGAATGTCAGATACTCGTTAATGAGTCGTAGGTAACTTATGTAACTATACCTGGGTAGGCAAAATTTCGGTCTCCCGTTGTAGAGCTAACAGGGAAGGGATAAGAGCATTCGATGTTTAGGTCCCTTGGTGTACACAACAACCCTCCCAGTATGTCTAAATCTGTCTAAGGTTGACTATCATCGTTTTTGGTAGCTGTCCATCTACCGACATTACTGTCCTAATGTCAGAAAATATGTGAAAACGGTTCTACAAAGCCCACCTGTATTCTATATTTCCTTCTTGAAAATTTTAGATCGCACCTAAAGGAAACTTATTTTATCTTTCATGTGGTCTCAAATTAGCTCAGGATCGCGAGTTGAAAATTTAGACTAGACTCTTAATTGAAAAATAATCTTGAGCACGTCGTCCTTCAGACCGGACTTAAATGATGGTGACGAATATTTTAGACGTCTCAACTTGTTAAATACCCTTAGCCAAGATAACTGGGAAGAGAAAACACTTTGAGCACGCTGTCCCTCGTAGTTGAAGCCCGGGCATTTGTCAAAATAACAAAATTCCTAACTTATGGTTAACTATCATCTTTTCTGGTCAATAGCTATCCACCAAATGGCCCTAATTTCACGTTTCATTTGAGCTTATAAGAATGCCACATGGGAAATTTAAACAGCTGTTAGTGTGTTGAAACTAATTTTACGATGCGCCCCCCTATCATTCCGAAATTTGAGATGTCACATAACCTATTTTTCATATGAGCTTAGAAGAATTTTATCTATACATAAGATATTATAAAGGTACATAAACAAAATTACAAAAACTACATTTTAGATAGTAGACCCCAGGGGGGGGGGGGGGGGGGGGGGTCGCCCCCACTCTTCGCCTGGTTTGCGGGCTGAGGTGTCTATGAATCCACTCCCAATTGATTTTAGATATAACGCAACTTTCAAAACATCTCGAAAACTATTGCTCGTACAAGAAAACTAAAAATATCGGAAAACCTAGTTTTTGTGTGAAGAATCTGAAAATCATACCCAAAAATTTGTAAAAATTAAATTTTTTTATGATTTAATTTAACTGAGGTGTGTGTTGTGTCAATGTTTAAGCCTATATCTGAAACGTGTTCTTATACCCTATTTTTAAATTGCCTACCATTTTTACTTACATAAACAAAATTACAAAAACTACATTTTAGATAGTAAACCTCACTTTTTTCTTCTGTTTTTCTTTTTTCTTTAGTGCTGTTGAGATGTTTGTATAATGTATTATTTGTTCTGGAACCTACCCAACAGTCCTCTTTTTTAAGTATATTGTCTTTGAAGATGGTAGCAATACCGAAAGTACTCCCATATTATATAAATTTTGTGAAATAGACAATAATTTTTTTTTTTTTAGATACCTTTTACCATATTTTTTTATAAGTGCTTCAAAATATCTCGGCTAAAAATGTTACAATCAGTAACAAAAATTTTCGGACAATTTAAAATTTTGTTTTTCTTTTGCAGTTACACGTAGTTATATGGCAAAATATCTAATTCAAGCAAAGTTTTAAATTTCGAGATCATCAATCATTTCAAAACTCCGAAAAACAATTAATTAAACATTTACATCTAATAGGAAATGTTGCATTAATAATTGAAGACAAGTAATTGAGGTAACAAAATAGTCTGGACAGCTGTTGTTTGTTTTGTAAACAGAAGGGACTCTGATCATGGTCTGTAATCCCTTCTCAACCAACCGCTAATACCGAACAGATGAAATGTGTTTATATACTTCTATTACTGCATTCAGTAGTTATTTGTATTTCCTGCTGTCAAGATGGGTCGAACATCTTTTGAAGTTCAACAGATAATAATTTTTAATTATGAAAATGGATTAAGTGTCCGCAAAATCGATGGTATGGTAGGCCGAAGTAAAAGCACCGTAGCCGATGTAATTCGAAGGTATAAGCACGAGGATCGGATAGATTTGAAATCTTCCTCTGGCAGTCCAAGAGTATTGAATGAGCGAGAAAGGCGAAGCGTTGTCCGGAAAATTAAAAACAAGCCCTCGATGAGTGCACCTCAGATCGCCGCCGAGGTATACAGAGAAACAGGAAAGAAAGTTCACCCATAAAATGTTCGAAGAATTCTAAAAGAAGCAGGATATAATGGAAGAGTACCAAGAAAAAAACAGTTTGTGAGTGAAAAACATAGAAAAAAAAGATTGAGCTTCGCAAAAGAGTTCCAGAATCATTCAGAATTTTTTTTGGAGTAATGTAATTTTTTGTGATGAATCTAAGTTTAATATATTTGGTCCCGACAGTCGCGATAAAATTTGGAGAAGGCGTAATGAGGAGCTGAATCTGTGATGGTGTGGGGGGTGTATGGCGTCTAGTGGAGTTGTTGAACTGGTTTTCATTGTGGTTTCAGTTTGACTGGAAACGTTTATGCCGAATTACTAAGGAGCAATTTGAAAAAGAGTGCTGAAAAACTTGGGATTTCACGGACTTTTCATTTTTACCAAAAAAACGATCCGAAACACACCTGTGAATTGGTACGTACTTGGCTTTTGTATAACTGCCCTAAAGTTATGACCCCCCCCCCCCCCCCCCCCCCCCCCCCCCCCCCCCCCCCCCCCCCCCCCCCCATCGCCCGATCTTAACCCAATTGAACACGTATGGGGTGAGCTCGACAGGAAAATTCGATTAACGCCCATTGCTTCAAAAAACGAATTGAAACAAAAGTTATTAGAAGAGTGGGGTAAAATATCTCCAAATTTCACCAAAAAATTAGTTTCATCATCAATGCCGAATCGAATGAAAGATGTTATTACACAAAAAGGGTACCCAACCAAATATTAATTAACATTATGGTTTTTGAATTTGTGAAATCGTAAAAAAAAACATTGAATTTATTTATAGTTGTTTACATTTTTGTCCGAAAATTGTTGTTACCTACATTACTTGTTATAAAATTTATTAAATTAAAATATTCATTTGTTCTAATCAAAGCTGTTTTTTTCTTTATCCTAGCCCACATTTGAATTCTTATTCTTGATTGAAAAATGGCTTTAATTATTTTTTTAAATTATTTTTTATTATTTTTGCATTTAATTATTATAATTTTTTATTGATAAATCATACTGTCCGAACATTTTTGTTAGGTACTGACTGTAAGTTCCCTTAGAAAGTTAAAGTATTGAGTATAACTGGGGAAGTATAAAAGTACATAGTTGGTTCAATATGAAAAGATACATCTGAAATTGACAGGGGCGTAGCCAGGATTTTGTGCAGGGGACTCTTCGCCTGGTTTGCGGACTGAGGTGTCTATGAATCCACTCCCCATTGATTTTAGATATAACGCAACATTCAAAAACCAATATCTCGAAAACTATTGCTCTTACAAGAAAACTAAAAATATCGGAAAACCTAGTTTTTTTGGTGAAGCATCAGAAAATCTTAGTTAAACGTTTGGAGGAATTAAATTTTTTTACGATTTAATTTCACTGAGGTGTGTGTTGTGTCATATTATTTCTTTGTCTATATTCTCTACTTTATTTGTATTGTTGTTGTATTATATTATATACCTTAGAATGTGTTATTATGTTGTTTAGTTTTATTCTATACCTGTTTGTGAGAGTGCTGACTCAAACGGTGAGTTTTCCAGAGCATCCCTGTCTGAAACAACGAAACATGGCATTAGTATCATTCTACAACTTAAACTGTCTGAGGTCTGTATATTACGTATTTTGAAACCTATTTGGATTTTATTATTGTCAGGTTTCTTCGTTTAAACAAAGACCATACTAATAGTTTTTAGCTTTCCAATCTCTCTGTTTGTCCCATCATCACAAGAAAATGAATTGAACATATTTCAACCAAATTTCATAACATGTAGGATACAAATGATTTTAAGATCATTTAATAGAACGGGGTTTACTTGGAGACAGAGTTATTTCATGTGTGTGCTGAAAGCTTCTCAATCTTTGTCGGGCTATCGGTTTCAGGTAAAGCAATATAACGCAACGTTATTGCCTTGCAACGCCGGATAACCTGCTAGTTAATAATTAAATTGATTAGAATTCTTATAGCTTGAAAGTGAAGGACAGATTTAAAAATTTCAGCATGAAAATGTGTTATTTAACAAAAATTTTAATTGTAAAATTGTCATCAGTCTTAATGACCCGTTAAGTCCAAAAGAATGCTTGACAAACTCAAAATGCAAGGAGAAAACACAACTGTCTTTATACAGGGTGTAACAAGTCGAGAGGGCGGTACTTAGGGATCTTATAGTAAACTTAATTCTGAACAAAAAAGTTCCTATAAACATAGGTCCGCAATGGCTTTGTTTAAAAGTTATAATAAAAAGGTAAATCTTGGTATAAGGGATTAGGATCTGAACAGGGTTCAAGGTTCAACACCATTCATGTTTATGAATGTTGGGTTCTATTTCAATGCAACCAATCTCATTTATTGTGAATCAGTTTTGCATAAAATGCAGCGAATATTCACCGCTATCTCCTTTCGCCAATATTTCTTCCTGCCCGATTCAATTCGGATGCAATGCTAAATCTATTGGAAAATAATCTAGTGGACATCCTCGAGGATATCCCATTGAACCTGCGAGTATATAGTTGGTTTCAAATGGATGTATGCCCAGCACATAATGACAGAGTCATTCGTGATTGGATGGACAGAAATTATCCAAGGAGATGGATCGGACGCTTTGGACTAGTAAGATGGCCTGCAAAAAGCTCCAACTTAACGCCCATGGGTTTTACGTTTGGGGGGCGTTAAAAACCAACGTTCATTCGCAATCTGTAAACACTAGGGTAGAACTGGTTGAACGGATTCAGAGCGCTTGTGACGAAATGAGAGGACAGGAACAAGAGGTACTAACAGCCATAAATCCAGTTGCCCGGAGGTGTCAATTATGTGTACGAC
This sequence comes from Aradus depressus, assembly GCA_963662175.1. NCBI lineage: Eukaryota > Metazoa > Arthropoda > Insecta > Hemiptera > Aradidae > Aradus > Aradus depressus. The sequence goes on along the minus strand of OY759221.1, from coordinate 44,741,768 downwards.
AACAGGGAAGACATTTTGAACAATTATTGTAGTTACTCTTTACTTTCAAGTGATTAGTGTTGTATTAGCGTTTTTTGATTATAACTAACTAACAAAAATCTTCTTAAGTTTATTGAAATCGTGCGAAAATTTCTTGATTGTGTTTTTAAAGGAATTTCACGTTTCAATGTCTCATAAACACATTTTGACAATTTTCGTTATGATTTCGATATGGGAATGGAACTCTGTAAGCACGATTGTAGCAATAAACTTAAATGTTTACATGAAAATGTCACATGAAAATTGAGTCTACTTAAGGCAAAACTGAACTTTATATTAAATGGGATTTTCGAACATCCAGTTTGTGAAATAATATATGCCAAAATTCGTCTTAAAATGACATCTCGAAACACACTTTTTTAAGCGTTTCCTTGATTCATGCGAAAACGGTTAATCCTATGGAAAAAATTCGTCCACCAAAACTGTTCCTTATTAAATTTCCAACTCATTAAGTTGATTGATATTGGGAGATTAAATTTAACATTATTTTTAAATTAACTATTTTCATTATCATTTATAGTTTAATTATAGGTTTTCATTTTTAATACCATTCTAGTGAAAATATGATAAAGAAACATCAAATGAACATTGCAAATAACTAGGTATTTACATCGTAACTTACTAATACATTCCATAAAATACTGACTCAATGAATCTTTTGTCTCCTGTATATGTAGAATTTCTAAAAGAATTATCATTGTTCAGATATTAACTGAACTGGAACTGTCAGGAAGTAGGTAACAAGTCGATTTAAAAGAACCTTTTAGATGAACAGCAACATTACATAGAAAAATAATGAAACTTTTTGTAAACATCAAACGATTAGCAATAAGTCATTAGAATGAAAGTAAACAGATTTAAATCACCTGCTTTGGTTTTCAGTCAAATCGACCGAAGATAAAGGGGGATGAGGGGAGAAGATCTCAACTCCAAACCATTTCCTTTTCAGAAATTATTATTTTTTTTTCAAAACACACATAATAAATGTTTATAAACAATTTTTTTTAAATTCTCACCTGTAAATCTTTCATTTTTTATGTATTCTATTTTTAAATGTTTGAACCAATTCCTCGCACATCCGAGAGAGAGAGAGTGGAAGTGATTGTTCTGAAAGCAAATTTGTTTTGGTCGTAGAATTTCAAAATTTTATTCACAACTTTGCGTGTCACAAGATAAAAAAAACAACACTTTGTTCCGTGTCTGTTTGTTCCCCTGTTCGTCCCCTAAATCTTTGTCACAAGCTCAACTAAAGAACCACTGAACGGATTTTTATGAAATTGAGTATATAATCATAAGTTCGGTTTGGTATGTTGATAGTCTCATTTTAAATTTTGCAATATTGGTTAATAATTAAAAATTGTTAACATGCAACTATTTTTGAAAAAGGTAGTATTTTTTTAGGTCATAAAATTCATTGTGATAAAAATGTTACTGCCCAAAAAAGTACAGATAATAGTAATAATCAGCTGAACCGTAATTAACTAAAGGTAGGTTCACATGCGATGTAGTTTTGTACAATTACTTGGGAGTTTATTAATGTCATGATCATTTTCCTTTCTTTATTGTTATATATATACACCTAGTCCTGCCATAAATACTGTTACAAAAGTTGAACTTTGATTAAATCCTTGGGTATTGTTTACAGAAGCCTCTTCTATATCACATTGTTTACTTTGCACATCAGCCTAATAATCCCAATTAGTTTGTATTTTTCTTCCTCTCAGTTAACATGGAGTGGGGTGATAAAGAAAACCGGATTGCCGTGCTCGCCTTATACACAGTTGGAAAATCTAACTCAGAGATTTTCAGCACTTTGGAACCTTTAGATATCAGCCGTATGTTCGTGTACCGCACTATAAATCGTTACAATGAGACCCTGTATGTATGTGACACGTTCCCGCAATGTGAGAACGGATAATGCAGTGACAGCAATGGCTGCTCGAATCAGGAGAAATTTTATCCGAAAAAAAAAAAAAATCATGTCTAGGGAAATGGGAATCTCTGTCAGATCGATGTCTCGCATAATAAAAGGTGACCCTAGGATGGGTGCATTCCGAAGGACGACCGGACAAAGGCTGACCGCTTCCTTAAAAAGAATTAGGGTGGAGAGATCAAAAGTGCTCCTTTGTCGTTACGCCAATGGTCTCGATCGGAAAATTTTGTGCAGCGATGAGAACATTTTTAAGATTTAAGAGAAATGTAATCTCCAAATTGATCGTGTGTACGCGCACAGCTCTAAAGAGGCTCAGGAAGTGATTGGAAGAGTGGAGACAGGTCATTACCCTTCTTCAGGGATGGTTTGGAGGGGAGTGAGCTATTACGGCACCACGAAGTTACATTTTTGTGAAAAAGGAGTTAAAACATCTGCTAAAAATTATCAGGACGATATTTTGGAAGCTGTTGTGAAGCCTCTGAATGATACTCTGTTCGCTGGAAGTCACTGGGTTTTTCAGGAGGATTCCGCTCTTGCTCGTAAGGCCAGGTCAACTCAGCAGTGGCTGCAGAGGAACATTTCTAAGTTCATCTCCGCCTCGGATTGGCCCTCAGGAAGCCCTGATCTAAACCCACTCGACTACCGGCTGTGGTCAAAACTGGAGAGGATGCCCTGCCACAGAGCACACTCTAACTTGAGCACTTTAGCCTCAGACAATCACTGATCCGCGCAGTTGAGCGTTTTCCTCAAGAACTGATGCGTACTGCCGTTGACGACTGGCCACGGAGACTAAAAGCTTGTGAGCAGGCAAAAGGGGGACATTTGAGTTATTTTATTTTATGTTTATAACAATTTATTTTCTAATAAAGTTTTTTTGAAGAGCTCGTTTTTCTGTTGAGTGCTGTATACATTTCCTTGTAACAATATTTATGGCAGGACTAGGTATATATATTTTGCAGAAGGCCAGGAGTGAAGAGCAGACGCAAGGAGTCACTTAGTGACTCAGTGTTAAGGTGAGACTACTTAGACGACCAGTGTAAACTGGACTTTAGCCTAAATAGCAATATCGTCATAGGTCTGTTTAAACATTGATACTGTGGTTTTTTTTTTCTGTTACAGTTAAATTGCAAAAACAGAACGGTCAGGGAGCATATTTCGCCGAAATAACAAGCTTCATGGCAAAAATCGTAGAAGGAGCAATGAATGCCTGCTGCAGACCCAAAGCTGATGGAGAATGGAATAGGACTTTTAGATGAGAATACTCTAGAATGAAAGAGTTCCCAGAGAAAAAATGAGAATGTGTATCCTCAGCGGGGAATATGCAGTGGACATGAAGAGCAGAGAGTCAGCACCAGAGGCTACAGCAAAGTCTGTGAGGCACATAGACGGCTTCACCGAGGTGGCATCGAGACCCGTGACAGTCCACTGGCTAAACACCTTAAGAAACTACTAGAAAGTTGGAGTCTACCTGGAGCCAGTCCTCGAAGATTCAGAGAAATGAGGAGGCAAACCGGGTGTAGAATTTGGATAAGTCATGGACAGAAAGAAACACATGTAGACAGTTGATGATGTTGCACGATAAGGCGGTAGTTCATGTCCTGGATAGATTCGAGGTTCACATTTTTGGCGGAGACATGATAAGAGAGGAGACATTTAGAAGGTCGGACCATGGTTAGGACCTTGGTTCTCAAGAAAACTGGGAGACTGAATCCATCGGATCCAGGCAAAATAAGTTATAGAAAGGAGATTGAGGGCGCCGGTAGCGTGCTACTGAGCTCAAGATCGCGGGTTCATAATTTAGAATTCCCATAGTAGATTCGAGCTCATGTCCACCAGAGCTATATGACCTCGCAATTAAAGCCCGGGCATGAACCACAATAACTAACTAGAAAATAGGAAGTCAAGTGCTTCCAGGGAGGGGATAAGATCATTGTGTGCTTAGGTCCCTTGACACATACACTCCCATCCAATGATGGGCATTATTGAATAAATGTTTATTCAATAAAGTTATTCAATATTTTTTTAGTGATTAGTGTTTTAATCATGAAGCAAGTTACAGTTTTATTCTATAAATTATTCGTTATTCTTTAACCGTTATCATTATATTAGGTAATTTATGAATGATGATTATTTTTTAATGTGTTGTATTTTTTAAAGGCGAAATAACTAATAGCTTCATTGGATTAGAATTTAAGAATTCCTGCCCCCCCATCCCCCCCCTGGTCACAGGTTTTTGACAACTGTTTGTTTATAATGTGAAATACGTTATGTTTACAAAATTAAATGGATAAAGTAAAGTGTAAACAATGGATTAGTTCGATAAACATGGTACATGGTACATCAGTGTTGAGTGTTAGTTCCTGTCGTTACAACTAAAGTAAAGTTAAATATCTTTTTTACTTTTTTCTGGTGTTAAATTTTTTTAAAATTTTTATTATGAATGAAATTTAAAGCGATTCCGACACCCATGGGAGTATGGGTTTGTCAACATTGTCAGTTATTGCTCTAGAACAAAATGAATCAAACCAATCAACACGTGTCAAGTGCCAACCTAATGAGGTTAAAATTAAAGTTAGTAGGTTTTCATCTTCAAATTTTATTTCTCATTTAAAACGGCGCCATGAAAAAAGTCCATTTGAAGAGTATTAGAAGTACATAGCAGGGAAAAAAAAATAATAATAACTTAAGAGAAACTCAATCGAGCAAATGCTTGAAAAAAATCACACAAACCGATTTTGACCGTAATATTGTTAAGTTCTTAATACACTCTAGTTAAAGATTTTAATGTTTTCTTCAATGTTTTGAGCCGAGGAAGTATATATAATACACTATTTTTTTTATAATATATATTTTCTAAAGAATAAAGGTTTAGTTGGTTTTGCACAATGTGTTTTCATTTATTTAACCAAATTCAAAATTATGCAAACGAAAATCCAATTGAACATTTTTCAAAACCTAAATATGGTGTAATGGAATTACTACTAAGTAAAAATATAAGAAAATAAATTATTGATTACATTTATGCGATGGTCCTGAGCCTGTGCGATGTCAGGTACTCATTAAAGTCCCCTATAATCCTGGGTAGACAATTTAGGACTCTAAAGTAGAGCTCATGTCCATCAGAGAGACGAGAGAGCGCTATGTTAGTAGGAGAGTTAAAGCCCGGGCAAGAGACAATAACTATGTAGTTAGTCATTCCATGCCAAACCAACCAGTCACTCAACCTGACCATCTCAGATTTCAATGAAACCTTCAGGAATAATTCTTCCTAATGATATAAATGAGAATATATTTTTATAATTTTTTTATCTCATTGGGTTTTTATGTAATTAATTTTTTTTAATTAGAAAAATCATACTTTTTTAGCTTGCATTAACATCTTCAATGTTGAATATCTCAGGTTCTATAAGGCCTAGAGAGCTGTTCCACCACTCATTTTAAAGATATTTTAATAAGGTTTAATTTAATATGCAACTTGACTATGTTTGAAGATTTTTATTTTTTTTTAATTTTAAAGATAGGTAGGTAGTGTTTTTTTTAATTTTGAAAAAAATATATGTTTTTTGTACTATTATAAGCTTTAAATCTTGAAACTTATAAAGTGGGATCTCAATGGGACCTTCGAAAAAAAAAAAAAATAGCTAAACATACACACAAATTACATTAAGGGTTAGATTATAAAAAAAAAAATTACTAAACTCCTGTAAACAAATTAGGGATTGCAAGTGAATAAATAGTCTGGTAATGACAGATGTTCTTTTTGGCACAAAGCCAGTACAGTCTTGTCTGATTTCATGTTCTTGCAGGTGTGTGATTCATGCCCACTCTAGGTCAACTTTTGCTTAATTTTGGAGGAGGATCTTAGATCTTGGTGAGTGTATTACACTTAGTTGTGTTACCATCTATTAATCTCCGCTAGAGATTCGCCGATAATATTTTCTGGTTGATTTCTATGAGGTCAGAAGAGGATCAGTCCTTCTACGAATGGTTTTCTTTAGTGCAGTAAATTTAATTTCTTTTCGGTTTAAAAACTTTTTATAAAGTAACATTTTTCAGTTGGGATAACCTTTTTTGCATAAATCAGTTATACGAAAACGATGAACATAACGTTATTTACTTTGTTCGAAATTTGTCTTGTCATTGTTGAGTTATAATCAGGTATACTACTTATAAACAGGCACTCAAAAATATATATATAGCTATGTCCCATTCATTAGTCAACCATTGGTGCCTAGTCCAGATATCAGTATTTAGGAGGGTTTTGTATGGTTATAATTGAAGAATATATTAAGAATAATTAATCCATTTGTTCTGGTGTTCAAAGCTGCCGGTTATTGTCACCGCCTCTTCAGGGGGTCGTTCTTAAAAATTAATGTTTTAACCAGAACTCCGAGTGCAGTGCCACAAAAGCCGCGAAGCCGAGCTTATTTATAATTTTCTTTTTTAAATATCCGCTTCGCGAAAAACGGATCAGATTACGAATATTTCACCAAAGATCAAATCATAAAATATTCCAACAAAATGTTGACTTTTCGTGCGAATGCTAGAGATCCATAAGATCGAGAAAAAGTCATTTAGTCATTTATCCTATAGTTCGTGGAAGAAATATTTAATATACATCTGTGCATGCCCTCCAAGTTCGAATTCGAAGTATGCCTTTTTAAACCCCTTTAAACTGTTAAGTTTGATGCCTTTGTCTGTGAGTGTGTGTGTGTCTGTTTGTGGCATCGTAGCTCCAGTACTGCTAAACCGACTTCAAAGCGTTTTTTTTGTTTCAAAAGCTGGTATTTGCGAGATAGTTCTTAGCCATGTTTGGTAGAAATCGGGTATGCCGTCTCCAAGAGAGATTTTACTTTTAGAGATACTTTAATCACCATAGAGATCGTATAACTGATCACTATACCACTTTTAAAAATGAAAATACGACTCCTTTGACAGAACGCGCCCATTTTCGAAATCCGTCGAAATTCAAAAAAATTGATTAACTTATAATCTTCCGTGATGTAACATTCGGTCAGAAAACGTCGTACAACTGGGGAAGAAAAAAAGCTATACTTTAATGTTTCGTGGGGGGGGGGGGGGGGGGGCGAGGAAACATTCTGAGGCGGAGGGGGGCAACATTTGGAGTTACACCACTGCTCGGACCCTTGGACTTCTTACTTTCGCGATAACTTAAGAACAGAGTCATATTGGCAACAGAGATAGCAACTCACCAGCTCTGACAGGAAGACTGGAGATGGGATGGTCCATGTCCCTGTTTGTATATCTTCCTTGCCCTGTCATACTACTTGGCTGCACTGCGCTGCTTTCTCAACCGCGGCGATGACACTGTCTCAACTGGCGCTAATTGGCGCACCTCATCTCACCTCTCTGCCAGCCCCCTCCTCTCATGTGACATGGGGAGGGGGGGTCATCATTTGATGGAACATTAGCCTCAAGTGCCTCGGACCAGGTCACATCCAGGAATCCATGATTTAAGGGATTCAGCCTATGCAGCTTCAATAATTGAAAAATAATAATAATTTTTTGTAACCATTTTCTTTCTCGCAAGGAAATCTTTGGAACCTGTGTCCCGCACATACGGACGATAGAGGGAGCTTTATGATCGTTTCTGAGAGTCAAAAATGTTTTTCGTCTTGGATTTCAGCTGAATATGAGCACCTTGTTGTGCCTTGTCTATCCGTGACAGTTTCCTAAACCCTTATCACAAGCCTAACTCAAGAACCACTGAAACATTTTTATGAAACTTGGCACATAAGTTTATTTTGACAAGTAGACGGTTCAATTTAAAATGTTGAATAATTAGATAATAATTAATGGCTATTAATCTGCAACATTTTTCATCTTATCACAAAATTTGTAATGACAAAAAAGTTTCTACTCAGCAAAATGCAGATAGTGATAATAATCAGCTGATATTTGAAAGTAAGCTCACATGCGTGGAAGCTGTTTGCACTTACTGGGCAGACATTATTTTTTTACCTACCGCCTGCATGTAAAAAAATATAATTATTGAGATTTCAAGGAATGCAAAATTCTTCTTCTCTAGTTTTTCTCAACTTCCTCAGCTTTATGTTATGTGATGATATAAGAACGGTCAGACATTCGGTGTCGAGTTATAACTAGAATTTCATGTTTCACTATAGACATATCGTCCTTCAATTTTATATTATTGATATTCAGCCAAATCGACCTATGAGAAGGGGGCGCAACTCAAAAACGCTAATAACTGAATTTCTTGCAATCATGTCTTCTATTCTCAAAATATAGAAACTGCAGTTTTCACTGAAAGCCCGCTGGATAGCACAGATTTTGAAGATATTCTTCTAAGAAGATTTGGACTTCTAAAAAAACTGACAAAGTGCTAGCCTTTCTAAACCAGATAAGATACACTCCTTATAATCCTTATCAAGCTGATAAGAGAAGTAGCCACGGGTTTCACTTTAGGTCAGGTCATAATCACTGGCGCAACTAACTATCTCGGAGGGCACACGGACATGGCTCCCGTTGGAGCTCCGTCTCAGTTCAACAAAGTTGCAAGAACAGAACACTTTGGTTAGGTTGAAAATTGCTGGATCACATCAGCTCTAGTGGAGCTTTTCATTTAACCTAGTGATTCTTAAACTGTTTTTTCTTTCTTTTTTTTTAGTTGGTTAGGTCGACTCATGGTGGTACGCAGCTCATACGTCCAGCTGCACAGGATTCATCAAGGGACTTGCAGAGTGCGAGGAGATGGTTCAATGCAAATGGACTCTATCTAAACGAACGGAAGACCAAGAAGATTTCTAATAGAAATAAAAGACGTTGTCTTCCCACTTTTTTATTTATACCAGAACCGGTTTTCGACGCAACAGCGTCATCATCAGTGGTTCATCTATCATAGAATAACAAAGATATACAAATAATAAAAAGTATAAATAATTCCTAAAGCATCAGGGTACAGAGTAAAATTATAAAATTACCCACCCACACAGCACAGCGGTTGGAAGATAACTGGCATAGCTCTAAGGGGTGGGGATAGCCAGGTTCACCCACTCTCTCAACATGCAAAAACCATTCATTCTAATATCTATCATTCATTCTAATAAATACAATAAGTCTGTACATAATATAACCTATACATAAAAAATTAAAATAAATACATAAATAAATACAATGTTGAAAATATCACAGACTTGAAATAAAATACACAATAAATATCATTATAAAACCAGCCAAAACCTATTTACAATACATCTCTCACAGGACAGCTACTTCCCTTAGTTTTGGGCCAATCTCTCACACCAGGTAGGTCAGGCAGCAGAAGGGAGTTTTTAACCATCTTACATCACATATGGACCAAGAAGATTCTGTTTGGGTATAAATCCTTGTGATCCATTTTATAGAAAAGGTTGATCTCCTGGGACTGACACTGGACAGAAGGTTGGACTGGGCAGATCACATAGAGGCGGTGTCCAGGAAGCTGAACAGGGTGATCTACTTGGCGAGGAAGTTGGCCCCAGTTGTGAACCGATATGTCATGAAACCGGTTTATTATGGACTATTTTAGCCTCACCTTAACTATAGATTCTCCTCTAGGGCTCTGCTCCAAGATGTAGCCGTTTATTTAGACTCCAGAAGAGAGTTGTACATTCTGAACAGTCTGACCTATGTCAAACAGACACTGAGAGTACAGTCAGGTAGAGCCGGTAAACCAGTACCAGTTGAGATCTCAACACAATCTGATCATGCCTAGAAGGCTGGAAAAGACCAGGAGATGCTACCACCTTCTGTGTCTCAAACTTTTCAACTGCTTATCACAGGAAGTAAGATATTTGAGTGATCTTTATCACATCAAAAAATACTTTTTTCTTAAAAATTCCTTTATATTTTTATTAAAGTCTTTCTTTAATAAAAATATAAAGGAATTTTTAAGAAAAAAATATTTTTACAATATAGATGACTTTATGAATTTTAAATTAATAAATATAGTAAACAATTGTGTAGTATTTCTTTGGCAATCATTATTATTATCAAACTACCGAGGAGGAACCATTCCTTGCAAAAAATGCAGCTTGTAGTGTACAAAGGTCTGCGGCCAGAGCGACTTGGTCTCAAGGTAAAACTCTTATTTCTAACATCATCACCTTTCAGCACATATACTTCTAGAAAGGCTGACGACCTTATGCTGATCCCAGTGCCACGTCCACTACGAATCCATTCTCAGATGTGCTTGGAGAGCAACCACCTCCATAGCACCTGTCTAGCTAAGACTAGATTGAGGCCCAGAATGATGTCACAATGACCTTGAACCCTGGAGGGGTTAGATCACCTGATCCTCCACCACTCCAAGGGTCAATTGGACTCGTGCCAACGGACTTCATATTCCCGAAGGCTTAAAATGTTTGCAGTTACACCTCCCTTGGGGAAGACCTTAAGACCCACACCTCCCATTTCTGCCTAAAATTTAGGGTATTTGCAATTTTTAGGTCATAGACTGAATAAATGCTTCCTCAGTGAGAAGAACGTTTTTAAACTTAAGTTTTTGTCGCGTTAGCGTTCAAACATTGTTTTATTTAATCTTGATTGCAAGTAAATATGTTCCTTCTGTTTGGAAACCCATCATTATACCCACTGATGCATTTTTACGAGTACTTTATGTAATGATTGCACTATTTGAGATCATGAAATATATAGATGTGAAGAAAAAAAATCTGTGTGTTTGCGAACACGATAACTCCCGTATCGACACGAAATTTTATATTTGAAGCCAGAACCCTCTAACGACGACGCTGATTTTCAGACTAGTCGACCAAAGAGAAGAGGGAGAGGGTTAACTTTAACACTCTAGTAAGTGACGTTGTAATCAATGTATGGACTCAAAATGGGCTCAACTCAAGAACAGTAATAACTGCCGATGTAATCAATGTATACACCCACATAGGAAAACATGAAATTCCGTTGAAAACTCCGCATCGAATTTTTGAACGATTACATAACTTACTCTTATGTGATAGTAAGATGTTGTGGGACTAGATTTCTAATAGAAATAAAAGACGTTGTCTTCCCACTGTTTTATTTATACCAGAACCGGTTTTCGACGCAACAGCGTCATCATCAGTGGTTCATCCACCCACACAGCACAGCGGTTGGAAGATAACTGTTATCTTCCAACCGCTGTGCTGTGTGGGTGGATGAACCACTGATGATGACGCTGTTGCGTCGAAAACCGGTTCTGGTATAAATAAAACAGTGGGAAGACAACGTCTTTTATTTCTATTATAACTTACTCTATACTTCGTATAGCTGAGGAAGTAAAAATCGTTTCACATAGAAGGATCCTCTTCTTCTATCCTCCTCTTCGTCCTTAAGCCCGGACATTAATTAAATATCATATCATTCATTAAAATTTAGTAATTTCTTGTGATGGCTGACGTAGTGTAGGAATGATTATTTCACAGGTTGATTTTGTCTGATAAAACATTTTTCAAATAAAAAAAAAATTAAAATTATATAAAGTTGTGTCTTATAATTTTTGAGTAGTTTATTTATTATATACCCTTTTTTTGTTATTTATTCATTACTTTTTTAAATGTTAAAACATAAAAAAAAATGTATCGGTTGAAAAGGGCAACCTCGAAAGCCGTTACAAATAATAAATTCGTGTGAGAGGTTAGACGTGTCTATTTTACCACCTGTGAAGTAATAACTTCTAAACGTTAGGTACATACGGAAAAATAAACTTCCATATTATGACTTATGCCCGGGCTGTAACTGCAAGGTAAGAGGGCGCCGGTAGCTCAGTGGTATGCGTGCTTGACTTCTGAGCTCAAGGTCGTGGGTTCGTAACCCGACCGAGGCCCTTAGTTTATTTTATCTGGAAGGTAAGATAAACTTAAGCACGCCGTCCTTCGGATGGGACGTTAAGCGATGGTCCCGAGCCTGTACGATGTCAGGTACTCGTTAAAGACCTCTAACCTAGATGAATAAAAAAATTTAGGGTAGGCAAAATTTAGGACTCCCACAGTAGAGTAGGGCTCATGTCCACCAGAGTGACGAAAGAGCGCTCTGGTAGTAGGCGATATGACCTCGTAGTTAAAGCCCGGGCATGAGTCATAAAACCTAACCTAACCTATATAGAATATTTTGTTATATTCGCATAGTCACTGATCTATAGATCTATTAGTATTTATTACTGATACTGTTCTGACGTACAAATGCATATTTTTTTGTTTTATTAATATATGTATATATTGTACAACTGTTGTAGGGTGCAACGACCATAAGGCATGGGTGGTAAAGGAAAGTTAAAAATACAAAAGATAATAGTTATGATAATTGAATAATGAGGGTAGTAAGTGACGGCACCTCTTCAACCTTCATGAGTGATTATATGGTATTGTGAATAATATGTCTATTTGTGGGTTTGTTTTTAAGTAAAGTTCGCTGAAAAAATGTGTGTCAATAGTCTGTATTATTTCTGGTATTTTTGTTTATTATGAGAACGTTATGAAAGAACAATAAATATCTATTTTTGTGTTACAGAGAACAGAAATGTGATCTCATTCATCGGAGTTTAATGATTCAATCATAGATAGTAGCACTGACGGCCCTGCTGCAGAGGGTCCACCTAGCGGCAAACGTTAGAAGTATCCTTTGAGTGCTGCTCTTTGTCTCCTTTTCAATTTCCCAGCTGTACATTGCATTGAGAAAATTTCATGTTGGGTTTTCATTTGATTTTCATGTTGTGATCTTCTAAATCCAAAAATGAAACCCAAATTTCATGTCAGTCTCCCGATCGAATGAATGAATCGACACAAAATTGTATATTCAGTGTACTTACATCTAAAGATTTTCAACCAAATCGGACATAGAAAGGGGTGGGGGGGGGGGGGGGGGGGGGGAGAAGTAGAGGTGGGGCTCAACTAAAAAGGAACCTAATAACTGCTGATGTATCGACACAATATTTAATATGAGTAATCAGAAGCCAGAAAATAACAATCTATAGAACAGTCCTGAGACCGGTCGTCACATATGCGAGTGAAACCTGGGTCCTGACTAGGAGGGACGAAGTTTTACTTAATACGTGGGAGAGGAAGGTATTGAGAAAGATATACGGCCCTACCCCAGAGGGGGATAGATGGAGGATACGGACCAATGGGGAGCTGAGGGACCTGTACAAGAGCCCGGACCTGGTGGCCTTAGTGAATCAGGGGCGGCTGCGATGGGTGGGGCATTTACAGAGGATGGAACCAGACAGATTTCCGAGAAAAATACTGGAGGGACACCCGGGAGGACAAAGAAGAAGAGGTAGACCCCGCTTACGTTGGCTGGAGGACGACCTCAGAACGATGTGTGTCAGAAGATGGAGACGGGAGGCCGAGGAGAGAGTAGAATGGCGGAAGATTGTTGCGGAGGCCGTTTCTACAAGGACCGTAGCGCCAGGGAAAGTAAGTAAAGTAAAGTAATCAGAAGCCCATATGTAAATCAATTATTCATTTTTATTCCAAACTAGTTTTGGAGGGGGGGGGGGGTAGCGAAAGTTAATTGATTAATTCGTGCTGGCCAAGTACATTGCCGGTGTTTCACCTACCAATTGTTTTCCTGCTTCCTGAAAAATTCTCTTTAATTGGGGTTACATTCTACAGCAAATAGAGGGTGTCGGTAGTTCAGGGATAACTAGGGTTCGAATCACAGCCGAGGCCCTTAGTTTTTTTTTTTTATCATGGAAGTGAAAAAAAACCTTGTGCATGCCGTCTTTCGGGAGGGACGTTAAGCGATGATTTCGTGCCTGTACAATGTCAGCTGCTCGTTGAAGACCCCTAACCTAGGTGAATACAAATTTAGGGCTGCCATAATAGAGTAGGTAGGGCTCATTTGTACTAGAGCGACGAAAAAGTGCTCTGGTAGTAGGCGATATGACCTTTTAGTTAAAGCCGGGGCATGAGTCACAATAATTAACTAACTATAGCGAATAATCCTTCATTGTGATCATTGTTCTTAATCTCGTTGTCAATTTTTTTTTTGTTTTTATTTATCTTAAGCTACAACTACGCATAAAATAGACAACCAGCAGCTGGGCTGACATATACTATAGAAAAAATACAAATAAAATAAAATAATAAAAATAAATATGACATGGAAGGATTGAGAGAGGAAAAACACCCAGCGGTAAACCTCATGACATCACTTCATAACAGGAGATCTCTATGCCAAACTCTCTTTTCCCTTTTTTGGAGGATTGTGGGATAAATTTATATTTAAGATTTTGCCAACTTCCGGATTGGTGTGTTAGTAAATTTTGGTGTAGGAACGTTGGTATAAATGTCTATGGGTGTGATGTTCAAGTCGCTGTGTAAAGTCTTGTTGCTAACGTATGGTGGGCATTGCATGATCAGTCGGAGAGTCTTGCATTGAAATACCTGTATTCTTTTGATGTTCGAAGTCTTAGTTAAGATAAATATAACAATTCAGTTTTTGTCGAGTAGATAATTTAGAACGCCTATTCAAAATACTGTACAATAGTCTAAGTCGCCGGTCTAGTGTGAGTCGTGTCGTCCGAGTGTGAGGGTTCCAAGTCAGGCTTCTATCGAGGGTTAATCCTAAATATTTTACTGAAGAGGTATGAGGTAATGTCTGGTTTTCAATGAAACTGGGGGGCAGTCATCACGGCGGAGAGCGAACATTTTGTGGTGTTAACATTTCAAAATTAAATAATTCATTCGCGTGACCATGTTTCATGTAATTTTAAACAGTGAGTAAACAGAGATGCTTAAATATTTAAAAAAGCAAAAAACAATTTGCATTATTTATTTATGTTTAATAGAGTACAGGGTAACCTTTCATTTTTTATGTAAATTATTATAATTTAGTGTAAAAGAGAATCAATAGAGCTGGGAAGTGTGAAGTATTATAGTTGACAGAGGATCTTCCAAGATGGCCACTGATATCTTCTGGAGGCATAAGATCATCTTAAAGTTTTACGGTATTCTACTCCCTGGTGAAAAATTAAACAAAATATTTGAAATATTGATACGAATAGAGTTCACTCTTATTGTATTCTTGATTCTTCCTTTTGTCACAATTGGATTCTTCTTTGGAACTATTCTCTACCGTGAATATTCTGTGGTGGCTCGAATGTACTCGATAGCTGGGATTGTCAGTTCTGGCAATGCTCTTGTCAAGGTGATCATGTTGAACAGATACAAAACAGAGATTGGTCAGATGATGAAGGAACTGCAAGGTTTCAAAGTGGATACAATAGTCGGCAAATTTACTTATATATTGACAATATTTTATGAAATGCTTGCTGTTACATTTCGTACAATTTCTCTTATTGACGCCCTCATCAGAGGGAAGAAAATGAAACTTCTCCTCCCCTTCTGGACTCCGCTCCCTCGGGATAACCCAAATGTATCCCTTTTTGTGTATATTCTCTTTCAAATTTCAGTAATTACAAAAACTGCAGCTAATTTCCCAGTTGATACACTCTTCTTACTGTTGTCCAATCAGTTTTGTCATCGTCTCTTCATCCTGAGCAATACGTTTAAGATTATCGGCTTGTCTGATGTGGAAAAAAGAATACGTTTACGACAGAAACATATAATGGAACTGTCTGAGGATGAGGAGATCACAGATGAAAACCTGCTGAGGCTCTGCGTCAGGGAACACATCGCATTGCTTAGGTATATTGTACCATTACAACTATCTCTAGCTGTGGCACTGTAGTCATCATTTTAGTTTCCAAGATATACTAACATAAGTCAGACATCCGATGTTAAGTTTTCACTAGAATTTTATATTTTCTGACTTGATTTTGAATCCAAAAATTTTAAAAAACATGGAATCTTCGGTGAATCAACGGCAATATACTTCCCTCCCCCATCATGAATTAATCTATTATTCTTTCGCTCAATCTCCAAAACTAATCGACCGTTTGGGCTATAAATCAGTAGTTAATTTACATAGTGAATTCTGAATTCTCATACTAAATTTTGTGTCGATGCATTCTACCCTTCCTCTCTTTCGATTTTCTCCAAAAAACTTCACTCCTAGATAAATAAGGATTTTTCTGAGGTTGATGTGGGCAAAATTGTTTTAAATAAAGGAACACAAAATTGTTGTCCACCAACGAAACCCAGCCGAAGTTTTTAGATTTTTACCTGGAAAGTGAGCACGCCGTCCTTCGGATTGGACGTTAAGGAATGGTCCAGAGCCTATACAATGTCAGCTACTCTTTAAATACTTTGGGACTCACAGTAGAATAGGGCTCATGTCCACCAGAGCGAAGAAAGAGCGTTCTGGTAGTAGGCGATATGACCTCATAGTTAATGCCCGGGTATAAGTCATATTAACTAACTATAATGTGTATCTCTCAGAAGTTCTCTGAGTTGTGTCAAGTTAGAAGTCATTTATGAACCACTTCGAGTTACACGTTGCTCTTGTCTGTTGCAGATTTCTGAAGACATTTTCCAAAATGCTGAATCACATATTCATACCGCAAAGCTTCAACGCTTTTTCCAACATTTGTATTGTCATGTTCTTAGTTACTCAGGTATGTATATTCATCTGTTGTTACATAACTTTAGTGTTTATTAAAGCATATTTCCCCAGTATAAATGTCCTCAAAACATAAAACCACCCAAACCTCATCTCAGGCTAGTAACTTTAACCACTTCATTACCGAGCATTACTTACACATGAGTTTTTTTAATTTCCTCCGCTCTAACCCAAAATTTCCCATCGAAATTTAATATTAATGATTCCTGTATATTTAAAAAAAATAGGTACCTCAATAAATTAATAAAAACACTTCGTTCATTACTTTGTTTTAAATGTTATGATTATTTGATATGATCAAATTATTGGTGGATTAATAAAACACTTATTTTATAAACTCTCAGTCTTTTAATTAGTTTTCCAAATAAGATACACAAAAAATAAAATCGTATTTCACTGAAAAAGGTAAGGTTACAAAGGTTACCGGTTGAGGAAAGGTAACTGAAACTGTTGTAAGGTTACAAAGGTTACCGGTTGAGGAAAGGTAACTGAAACTGTTGTAAGGTTACAAAGGTTACCGGTTGAGGAAAGGTAACTGAAACTGTTAACAGTAAAGTAAACATTTTTTTTTAACAGATTGAAGATGGATTACTATGTTTTTATACAAATAATACGACAAAAATTCAGTCATGGGAATTTTTCCCCATACAACTTTTATCCCATTTTTTTCCCCCACGTACCCCTTTTCCCAGAAATTATTTGTTACATTAAT
This sequence comes from Aradus depressus, assembly GCA_963662175.1. Lineage (NCBI taxonomy): Eukaryota > Metazoa > Arthropoda > Insecta > Hemiptera > Aradidae > Aradus > Aradus depressus. The sequence continues at coordinate 44,724,546 of OY759221.1, read as the reverse complement.
ATTTTGTGTGTGGTACCTGATTGTTAATTATTAAGTTTAATTTAACTTAAACTAAAAATATGAACTCTTGTAGAAGGCGTTTATTGCATACGGTTGAAGCCGATACATCAATGTTGCCGTATTGATGTGATTTTTCAGAAAATATAGGATATTTCGTGTTACAAGGTCGACCTACATCTTTTAATCCTTCAACGATCTTTATAGTAAGGAAATATCAGAAAATGTCTCAACAATCATTTCGAAACCGCAATATTGTTTTTTCGGCTTCAACCGAAGTATGCAATAAAAGACTTGCACAAGATGAGTGAGAGAGAGATGAAAAGCACTTTCTGATATTTCACGACTAAAATAATTGTGAAAGGAATATAGATTGTAGATTGACCTTGTGGTACAAATTTTCATATATTTTCTGAAAAATCACTTGAATACCGAAATGTTAATACATCGGGAACCACCAAATGAAATAGATTTCAACCGCAAAAGAAGATGAAAAAGACTCTGAAATTTTGTGTTAAAATAGTCGAGGAAGGATTATAATCTATAGCTCGACCTTGCGTCACGAAGTACCATATATTTCCTAGAAGTCACTTCAAAACGGCAATGTTGGTTCATGGGCTTCAACCATATGTAAGGAAAACCAACCATATGTAAGGAAAGCCTACCATATGTAAGAAAAGCCAACCATATGTAAGGAAAGCCAACCATATGTAAGGAAAACCAACCACAAGAGCAGATGAAAAACATTTTCAGAAAAACTGAAAGACAAATTTTATTTGAAATAGGATTTCTTGGCTGTCTCCCGGTGTATAAGATATACACAGGTATACAGTGGCCGCAGATTGATTGAGACTACATTTTCTGTTGTTTATCTGTTGCAGGCGGACAATATGATGAGTGAAGGCGTGAAGGTAGCCCCCTGGACCACCATCGTCTTTATACAACTCTTCATCTCCTGCTGGACCGGCGAGCTCATCAAATCCCGGGTAATCTCCACATACTATCTTCTTGTAACCTATGAAAAGTACCTCTTAGTGGAGGACTAGCATGGGCACTCCCCCGGCTGGTAAGATATGGATTATCTTTAAGCACCTGTTGCGTGCAAGGAGTATTTAAAATGTAAATCTTATGAAAATGCTTATTTTTTTAAAAATTGGAATGAAGCGTCGTAAGACAAGAGAAAATATGATGGGAGAATGGGACATTGGGGGTGTTTGTTGTCTGCAACGCCGCTCATGATGGCTCTGTTTTGCAGTGTGCTCGCATCAATCTGACCTCCTACTGCAGCGCCTGGTACGACAGTCCTCCTAAACTCCGGTCTTCACTCTTCATCGTCCAGACCTTCACCACCAAGGATACCATTCTTCGAGGAGCTTACGTTTTTGATCTTTCTCTTCAAACATTTGAGAGTGTACATTTATTTTCATTTACCTATTATTATTTTTTGAACTGATACTTCTATGGTGTCCATATAGTTGAGTCTGCTAGCGTTTTCATCGCTGAAGTGTAGTTTGCAACTTCTATTGGATCGATTTTCATGAAATTTTGCACATGCATCTGTCAAATGAAAAAAAAAACATTTAGCAACATTCAAAGCTCCTCTCCCCATTAGGCTCATGTTGCTTTATAGGTCCACCCTACTTTAAAACAAAATTAAATAAAAAAACATAGAAGTTTCACTTGCATTTTTTTACTTATTGCACTTAGTATATTTCTATCTGTTAATGTGGCCATGATTATATTTTTTTGTTAATGCAAATGGCTTATTTATCTCCTGTTCATATTTGAATTATATTTATTTCTGTTGCAGGCTGTACGCGAGGTTTTCTCAGTGTTCACCCTCATTCATCAACTCTTCAATACAAAATAATAACTTCAATTCTTAGTAGAGGTTAGGTTAGGTTTTAAGACTCATGCCCAGGCTTTACTACGAGGTCATATCGCCTACTACCAGAGCACTCTTTAGTCACTCTGGTGGACATGAGCCCGACTCTACTGTGGGAGTTCTAAATTTTTATTCACCTAGGGTAGGGGTCTTTAACGAGTACCTGACATCGTACTGGCTCGGGTCCATCGCTTAACTTCCCACCCAAAGGACGGAGTGCTTAAGTTTATTTTACCTCCCAGATAAAATAAACTAAGGGCCTCGGTCGGGTTTTGAACCCACGATCTTGAGCTTAGAAGGCAAGCACGCATACCACTGAGCTATCGACGCCCTCAATTTTTAGTAGATAATGGTATAATAATGGAATGATTTAGATAATTTCACTTTTAATTTAAATTAAAAACCTTTGGTGTCACTCTCCCGCCATTGTATAGAATGTTTATAAATAAAAAGATAGACCGGATGGCAGTTGGCAAATTTCAAGTAGCCGAATATTAGCACTGCGCATTCTCCAGGATTAAACGATGAACTAGCAGCTCCTGAACAAAATTGTCAGATTTGTCAAATCTCTGTATAAGAAAGAAGAAAAGGGAATCTTTCACAAAATTAAATACACAAAGAACAATGAACAATTCATTTTATTTACTGAATACAATACATTTTGTAAATAAGCTTATTAAATTAGATATTGTAAAAGGTAACAACTTTTAAACGAGGAGTTAAATTTCAAAACGCAATGCGTTCTGTGACCTCGTAATTGAAGCCAGGGCATAAGTCATGAAAAACATTCAAATGTAGTGCGTTTTGAAATTTAAATCAAAAACAATGAATATTTCAATACTTATTTGCTTGAAATTTGATTTTTTTTTTTTTTTTTTTTTAAATAGATGAAGTTTTTCAAAAACCTGGACGCCCTCATAACTGCACAATGGCGTACACATCAGCCTAAATAGAGAATGCTGTTGCATCTATGGCAGAAAAAAATTAATGCACAAATGTATTTTAAAAACAACAATAAATGAATAAATGGAAGTTGATGAATTAATAAAATGTATTTTTTCACAAAACCTAATATAATAAACAAAAAAAAAAAGGAAGATTAGGTTTACCAACACAAGTACACTGTTATTAAGGTGGCTTGACAAAATGAGGGCGGACGCAATGACGTACATTCATTATATCGGTGATTTTTAGGGGTTTTTATGTTCTACCCCTCTTCCCTTTGGCAGATTTTTCTGAAAATTGATACGTGAGACGTCTGTATAGGGGTCTGGAATTTTTTTTCCTATCGGGAGTTATCGTATTCACAGGCACACAGACAGGACATTTCTGTTTTTTTCATTTTTGGAATCAGGAGGTTTGAAAACATGAAATTCCGCTGAAAACTCAACCGAATTTCTGATCGATTAAATAACTTCCCCTATATATATTTTCAATTCTGTATTATAAAGTAAAATCTTGCCCTTAAATCTATATTATTCAGACACCGTTGCCAATTCAGGCAAAATTTTCACATGACAAAACTTTTTCCATCATCTTGACACAAAATGACAGATGGAATATAATTAAACATTTTTTTTTCAACAATTATTTCTGACTTAATTATTTGTTATTATATATATATTTTTTTGCCCTACTAATTTGTAATAATAATGAAGTTAGCTTGAAGAACTATTCTGAATATTGTTGGTGTAACTCAGATCTTTTTATCTCTGCATATATCAGTAATTATTTAGAATGTAACGAAATTGAGGTTCAGAAACCTGAGGTAATTCTTAAAAGAAAAACTAACAATTGATCATAAAAGGTGATTTTCGAAAAGACGATGGTGGTCATAAAATGTTATTTGAAAAACATAAGAAACTCATCATATTTCGAAAGACTGGAATTTTGTCTGGTGACATGGACACAAAACATCCATGGACACATACTTTTTTTTTCACTTCATTGGCCAATTATAACTACAACAATATATCATAATCCAAGAAAACAATATGACAGCCTTGTTTGGATGCGGTGGAAACATTTATATCGATATTTCATTCCGATATCCAGTACTCGTGTAACTATCGGCACTTTATTTCATTTCTATTGAATTCCAACGTGTATAATTCATTACATTTTTACTTGAGAAGAGTTTGTGACCAGTTTCGTCTTTCCATCTGGCAGCCTCTGTGACTAACCTTTATTTTACCCAAACATCTCGAGATTCTGCCAGATGAATAATGATTGTGACCGGTTTCTGTGTGATCTCCCGGACCTAGAGGCCGAGGCAGAGGATACAGTGTTACTCCCTGACCTGTAGGTCGAGGCAGAGAATATAGGGTTGCTCCCTGACCTGTATGTCAAGGCAGAGGATATAGGGTTGCTCCCTGGATCTATAAGTCGAGATAGAGGATACAGGGTTGCTCCCTGACCTGTAGGTCGAGGCAGAGGATACAGGGTTGCTCCCTGACCTATAGGTCGAGACAGAGGATATATAGTTAATCTCTGGACCTATAGGTCGAGGTAGAGGACCTTGGAGGCAGCCAGAGAGCCACAGATGCTGAGAAGTCCCGAGGCGAGGACCACGACGGTGGTGGTTCCAGAGAGGGAGACGAGAGAGCCCATACAGAGGGAGAGACAGAACTGGGCCAGGAACACCATGGAGCTGACCAGGGCCACATCAGTGCCGAGACCTCGGCGGCGCCCGCTACCACCCCGAGCCACATCGAACTGGAACAAATACAAGGATTACTTAGGTTTCTTCTATACTCTCAGATGGATATCGAAGCTCTAATTCTTATAATCCCAAATCTCTTAGGAACCGAGGCCTGAGTCCAGTCGGCTCATCCATGAAATCAGCTCTGCTATGTCATCTGGTCATTATATTTTTTCGATTTTATGTCCTCATTGTATTTTATACATGTTTTTTTGGGGGATGCAATCATTTTAAGGTTTTTCTAAATGTAAGTAACGACATAAGAAGCTTCATTAAATGAAAACATCACATATATAGTTTAAATTATCTTTTATTTAATCCTGGTCGTGAACCCATGAGTTTTACTTTTTAACCCGTCAGATGTGTCTGTTAAAGAGTTATTATATTTACAAGTTTATATTATAAAGTTGTTTTAAAAATACTGAAACAAACATACCATATCCGTGGCATGATAGTGAGCGACTAAGAGATATGGCATAGTGAAGAGGGTAGAGTACATAATGCCAGCGGTCCAGGAGAAGCAGATGACCCCGACTTTACTCCGGGAGGCGGCCATCAGAAGCATCCCCAGGCCGAAGAAGAGGAGTCCACCCATGTAGACCTTCCTGGCCCTGCAACAGATATAGTAGATTGAATTGGGGAAGAAGAGATATGGTGGAGTCGGACGGTGAGGGAACACGAAAATAGAAATATCCTGGTGGCTCTTAGGACAAGAGGAAGCATACAGAAAAATTTTCTGTTCGGAAAATCCAATATAAAAAAAAAAGAATAAGTAAAGAATATTGAGATCGCCATGACACTCTTTGTTGACAGTTTATATTGTGCATCTTTCGCTTGTTTTAAGTATGTTCTTTCTAACGGAGGAAACTGAAAGGTACATTTACGACAGACGATGTTTGGACTGGCATCTAGGCCAGGGAAGCAACCCATAGCTTAGCAATCTCAAGATACCCGAGCGAACTCAGGGTCACTTGGTTGAGATATAATAACAACGAAGTTCAGACTAGTTCCTGTTCAAAGATTACTGGATTTAGTTCATAGTGACAGGCAAGGACTATTGCAGCTTTCCTTCGTCGTTAAATCAGCCCTGAAATGGTCTAGCCAGGTTTCAGTATAACCTTCAGCAAGTGTATTGAGATCCCATAATGATGGGTCAGTTTAGGAACATGCTTCTCACCTGTATCTAGTGATGAGTCGCTCTATGAACAGTGAGTAGCATGAACAGGAGAGTGAGTACATGGCCATCCCATAGCAGCCGAACCTTACCCCAGCCTTGTACAGCTCCCGGGCCTCACTTCCCTCCTCCGCCTGAAACAGCACATACCCACTACATTATCTTCCCAATCGTTTAATTCAGTTTTACTTTCTTATGCCTGTGGTATAAGGAAGTATTGTATTCGTACGGAAATCCCAGTCGAGGTTTCAACAACTTGCCACATTTCAAGGTCCACTGAATACGTTTTGACCATTTCGATGTTGTGTGTCACCATGTGTATATGTGATTGGAAAGTTGTGAGCGCTCTATTGCAAAAACGATTGTAGCTATGAACTTGAAATTCTGAATGAAGTGGTCACATGTGCTAACATAGATCTGATTACATTTTGGGTTAAATCGGACGAAAATTGAGACCACCTTACTCCGGAGCCTAAAACATTATACAACATGCAGCTTATGTTTATGACCTAATCAAAAATCGTTTAAATAATAGTTGTAGAGAAAACTGAAATACATATTTTATATACAATACGATTTTTCGTATGTTGTCAAGTTTTCGGGATGTATGCCGAAAACCGTCTTGAAATATAATTTTGAAACACATATTATTCGTCGTTTCCTTGATTTACTCGAAAACGGTTAATCCTATCGAAAAATTTGTTCCTACAAAATATGTTTCTTATAAAACTTCCAATCGCTCTCGAGTCTTAGATTTGAGGTAGAATCAATACGAACAAAGTTACAGCGCCTCAAACAATGAAAATAAATTTCCGTAGAAAATATTTTAAAATAATGTTTAAATTGTATCGCTTAGCAAGGAATTATAAAATATTTTTTATTATTGGTTGTTTTTATGAAAATATAGATGTCGTACTCATGAGGGTATTGGATTTACATATAAATAGATTAGGCATTTATTGGGGTTTTTGTATATATACATGCAGTCAGACAGAAATTTTTGTTTTTCATTTTTATAATCAGAGTGTTGGAAAAGACGAAATTTCGGTGAATACTTAACATCAAATTAAATACAACTCCAATACTATCATTCATGCAATTCTTCTCATTGGGTATGAGTTTCAAACCTTAGGGTCGCCTCCGAAGACAGCTTCCCCGACGTAATCAGTGAAGTAGAGAGAATAGCAGACATGGGCCATCCAGGAGAAGAGGTTGGTCAGACAGAGGATCTGGAGAGAGCTCGGCATGTAGACTACAGACATGAGATACTCCCTCAGGGTGGGACTAGCTTCCTCCTGCACACAAACACAAGGTAGCAAAGAAAAGAAGAAAATACCAGTATCTTTTAGAATTAAAAAAATAATTAATTTACACATATTACCTGTTTATTAAAAAAAAAGAAATTAAATTATGTAAAATCTTGATTAGTTAGTTATTATGACTCATGCCCGGGCTTTAACTTCGTGGTCATATCGTCTACTACCAGAGAGCTCTTTTGTCGCTCTGGTGGATTCTCCTGACTCTTCCAAGCGAGTCCTAAATATTGCCTACACTAATTTTTTATACTCCTAGGGTAGGGGTCTTTAATGAATACCTGACATCGTACAGGCTTGGGACCATCGCTTAACATCCGAAGGATGGCGTGCTCAAGGTTTTTTCACCTCTCAGATAAAAAACCTAAAGGCCTCAGCCTAGTTTCGAACCCGCAATCTTGAGCTCGTAAGCAAGGACACATACCATTGAGCTATCGGCGCCCTCTTATGGAAGTGTGTGTCAGGTGATGTCACAACAGAACATTGATCGTACATTCAATATCAAATTTTGATTGGTCAATCAAAAATGGCAAAAGTCAAAACAAATGTTATATATTACTCGAAATAAAATTTACAATTTCTTATTTTCTTGATGCTTCATATCAAATTTAATCAATTCAAAATACTGAAAAATATGAAGGTTAACGAATAAGTTTTTTTTACTATTTTCCTATTGAATAAAGAAATGGAATGAAAATAAATTTTATTCAGGGACCGAGGGATTCCTCAAGAATAAATACACTCAGAATCACAAATAAAAGGAAACAATGAAATATCAGTATGACGTATAGAGAAATAAATAAATTAGTGCTAAAGAGGAGAAAAACTATGCCATAATAAATATAGATAAATAAAAAATTAACATGAACAGCTTAATTATGAAGGAATCAATAAAATATGAATAAAATAAAATAAATTAATAAAAATCGATGGAGCATAATACTATGATGGTTTAACTATAAAAGAGAAGGAGAGACTTAACATAATATTAGTAGCAGTAATACCCGGCGTTGCCCGGGGAACTTTGACTTTTCTCCTAATATCTCTTGTTCGAATCCATTTCAATTCTTCAATAGTACATTCATGATGTTATAATTTTCAATTATTCATACGGAATAACGCTTATAGTCCTTCAACGGCAGACATCCCATCTAGTAAGTTTTTAGGACCCCTGGGCACCATGGCTAGTACGCGCCATTCAACGGCGGAAACCACAGCTAGTGAATACTTAGCATCAGTGGACGTCCTAGCCAGTGCGTACTTGAGAACGCTTGTGACCACCAGGTTGATTAAAACATAGACTTCAACCATCCTGGAGCTAAAACTAATTTATTCAAAAATATTTCTCAATAATCGTTGCAATGGTTTTCGAGTTACAAAGATTGCGTGAGTGGATGCTGGGATGGACCAGGGGTTGATTAAAAAATAGACCTTAACCTTCCGGTAGATAAAACTTATCTATTCAAAAAGATTCCTCATTAATCATTGCAGTGGTTTTTGAGTTACAAAGATTGCGTGGGTGGATGCTGGGATGGACCAGATATTGAGGTACTAATACGCCTATAACCTTCCACAGACGATGACGAACAAATTTAAAAAAAAATTAATCAAATCCATCAAGGTTCGTGAGTTATAGCGGTACAACGCACAGACATTTTCAGCTTTATATTCGTCCCGAGGACCTACCACTGGGTGGCCTTCCTCTCACATGCCATTCACGCCAACATATCCATACCTACCAACATAGATGCTAGTTGTTGCACCCTAGCAACAGTATCTCGATAAATAAAAGACAAAAAAAAAAAAAAAAAAAAAAAATATATATATATATGATGATTAAATAATGGAAATTATAATAATACTCATTAGTATAAATAAATCTCAAGTTAATTTTAGAAGTAATAGCAACAAAACAAAAAAATAAAATAAAAGAAATAGTTTGAATATAAGCTTTCTGGAAAGTGAAGGTCATTGGAAGATAGACGTAGCTCCAAATCTGTTTAAAGTTCATCTTCGAATTCCCACACTAACCTCTGGTTCAACGGCTGCAGTCGGTCCCAATCTCACCTCTGCTTCATCTTTTAAAGACGCCCTACTCAGAGTCTGAAACATAAAGTAAGTTGAATATTTGTTACTCTCCAAAAATATCAATAAAATCAGAACTTAAAATGTCCTAAAACTGCGATTTGTGTCGATATAGTGTACCATACAGGTTTTGGCTTGTGACATCGTCAGCAACAAGTTCAAGGGTAACATTTAGGTTGGTATATTTATACAATAGCAAGGGAAACCCCACGAAGATAGGGAAATCCAACTGACCTAACGGAAAAATCTAACTATGAAAATATATTAGTTTAAAAATGAAGTTAAAAAAATATTAGATGAGTAAAACAATAGTATATTTATTTTATAATTATCTAACAGTATCTGTGGTTCCAGGAGCAGCAGCCTCCAGAGTGCCATAGCCTCCTTTGTCCTCCTGCAGTGGGATCTCTTCCTGGAGTTCTCCAGCGACTGGTCTTCTCAGAGGCTGACAACATGACACGACAACATACTATAATATAATAATATTTATTTTCGTTAAAACATAACAAGATAATTGGAGAATACATCATAAAAATGTATTCATCAAGATAGATTATAAATTAGATATATAAACAGTGTGGGTAATAATTCTTAGAATTGAAGACATATGTAATTAGTAATAACAATAATAATAAATAATAAAATATAAAAATAATAATACTAATGAATATGGTTTTTAATTGTATTTTTAATTATGATAAATATTTTTCATTATTCTTTCAAAAGTGTCTTCTTTCACGACAATGGTTCTTAGGTCCCTTCCTCAGGTCACATTGTGCGAAATATAGAATAAACAAATACAAAATAAATCAAGAGAGATAAAATAAATCAGTAAGTAACTAATAATTGAGGAGTTTGGAGCCAGAGCGGACCAACCCACAATTTTTCGGAAAATGAGTTATTACCATCCTGATGTTGGCATAGGTTCCCTTTTTCAAAACCAGTGTGGATCACTTAGTTTCTTCACTTCAGTGATAGATAGCAGCACTTTAAGTTTAGTCCACAAGTATTTTGTGCATATATTTTCAAAGTCACAATGGATCATACGGCCTTCAAAAACTTTATAGAACACAAAAAGGGATCACTCATCCAATACTATTCTAAAATTTCAAATATAAATAAATATTTGGGGCCCATTTATGGAGATAAACAAAATGTACTCAATTTTCAATTGCCATTTTTTTCCTGTTCAGTTTCAACCAGTTGGTCCGCTCTGGCTCCAAACTCCTCAATTAATAATAAAAATGATGACTTAGTAATGAAAATATTAAATAAAAAGATAGACCCTATAGGAGGATATCTGAGGAGAAACTCTAACTAGAAAATAAAAATGAAAGTTAAGTAGAAAATTATGATGTTTTAGATAGAAAAATAGTTTTTTTATTTCAAATGTATGTATACAGTTTTAATAAAGTATTTTTGTTTTTTGTTGAGAAGAAAAGGTTTTTTTATTTATTTATTTTTGCGTATTTACAATCAGCTTTGAAAGCCATGAGTAAATTTCTATCTAAACAGGTATTATGTGATAGTTACTAGAGGCAAGGTACTGTTCCTGTTGAGAACATGGAGTGGTATCTCCCTGAAGGAGGTGACGGTGCAGCTGATGCAGAAGATGAAGATCACAGTGACCAGAGAGAATACAGCCTTCACATGGCCTCCAAGAGCTTCTCCTGCAACACACAACACAATTATTGCTAAGTTTCAAAAAAGAAATCTCTGAGACAATGGCAATAGCTCAAATGATATGAAATAAGTTACGTTTCCGCTCTTCCTCTGTATGTGTTATGTCGTAAAGAACTTAATGTTGGTTGTTCAACACAAGTTATTCGATTATTCCTTTAAAATCTGGTCTAAAAGGTGAAAAATCAATATAAGTAAGATGAGGGTGGTCATATTCAGCTGATGGACGTTCTGACGTCATGGGGAATGTTGAGGCATTATAAAGCAGCAGGCTTAAGAGAACTCCAGAAGCATAATATTGAAGTAGGAGGCGTCGGTAGCACGGAGGTAGCCTGCCTACTGAGTCCAAGATGTCGGGTTCGAAACCTGGCAGGGGAAAAGCCTTGAGCACTCTTTCCAAATCTGTCCAATGACGGATACTTGTTCGAACCCCTACATTGCCTAAACCTGGACAGTTAAAATTTAGAAGTATCATAGTAGAGACGGGCACATGTTCACATTGGAGTCTGTGAAATATCGTTACTTTCGTTTTCTCAGTAAGACGGGAATCCTTGCTAGCTATAGAGATGAAACACTTGAGCTGAAAGATGCGAATGAAAGGTTGCTGTAAAGAGATATGAAATATATTTCTTTCAAAATATAATATTCAATATGGAGACTGTGGAGGATTTACATAGCCCTTCAGTTGTCCCTGATCTAAACATTTTAAAGACTCCTATAGTTATTTACTGACATTTTCCAAAAATGGTACCCTTTAATGTGTCCCACTGCCGGTAATATTTTTGACTTGAGGGTCAAAGAGAAAACATGACTTCTGGTGAAAACTTGAAATTTAATTTCTGGCTGATTCCATACCTGCCCTTATACTGAGGAAGTAGATAAAACCTTACCTATCCAGGTGGTGTCCCAGTCGATGCCTCCCATGGCATATCCCATGAAGCCGCCCAGACCTGCCATCACTGTGAAGGTGCTCAGTCCGCGTGCATGGTCCTCTGTAATAGCAACATACTCATGTTAGGGCATAAGTTCACAATAATACTAATATCGGGGCATTGCCTGACATTAGTACTCATGTTAGGGCATTAGTTGACAATAATACTCATATCGGGGCATTACCTGACATTAGTACTCATGTTAGGGCATTATTTGACAATAATACTAATATCGGGGCATTACCTGACATTAGTACTCATTGTACTCGAAAAACTTCTATGAAAATTAATTATTTAATACTAGGTTCAATTCAATTTTGCCGATATTAATGGTCTGGGAGTGCCTTGAGGCTGACAAGATTCTCCAGAAATGCTGAGGAAGGTTGCCTCTGTCATTGAGCCAACATTATGTCCAGTTACCTGGGAGAGTGACGTCCAGGAGGTAGGTTCTGGCTGGGGACTGACATGCGTCTGCATCGAAGTCAAGGAGGACAGTGCCGAGGACAGTGAACAAGACCCCCCAGGAGTGCTCCACTCCAGTGTCTCCAAACCGCTCTCCGAACATCTTCCCATTGGGCACCAGGATCAGACCTGCAACCAACACACATCTATATTCAACTTTTGTATTTGTTATATGTTTATATTTGTCAAAAAGGGAAGACCGACAATGTACGTCCACAATTCGAATAAATTACCTTTTAACTTTCCCCTAAAACGAATCGACCGACTTGATTAAAAATCAATAGGTGTCTAAAGGACTTCTCAATTCTCATATAGATTTTTGGTCGGTAGATTCATCACATTAGCATTTATCCGCGTTTTTGAGACCCCCAACTTTTATTCCTTCGGCCAATTTGGCTGAAAATTGAAAGGTGTCGTCCTAATGGGGTTTGGTGTTTCTGTATACATCTTTGTGTTCATAAAACCATTAATTAAAGCGGAACCCTTTAAGGTTTAATAAACAGATGGCCTACAGAGGGACTTTAGTGCCTTAAAGGGCTCAAGTATCTTAAAGTGTCTTTAATCAACAGGTTGAAAGGGTTACTCCCTCCCTCCTCTTTGTTTCAAAATTAATAGGTATTGTCCTTAAATGGTTCTGGATATACATCTAAAATTTCGTGTCGATAAATTAATTCTATCAGGAATTATTGTGTTCACAGACAGGATTTTTGTTTTCATTTATTGATTCAACGTTCAAAATCCTGAAATGAAATACTGTAAAAATTGAACATCGAATACACGACCGATTATATAATTGACTCTACTTCGACAGGTAGGGGAAAAAAAATAAACAGTATTATCTTATAATCTACTGCAGAAGCTGCATAATTACACAAGCCGGTAGAGTGGGACACAAATAGGATCTGAAATATAGACGTTTTCTTTGTTCCTTCATCAAACCGTAACATTTTATGACTAAATATATGTTTAAGAGCTGAAGGAACAGTAGAAGGGTTCACATCCCAATCGTGCGACACGCCATTAGTTTTAACAGTCAGACTACCTACCTACAAGAACACCGGCAGACAGCAGAAGAATGAAGGGTCGTCTTCTGCCAAGAGGGTGCGAACATCGGTCACTGAGAGAGCCCAAGATAGGGGTGAGGAAGAACCCCACCAGTGGAGACAATGCCCACACCTGAAAATAATTATGATAATAATATTTATTTCTGTTAAACCATAACAAGGTAATCATAAAAATATACACACCAAGATAGTTTATAATTCAGATACACAAACAGTTATTAAATCTTAGAGATAATGGCAGCCCTGAGCTTGGGCGCCGAAAGTGGCATGCTTATTTTACATAACGCTACTTTAGAGCACGACAAAGTGTTCGACCTCTTCTGAACCTCCCTCATCGTAACGTAACAGGAAGAAATAAATAATAATAATAATAATAGTATAAAGAGTAATAATAAACCGCTCAGGCCTCACTCCCTCCCTCCGGATCTGTCCAGGATAAGTTGATCCTGACAAGACATGCCATTGGACACACCAGGGTCACACATGGATACCTGCTGATCGGTGGGTCACAACCTAGGTGTATCTTATGAGGGAACCCTCTTGTAGTCAGCCACCTGATAGAAGAGTGCCAACAGTTGACAATATATAGATAGCGACATCACAATCTCCAAGAACTATTTGTCAACAATTCAACACATTTCCAAAATCTGCTAGACTTGCTGAAAACAATAAATATCTACAGAGACATTTAATATTAGCAAGCCGTTTTTCAGATATAGACGATATTAATAGCCCCCTCCCCACCCCGCCTCTTCCGCACACCCTTGTTACGTCATTAGGGCTATGAGTAAACAAATGTTTGTGTTAGTATTTATGGGTGTAGAAAGATACACACCATTGTCATTTTTGCGTGCCCAACGCCGATTTCAAGAAGTGTGGGCGACACGAACGCAGTTTCGGCAGCATAAGAAAACTCGATTCCCATCACTGCCATCGATACTCTCACCAATTCCCATCGAGTCTTCTTTCTGTAATAAAAAAAAAAAAGTGTAGAGTTAGCGGGCTTACTGGAGGAAGTTACATTGGCTAGATATAAAGACGGAAAAAATAAAACTCAATACTTTTTATATAATATGATACCAAAGATATAACACTTAAAGAGTAGGGTTGTAAAGATGGCAGAGGGTTGAAGACCACAAGAGAAGGGAATATTTCTGACCAGACAAAGTCCTAACTGTACAGCCAGGGGAGTGTCCAAGTTGACATTCCGACCTCTTCCTTACCTGATGTATAAGAAAGGTTTGCACTCAGCACTTAGTTTATAACTGACTCAGTTTATAAACCAGAAGATGGTGTTATACCGAAACCGGTAGTACAATTGAGTAGGTGATTTCCAAAACCAGCCATTTGTCCGTAAACAACTTTTGGGATAATCACCTAAAACTGATAAAAATTAATCGTTTAAAGTTGAAGTTCCGATTTTTTTTTTTCATGGATGGGTAATAACTTTATCTCTCATCTTGCAAACGTTGCCAAATATATTGTGGCTAGAAAATTTGCTATTTTTTATTTAAGTTTTCTAATAGCTACTTTTGGCACTCAACATGAGAAATGGCTGGTTTTGGAAATCACCTACTCAATTATAAACAGTTTTGTGGAATAGAAAAATACTTCAAAAAGAAGTTCATTAATTTATTATAAGTTCACACAATATGTCCGCTTTTCTCAACTTAAGAAATAAAATCATTGGTTGCGGAAAAAATATAAAATAACTTGATGAATTGGGTTAACTTACATTAGGATAACCTACGTTGGTCAACTTACCAAGTAAGGTTATCTAATGTTAGCAACAGAATACCTGAAAATGTGAGAGTATTCGGTGCCTTCAGGTGGAGGAGGCTGCGGTGGCTGGCGAAACGACACCCCGGCGAGATGCTCCTTCCAAAGAGAACATCTGAAAAAAACATAAATTAACAAGTGTTAGCTCTATAAAAGGTTCATCGGAGTTTCATGAAATTTCATATATAGTACCCTTATAAGTCCGATTCAAACATAGGCCATGCGGGACAATAAGGTACCTACTATATACTTATTGTTTTACTATAAGTTACTAAAGATACTAACCCAGCAACGTAGGTAACCTGCTAGTAGATATTAAAAATAAAATTAGGCGAAAACATGCTTTAGTAAAATAGAATTAACATTATTTTTTATAGTTTATCTGTGTAGCTTAATAACCTTCGACTTACTTAACTTAGGAGTGAGATGATGTTGGTTTCATTATCTTATTATTTTTGTTAATCAAAAATAATAAGATAATAAAACAATATAGATTATTGCAAAACAAGAGAAAAAATGTTTATTTTCAGTAGTTCATAAGAAAAATTTTCTACAGAACAAAACCTTTAATGTTTCACGATTAAGAATTGTGATGTCAGTCGCTATAGACCTCTGTCCTGAATAAATTTAGGTATGCAACATTTAAGGCCCCCCTGTTGTGTCCGGCTCATGTCGACCAGAGCGCTCTAGCAGTAAACCTTAGTTGCCTTAAACGTAGTAAAATTTCCTTTCGGCTGAGTTTTCTTCCGACTTTCTGGGATGTCAATCGTGAGATATGGACGGAGCTTCGTCCTGTGGAGGTTAACGTATCGCTGTTTTTGGAATGTCAATCGCGAGATTTGGGCGGCGCTTCGTCCTGTGGAGGTTAATGTATCGCTGTTTTTGGGATGCCAATCGCGAGATATGGACGGCTCTTCGTCCTGTCGAGGTTAACATGCGAGTATCTTTTCTACTGTTTCTTCAACAATTTTGTCCTTTGTTCTCGGACCAGGTTTTCCATCGGAAAGAAATGCGAATTATTCAAATCGATTAAGTAGCTTTCGAGATTAGCTCACACATTAACACATGAGAAAATTATTCTCTCTTTATACATTAGTATAGATGTGTTTTTTCATACTTCTTTTTCATGGCTGATTGTTACTTTTTATGAGATATTATTAGATCTCAAATGTTGACCTCATATGTACATAACTTAAATCTGTTAATTTTACGAGGCAATTGTTTTGAATGGTTGTTACTTAAGTTATTGTGCCCGACGTCCGGGCTTCAACTGGTCATATCGCTTACTACCAGAGCGTTTCGACGCTCTGGGGGACACGAGACCGACTCTAACCTTCAGTTTCGTACACTTACACCAAGTCGTTTGTTCTTCAATGATAACTTCTTCTTCATGGTGTTAGTTATTGTGCGGGCTTTAACTACGAGGTCATATCTCCTACTACCAGAGCGAGAGCGTCAGAGGTTGGATACAAGCCCGACTCTACTGAGGGAGTCATAAATGTTGTCTGTCCAGGTTTAGTTGCCTAGAGTACCTGACATCATAAGGACTCGGGACCATCGCTTAACATTCCATCCGAAGGTCGGCGTGCTCAAGGTTTTTCCACTTCCCAGATTAAAAAAAAACTAAGTGCCTCGGTTTCGAACCCGCGATATTGAGCTCAGTAGGTTAGCATGCTATTCCTGAGATACCGGCGGCCTCAAAATGAATGAATTAAAGTTGTACTTTCAGACATCACACTTGTCAAATTTCAAAGCCATATACATTTTTGTCTTTACTCTAAGCCCTCTTACTGAAAGAACGGGCGGCACTTCACCTGCTTATTGTCTATTTGAAAGAACAAGTACAACAAATAATTTTCATGCATTATGCTGCTTTTCAAAAGGAATATTTATTTTATCAAAATGCGGAAGTAATAATTATTTTGAAAAGGGAAAAGTGGGGAAATTTATTTGAAGGGAAAGGGAGAATGTGAATGCTTGACGAGGGAAATGAGTAGGGATGACTGTCCCAGATTGACTGGTTACCTGTTTGCTAGCCGATCTCTCAACTGATGAACAATCCCCAGCAGACCCTCGTACTGATGAAGCTTCTCCATCTTGGCGATCTGGAGCCCTGAAAACACAGTGTCGTTAAGTGATCTAAATACACTTTATTTACAACAGCAGTTGTTGTTCTGTGATGAGAACTAGTGGATCCATGGAACAGTCACCTCAATAATATAACAAAACTAAACTTGAGTGGATATAATCACTTATGTCGATATGACTCTAAATAGACACATATCTTCATCTCAGAGAGGTCAGTCCTTTATTAGCCTTATATTAACGTATCCTGAATCACCGATTATGTACTTCCCCAGAACGAATTAATCAAACTTTTCGCTCCCTCCCCAAAACCGAGTCGACCGTTTCCGCTAATATTCTATAGTTGACTTACATAGGAACTCCTAAATCCTCATACTAAATTTTGTGTCAATAAATTCATTACATCGACAAAAATAAGGTTTTTTGAATTGAGCCTCCTTCCCTGAACCCCCCGTTCCCTTGAGCCGATATTGCTGAAATTTGACAGTTTATGTCTTCATTGGATTTGGACTTCAAACATAAAATTTCAAGTCGATACATTCACTACATCGGCAGTTATTGGGGGTTTTGAGTTGAGCCCCCTCTGATCCCTCCTTCCCTTCGGCCGATTTTGCTGGAAATTAATAAGGGTCGTTCTTATGGGATTTCGAATTCACATATGAAATTTTGTGTCTATTCATTCATTACAACGGCAGTTATTAGAGTTTTTGAATTGAGCCTCTCCCGTAACCCCCTTCTCCCCTTCCGCTGTAAAGGCTGAAAATCTATAAGTGCTGTCCTCATGAGGTTTTGGTCACATATATCAAACATTCATTCTATTGGCAGTTATTGTTTTTATGTTAATCCTCCCCCCTAATCACCCCTTTCTTTTAGTCGACAGCGTGCTCAAGTTTATTTTACCTCCCAGATAAAATAAACAAAGGGTCTCGGCCGAATGGAATATAATGTGTATAATATAATATATTTGTATATAGTATAATATATATAATATAATTAGATATAAATAGAAACGTAACTGCTACTTAGCAACAAAAGATTTTAAATATTTGCTACAGCAGAAAGTTTTTCGCCCTAAAACCACAATAAATATAATATAAATAATACAGCAGAAGACAGAACTAATAAGTACTGATAAAAAAGAAAAATACATAAATTCAAAATGTACTTAGTAGAAAAAAATGACTAATGAATCAATAAAAAAATATTCTCAAGCTTATTTAAAAAGTAAGATTAAAAAAACATCCAATGATATATTTTCAATAAGAATAGCCTTATGGGCTGTACAAAGGCCTTCCTATGAACTATTTCCTGCAACAGCCAGTTGTACAATTTTCTACTTTATTAAATAATCACATTTTTGTTTATCCTTCTTCTCTGATAACGATTCTATTACAACAGAAATAGATCATTAATAATTAGATAATATCTATGAGAAAGGGAACTGACAAGCCCTCGTTCGAGCCTTTTAGTGAAGGAGTATCTGTTCAAAAAACACTTGATCGAAAGAAGCAACGAGAACCTAATTCACTAATAACCTTCCAGTATCTTAGTACAATTAGTCTCTTTTCTCCATTTCATTGTCATTATGACATAATACATTGTAGGTTTAGGTTTAGGTTTTATGACTCATGCCCGGGCTTTAACAACGAGGTCATATCGCCTACTACCAGAGCGCTCTTTCGTCACTCTGGTGGACATGAGCCCGACTCTACTGTGGGAGTCCTAAATTTTGCCTACCCTAAATTTTTATTCATCTAGGGTAGGGGTCTTTAACGAGTACCTGACATCGTACAGGCTCGGGACCATCGCTTAACGTCCCATCCGAAGGACGGCGTGCTTAAGTTTATTTTACCTCCCAGATAAAATAAACTAAGGGCCTCGGTCGGGCTACGAACCCACGACCTTGAGCTCAGAAGTCAAGCACGCTTACCACTGAGCTACCGGCGCCCTCTAATACATTGTATGGAATGTGTATTGTGGTTGGGTTATGAAACATCAGGTTGAACTGAACCAAAATATAGAGTACATTATTTTCAATTTTTGAAATTTGCTTAAAAACAAAGATTTAATCTGTTCGTTAAATATACTCATACGTGAAATCCTCCGTTTTACGTGTATCTGATGTGCTCATGGCAAGGGCGGATCCAGGATGTTCACCAGGGAGGGGTAAAATTTCGTTGGTTCAAGATTTGGATGTTATACCCTTTTCACAAGATTTGGAAGGATGAAGGACAAGAGGGCTAATATTTTGGAGCCAAAAAAAGTCCAGGAGGGTTCGGAGGAGAAGACGTGTTTGGGGACCAGGTTTTTCCATCATGGTCTCCAATAAGAGTTTTTTTTTAGCATCCCAACATTACCAACTTCCGGAATTCAGCATAAAAAAAAATTAAAAAACCAACTTACAGTTTTGTTGATATCAAGCGAGTGAGGAGATAGAGATAAAACTACCATACGGTCTGGCCCCATGGTCTAATCATAAGACACAGACACAAGTCACAAACACACAACCCACGAGAAATAAATAAGTAAAGTATAACCATAAGTAGGCAACAACACAACAAGCAAAGTTAGCACTTGGGAAGGTTTAGTAACAGTCTGAGTCTGTAAACGAATGACGTCATTAAAGTCTGTGCGTAATAGGTCCTTCACGCATCACTAGAAAGTATTTCCCAATTTAACGAGCAAATTTCTTTATCCTTAACTGACTTATGTATGAGACTCTGCGATAGGGAGGGGGGGGGGGGGGGGGGGGGGGGTAATTCTGCTTTTACCCCCTTGTATCCGCCACTGGCTCATGATAGATGCAATTTTGTTATGTTAATAAAATAAAGACTGAATTATTGTTATTTTATATTTTATACAAATAAATTGTACTTTTATAATCCTAAATATTGGGAAATTTCAAAATAACTAAGTACCTAACAATATTTCTAAAAACAATTTGTGTTCTCTTAGCGGTATATTTTAACTTGTACTTGTTAGATCCTGATTTTCCTGAAATATGTTAATACTAGTTGAATATAACGGAGACAAACAGCATACAACGAGAGAGAAGGGTCAACATGTATAGGTTAGGTTGGGAAGAATGCGGATTGAGGTGAGGCTGATTAGGTGAGTAAGTGCGCCACTCTCCAAATCAGTCATCTCTCTTCTCCTTCGCTACTCGAAAATATTATTTATCTCAGTTATTTCTAATTTTAACGAAAAAGTGTACAGAACAAGAAATCTTCACTATGAAAATATATTCCATAATGAGATTAAAAGTACCATTTTTGATTAGGTAAAATCACATTCAGTGATTTTGAAATCACAATCATAAAATATGTATGCTAAATGTTATTCCCGAATAGGCAGATTCAAAATAAGAAGTTTGTAAGAAATATGTTGTAATTTTCCAGCGATGATGATACAAACAGGCAGGCAGTAAAGCACAAAGTACTTGTATGGTCGTTGTTAAACCTGAAACTGATGAAAAAAAGGTTTACAAAAATATGCAAATTAAAGGAAGCCACCACCGTATAGTTTTATTTATACAGATATAATTAATATAAACAATAATTGAAACGTAAAAACTATTATTTATGTTTCATACAAACTATTTATTCGTTTTATTCTTGTGATCCCTCTAGTTAGTTATTATGACTCATGTCCGGGCTTTATTTAACTATGAGGTCATATCGCCTACTACTAGAGCGCTCTTTCGTCGATCTGATGGACATGACGACCGTCTCTACAATGGAAGTCCTAAATTTTGTCTTCCCTGGTTTAGGGTTAGGGATCTTGAAAGAGTACCTGACAGCATACAGGCTCGGGACCATCACACTTAACGTACCGTCATTGTGCCCACTAAAGTGGTCAACCTTTAGTTTACCTAACAAGTTGCAACTCACCTCTAAGAAGCGCCAGATGGAGCGGCCCTACAAGAAGGAGCCTATTGATCTTGCCCTCTATATATAGCCCTATACATATAGGCAGGTATAAGTTCCATATAGATACCTATATCCTATTATATGAGACAGGGGGAGGGTTGTATAACCTCATCAGGTTACCTTACTCATCCCCTTCCCTCTCTATTCCACTGTAGCCTGTAGCCTGCTTCCATGTCAGTGTTGCCAACCCGTATTATAATTATGGAGGCTTACTGTTTATTTTTTTATGGGGAGGGTTGTCCAATCTCCAAGTTTTAAAACAGCAATGTCTTAAAGGTCCACCAAATAAAGAGATTGAAGGTTTAGAAGGAGAGGGAAAACTTGAGAGTGACTCGGAGTGTAGCCTTAAATTAATATTTCGAAAGACCCACAAAAGATCGAAAACTGAAGTTCCAGCAAATAAAGATTTAGAAAGTTTAGGTGGAGAGCAGAAACTTACGTTTTAGTTCTTGTGTAGCCTCTTTAGCCTAGAATAACACATTAATGCAGCAATGTCATTAGAGAGAATCAACCAGATACGATGATAGTCAACCATAAGAAAATATGAAAGGTTCTGATTCTAACAAAAATAGCCGAGGAAGAAATATAAATAAACTTATTAAATACTTGTATAGATGGACCTTGTGGCACCAATTCTTCATATTTTCTGAAAACACATAAATGCAACAATCTAGAAAATTTCGTTTCTCCCAATTTCCACGTGTGTTTTTGCCAAACTATAGTCGCAATAGTTGCAGAAAAATCGATCGCAATCCTGTTACCTAGACGTGATTGATTATTTTTGGCATTAATCTATCCGAAATGAGAATAATAATTGACAACTTCTCAATGACTGACCAAATAATTCGTTCTTCAGGGGCTCTCATGTTTTTGATTGAAATCATTTGCAATTGTTGATTATCAATGGTTTTCCATAGATTTGATTTAATACAATCGAATTTCCTGTCCATCATTAAGTTTCCCACTTTTTGCGTAAATCAATTGCAAATCTTCTTCTTACCAATGTTTATACGCTTCCGTCGAAATAACGAACATTTTTAGTAAAGCCATTTTTCGATAGGTCTAACCGTTTTATGGTATACCAAATCATATTTTAGGACAGTTTTCGACACGCGAACGACCTAACTACCTGCAAAAAAATATATTCCGTGTTAAATGTGTCTTCTAGTATAATATTTATTCGAAAATATATTTAATTAGTACATAATAAGCGATATATTGTAAAATGTACTTAAGCCTCATAACAAATTGGTCTTGATTTTCGTTCCATTTAGGCAAATCTGATCAGACCTAAGTTAGCACTTGTGACAACTTTATTTCAAACTTCAAGCTCATAGCTACATTAGTTTCTACATTAGAACGCTCACAACATTCCAATCACATACACACATAGACAGATATCATCGCGGAAATGGTCAAAACGAAGTCAGGGGACTTGAAACATGAAAATCCGTTGAAACTTGGATCTCGGATTTTCGAACGATTACAATACTTCCTTGTACTATAGTTTTGAGAAAGTAAAGATGTAGAAGTATAATGAGGCCTATATAATAGGCCTCTTATATCCACCACTGGTTCCATCTTAATAGATTATGTTTCTGTTGTGAGGATGGAACAGGCTGCAGAAATGGCTGACTGGGCAGTATTGACCAAGGTGAGAAGAGGCCGACGTCTGTACGGCTTCCGAGTCCACTGTCACATCATCAGAAGCAGGCTACATCCAACATTATCCATTCCCTTAGCCCACTTTTTAAGGAATCGTAATTTTACGATTTTTAAATCACATTAGTTAGGTTTGGTTTTATGACTCATGCCCGGGCTTTAACTACGAGGTCATATCGCCTACTACCAGAGCGCTCTTTCGTCACTCTGGTGGACATGAGCCCGACTCTACTGTGGGAGTCCTAAATTTTGCCTACCCTAAATTTTTATTCATCTAGGGTAGGGGTCTTTAACGAGTACCTGACATCGTACAGGCTCGGGACCATCGCTTAACGTCCCATCCGAAGGACGGCGTGCTTAAGTTTATTTTACCTCCCAGATAAAATAAACGAAGGGCCTCGGTCGGGCTACGAACCCACAACCTTGAGCTCAGAAGTCAAGCACGCATACCACTGAGCTACCGGCGCCCTCTCGAAAAAAAAAAAATCACATTAAATTTACCACACTTTCAACTAAACTAGCCCAGCAAAGTATAGTTCTAGGCGTTAAACTATAAGCCTGTACTAAACATTCCTTGGTCAGTTTTTATTGCAATTCTCAAAAACAGTAGTTTTTAAATCAGTCATAATTAGACATTTGATATTATAGATTATTTTGATGGTCATTATTTAATGTTATAAGACTTGTGATGGATATAAATACTAATGAAACCGGAGACATTAAGAATTTGACTGCCTTTGGAACTTGACGAACTTTTCTCTCGATTTTTATATGTTTATAGGCGGAAAGCTACATAATCGAGCTTTTGGAAATGGACTAATCAAGTAATCTATTTATCTAAGTTCTTTGCATTGAGCTGTATTAAAAAATGCATACATAATCAATAAAATAAATATATAGGTATTTTTTTACTGGTGTAAAGACATTTTTCTAAAAAAGGATATGAAAAAAACTTAATATGTTTGGTTTTGCTAGAAAATAATTTTAAAAAGTATGGCCTGGCAACACTGTTAAGCCGGGTTTACACTTATAGCTGGAGAGCTATATAGCTTAGCTAATAGCTCCCCAGCTATATAGCTCCGCTACATAGTTGAGCTATATAGTTCTCCTATAGTTTAAAAGATTTGCAGTTTGTGTAGCTGTAGCAGACGTTCATTTTTAGTTGGCCTCGAGATGCCGAGCAATCAAGTCCTTCTTGCTGCAGCTGCTGCTGCAACAGTCGTGCTAGCTTCCAAAAGAAGACGCAGATATTGGATAAAACCATATCTCGATGCAAGGAATAAATATAGTGGTAGTGATTTGTTGAAGGACTTAAATGAAGAAGATGCAGTGGAACATGCGTCTATGTGTTATGAGGTTCGTTGTGATGGAAGTTCTTCTTCTCGACTTCATCTCTGTCCACATTCATTTCTAAGGCAATGTCACTCCATGCATCTTGTTTCTTGTTTCTCATTTTGTAATCTACATGTGTGGCATCCCATAATACACGATGTTCTCTAAAAAGCTCTATCAGTTTTGATATTTTTTCTTTACTCCACTCGAATTCACTTAATAGATTCTCCATTTCTTCAAAAAATCACACAAAACGAATTAAAGCGAAACAATAGAGAGTAGTTTAGCGTCCTTGCAACACTGCTCAGACTAGACAGTAGGTACTGGCGGAAATGAAGTGGAGGGGGAGCTACATATAGCTCTGCTACAAATAAAAAGCGCTTCTAGCCCAGCTATATAGCCGGGCTACAAATTTTCTTTGATGTTTACCGACAACCAACGGATAGCTCGTTTTCTGCTATATAGCTCTGAATATTTGCTATATAGCTGGCACATTTGGTAAATTTTAATGAATTTGTAGCACGGCTATATAGCTCAGCTATATAGCTCTCCAGCTATAAGTGTAAACCCGGCTTTATTGTGAATTTGTTGTAAGGTTATATTTTTAAGGAATATAGTCTCTGTCGTTTTCACTCTGATTCATTGTTTGTTTTTAATTTTTCATTAATTTACAAAGATAAATATTTACTGTATGAATAAATAGTATCAAATAAATGAGTGAAATTTTTAAAAAAGATCATTTTTTGGGCTGTATAAGGAGGCTCTTAATTCATGTATAATAAATTATTACAGATCACTTCTCTCTGCCTTCTCACACAATTACAAACTTTTCGGTAAGCAGGTCATCAGTGTCTCTAGTACATGTTTTTTTAAGTAAACTATTCCTAGGTACCTAGTTTTGACTAGATAGTTAAATAAGTTGTATGATTCACGCCCACGCTTTAAATATGAGGTCATATCGCCTACTACCAGAGCGCTCTTTTGTTGCTCTGCTGGACATGAGCCCTAAATTTTGTGGGAGTTCTAAATTTTGCCTACCTAGGTTTACTTACCTTGGATAGAGGTCTTTAACGAGTACCTGTACAGGCTCGGGATCATCGCTTAACGTCCCATGCGAAGGACGACATGCTCAAGGTTTTTCCACTTCCCAGAAAAAAAAACTAAGGGCCTCGGCCGGGTTTCGAACCCGCGATCTTGAGCTCAGTAGACTAGCACGCTACCTCTGATCTACCGGCGCTCTGCTTAAATATAGAAGTCGATTCAATAAATATGTTCTATAAAAGAAGGATTCTGATTGGCAAAAGGAATAGTTAACATAAAGAACGCATGTATTATAGATACTGTTGATGGGAGTGCTTCCCGGAACGTTTGTAAATACCTATTTTTTGAGAAGGAGACAAAATAAATGGAAGAAGTGATGCTGTAATAATATTTAAAAAAATTTTATGAACCGAATCATTTTTGTCAGTAGGTCATTTCGTGTATATATTATTTTTTATACATATGATACTTGTAAATATATTCATTAAAATAACGTATTGCTAGTTAATTTGTGTTTAAAAGTAGTTTCCATAATGTTTCAAGCTACTTTAGAGTTGTTATTCATCTAGAAGATTGTTTGAGGTCATGTTATCATTTGTCAATCTGGTTCATTCCAGATCATTTTATGTGTCACCAGTCATTGTTCATGAAATGTTCTAGACTTTAGATGAAACTATACAAAGCCTGATGGCGCCGGTATCTCAGAGCTAGCGTATTTGCTTACTGTGCTCAAAATAACGGTTTTAGGTTGTTTTTTTTATCTGTGAGGGGAAAAAACTTTGAGCATGTCGTCCTTCGGATGGTCACGACCCTGTAGAATGTCAGGTACTCGTTAAAGACCCCTTCCCTAAGTGAATAAAAATTTAGGGTCGGCTTAATTTGGGACTTCCACAGTAGAGACTTCCACATGTCCACTGGAGTGATGAAAGAGCGCTCTGGTAGTAGGCGATATGATCTCGAAGTTAAGCCCGGGCATGAATCATAATAACTATAAAGCCCCTAGTTCAGGGTCAATCAATCAGCTGTACTGTGAATTTAGTTTGTATAACATGATCAGTTGCTAATTTAACATGTAAATAGTTGCTTTTGTTCTTATTTGAGTCAATTTTACTATTGTTTTTTTTGTGAATCATTTTCGAAATTGTTAGCAATGTTATTTTATTTGGACTAAAGTGATTTTTTTTTTAGTTATATAAAGACAATTCTGTTTATTTACATGAACTTGAACTGGCCTGGTCGTTAAGTGTACTATTGGAAAATTGTGAATGAAGAATTACTCACGGTATTGTGGATCATTATCAAGACTCATATAGACTCAGAATAAGAAGTTTATTACAATAAATTTAAAAATAAATATACAATTATACTGAAAGAAGGGTGCAGTGTTTTGTGCTGTAGGTACAATAACACGGAACTTTCAAGGTCATGACAATTTCACCCCTCCCACAATTCATACTTTGACTCCCCTTGTTGTGTGTAGGAGGAGACGAGTCTGCCTAATCCCACCTCAAACATTCATCAATGTCTGCCTCAATGTTTCTTAGTCCCCCCCCTGGACAGAACCCTGCATCTGTTCGTAATGATCCATCATATTGATAATCAATCTACAATATATTGTGATGTATAAAATTACACACATTGTAATTATTATAAAAAAAAAAAAAAAAAAAAAAAAAAAAAAAAAAAAAAAAAAAAAAAAAAAAACCTATTTATTCGGTTCAGCGCAAGGGGCGCTATACAGAATTTAAAAAATAAATATATACATATTGCATATGGTTAAAATAGAATGTCTTGTAGAAGCCGAGGCTTCAGACGACGGTGTAGCAGAGGTTCCCCAATGCCAAAGGTAGCGGCTCCAGAAACATTCTGCAGCCCAGCCCTGAATCTTGTCGCTAACTCCAATATGAAATCTCTAACGTCGGGAACACCCAGCTCCCTGCGTATCTGAGAATTCCTTACCATCCAAGGCGCGTTTACGGCAAGGCGGAGAACTTTGTTTTCGAACCTGACCAGTTTCTTAATGTTGGTCTGGCTTGTGCCGAGCCAAACCGGACAGGCGTATGTGATGAGTGGCCGTATGAGTGCGGTATAGAGTAGTGTGGCACATTCATGTCGGAGTGTAGTGTTCTTGTTGAGAAGTGGGTAGAGTGAGGAGAGTCTAGTGTAGGCATGTGTCAATTTGGAGTTAATGTGTTGGCCCCAGGTCAGTTTGGTGTCTAGGAGCACCCCTAGATACTTCACCGCCTGGTGTGTTGGTGTCCAGGGGATGTTTCTGTGGTTGATGTTTAGCGGTGTCAGTGTATCATGGTTTATGCGTCGGAGTGCGAAAACCTTAGTTTCAGTCTTGTTCGCGTTCAGCCTCAGCTTCCATCTGTTAAACCAATTTGCCAAGACATCCAGACCCTCTTGAAGAGTGCGCACGGCCCTATGAAGATCACAGTCCTGAGCTATGAGGAGCGTGTCATCGGCATAGGTTGCCAGTGGCAGACCTGGAGGCTCAGGTATATCGTGGCAGAAAAGATTGAAGAGAATGGGACCGAGGATCGAACCTTGGGGGACTCCTGCACCGATAGTCCTTCGATCGCTAAGGCAAGAGTTAACCTTAACCTGGAAAGTTCTATCGGTGAGGAAGGAGGCTATAATGAGACGTAGGTATCTGGGGGCTCCCGTACGCTGGAGTTTGTACAGCAGGCCCTTGTGCCACACTGTATCGAAGGCAGCAGCAACATCCAGGAACACGGCTGCAGAATATTGCTTCGCCTCGAAACCCTTGACAATGGTCTCTGCCACTCTCTGGAGCTGATGCGTCGTGGAATGTCTCTTCTTGAAACCAAACTGATGGGCAGGTATGGTGTTCGCTAGTTCCAGAAACTCCAGTAGCCTACCGTAGATTAGTCTCTCTAGCAGTTTCGACAAGCTGTTCAAAAGACTGATCGGGCGGTAGCTTGATGGTTGGTCTTTTGGTTTTCCCGGCTTGTGGAAAATGAGTACGACCGCATTTTTCCATTGTGTCGGGAAATATCCAGCTCTGAGACATCCATTGAACACGCTCGTGAGAAGCGCTATACCCTTCTCCGACAGGTTCTTCAGGACGAGATTTGGTATTAAATCCTCACCTGGTGCCTTTCTTCCCGGGAGATTGCTTAAAGCTGTCCTGATTTCCCCTGGAGTGACGAACTTTAAGGACAGTTCTGCGGTGAGTGGCTCCTGGCTAATGGCTTCCTCGATCAGTAGCTCGGTATCCCTGACTCCCAGATGGCTGGGATCAAACACACCTTCGAGATAGGCAGAAAACATGGTGCACTTCTCTTCGTCTGATGTAGCTGTAACGTCACCTTGTCTCAGAGGAGGAATGAGAGGGTCCTGCCGTAGGATCCTGCGAGTCTCCTTCCACAAATTGGGGTCGTTAGGGGACATGTTCTGAAGGAACTGACGATAGCCCTCAACTCTCTGATTTTCCAGTTCCCATCGAATCTGATGCCCCAGTTGGTTCCATTGGCGTTTGGTTCTCGGGCATCTGCTACGCTGCCAGCTGCGGCGAAGCCTATTTTTCTCTTCAATCAGGCGTAGGATGTACGTCGGGGTATTGATGCCTGTTCTCTGCCGGGGGTCATAGAACTTTCTGTAGATCGCCTTCTTGACTGCGCTCTTGATGGAATCGGGAAGGAGTGTCATTGTTCTGTCTAGGTCATCGGTCGAGTTATAAGAGAAAGGAATAGTCAGATTTCGGTCAAGTTCGTCGCGAAAGTTGTCCCAGTTAATTTTTCCGTCAATAAGTCGTCGTATTGGGGGATCAGTGAGAAGTCTGCAGTGGAAAGTAATGAGGACAGGGAGATGGTCGGAATCTAATTCGGGAAGTGGAATTTGGAAAATGGGTAAGGTTAGATTTTGAGTGAGGGATATATCCAAGATATCAGGGAGATAGCGAGCCTGTGTTGGGTAGAAAGTTGGCTGGTCGGGAGCAGTGACCACAATCGCCATGCGGTCGGTGAAGGCGAGAAGCCTTTGGCCATTGGCATTGCCAACCCGACAGCCCCAGTTGAGATGCTTGCTGTTGAGGTCCCCAGTCAGCAGGGTGGGCCCCCCCGTGAACACAGCCTCGAGATCTGAGGGATCAAGGCGCTGGTTTGGCCGCTGGTAGGCTGCCACCAACTTTAATGAGGAGCCATTTTCAATTTTCAACTGGATAGCTACAGCTTCCAGACAAGACAAGTTCCCGAATATCAGCTCGTGGTGCTTAAATTTACGCCTGACACAAATGGCGACCCCTACCGAAGCAGCCCGAGCCACTCTGTCTGCTCTATAAATTTTGTAGCCTGGAAGTTTAAAGGTTTCATTGGGTATGAGATGGGTTTCGGTGAGACAGGCCACATCGATGCTGTGCCTGTGAAGGAAGTTTAAAAAAGTAAGCCTTTTGGCCTTAATCCCGTTCGCGTTCCAGTTAAGGAGTTTAACGGTACGAGTATCAAAAAGATTAGGGTTTGCCATGAGGATGAGTTAAAAATGACGAAAGGAGGTTGGACAGGAAAGTTTGAATTTTAGGGATTAAAGGTTCAATGATCCTGGTGATCAAAGAGGTGATGAAAGTAGGGAGATCAGGATTTGTACCTTGAGAAGGTGATGAGGCAGAGTGGCTGGGGCGAGCCCCGAGAGGGGGGCCAGAAAGCCAGGCGGAGCGAGTGGGGGCAGGAGCGGGCTGGGGGTTGGGAGGGCCGGCAGCGGGTCCCCTAGCGTCTGTCTGTCGTTTGAGGGCAGGTCGAGTTTGTCTGTTAGCAGGGTGCTCCTTACAGCCTCGGTAATTCCCTGGATGCTGCTCCCCACAGTTCGGACAGGTAGGGGTGCTTGCTTGGCTGGGACACAGTGTGTAATGGTGATCACCCGCACATTTAACGCAGCGAGGGTCCAGCCTGCAGTAATTTTT
Source organism: Aradus depressus (assembly GCA_963662175.1). Classification (NCBI taxonomy): domain Eukaryota; kingdom Metazoa; phylum Arthropoda; class Insecta; order Hemiptera; family Aradidae; genus Aradus; species Aradus depressus. The sequence goes on along the minus strand of OY759221.1, from coordinate 44,694,504 downwards.
GGTGTGCCCCCACTTCTGACAGTTGGTGCACTGCGGGCTCTGTCCGGTACGACGCCGGGGCTCCACTTGGACCACCGTATAAAACAGGCGGTCCAAGTTGAAGATTTTCTTCCCCGCTGGGCTATTTTCGAGCTCAACTGCGACTAGCGGGGTGGGCAGCTTGTCGCCGTTGCCGTCTTTGCGGTGTAGCCTGGTCACTTTCCGAACTGGATAGTTCGGGGAGAGCAGCTCGAACACCTCCGACTCGGTCAGGGAGTATGGGATACCCCTGATGATTACCGAGAGACCCCTGTCCTCCGGGTTAACAAAAGTGAAGTACTTCAAGTTGGAGGTATCATAAAATTTGGTTACATGCCGAAAGTCTTCTGAAGATGAGAGCGAAATTTTGAATTTTTTGTAACAGAACTTGATATCAAATGGGGCTTTGGTAAGTGTTTTTAAATCTTTGATTATTTCTTGTAAATTCCCAGTATCCAGTAAGAAAATGGGGGGAATTCGGATCTTGGGCTCCAGTTTGCTGTTGTCTGCTGGATCGGGTTGAGGCAAGGAAGCCAGAGGGGCGAACTTGTTACTAAGTGCGATGGGAGGGCTCACCTGGTACCGGTATCTCTTGGCTGTGTCACTGAGACTGGGTGCGGTTGCGGGCTGCTGGCTGGGTCCTGGCTCCTGTTGCGAGGCTGGTCGCTTCCTCACCTGGGTGAAGCCGCTATCCAACTGCATCGCTGGGAAGTCCACTTCGGCACACTCCTCGTACCAACCGTCGGATCCTTTTTGAGAACCTCCAGAGGACATCTTACTGCCCTCTTTTGGTGCACTTTGGATAGTATTCACTTTGTATTTTTTATAGTTTTTAATAATAATTAGCAGAACAAAAATATACACGTGTTATCATGTAGCCATGAAACAGCCTTAGCCATGAAACAGCCGTGCTGTGGAGGTGAGAGGTCTGAGTTGAGATGTGAAGGTGGACCGTCTAGAGAAGTGTGTTTAGGCTTAAGGTGTGGTGAACCATGTAGGTGTGATAAACAGTGAAATCGATGCGCAGAGGATGTACTTTTATTTATTAAAACATTTACATAATATATATGCCCAAAATATATAACAATTATAAATTAGTTTGTGAGATTTCTTTTTAAAAACAATTTTTTATTTGTTTTTATTTTCAATATTTAGTTAACCAATTTATAATGTAGGTTTAAGTAAAATAAACCCAAATATTTTATGCTTATTTTAAATTTAGAAGAAATCCAATGAAAAGTTTGTTTTTTGGAAAAAAATTGGAAATTTTAAAAATACGTGCACTTTCTTTAAAATTGCATAAAAATTATATCTCCGGTGTCACTAGAAACTACAATTTTGGGCACAAGAAGGTAGAGTTTAGAAGACGGAACTAAAGGGAAAATCCTAAACGCCCAATTGTACCCGCAAAATACAGTAGAGACCTGCTAATCGGGACACCGATTATCCGGTTAATCCGGGCGGAATTAAAAAAAAACTAATTAAGATTTAGTAAACTAAAAATTTAATTTAGCGAGCGGTAAGTACGAGAATAATTCAAAGAGAGGGTTTGACTATTGACCTTGAGGCGCCTATAAGATCGTACGGCAAAAAGAAGTCGGTCTTCTTTGAAACAACAAAAACATTACGGACTTTTTTCAGTGAGTCTAAAAATATTATTCTTGTTTTCATTACGTACTGTACATTGTTTTATTTTATAGTCCTGTTCAGAATTTAACGTTTACATATTTCGTTTTTTAAATTCTCATTTTTATATTATAACATTAATGTACAGTGGTTTGTTTTGTACTGTACAATAAATAAATTTTGAGTTTTAATCACAAAGATGTTTTGTTTTGTTAACCCTATCTCAGTTCGTAGGTCGACAACTTATATCTACATACATATACATTACGTAGTATTGAAAATAAAATTAACCTGAAGGAAAAGGTGTATTTAGGAGGAAAAAAAAGTCGCTCAAATATTTATCATGTGCATTTTACTGCAAATTCCGTTTAATCCGGACTTTCGGTGATCCGGACGGGGTCCGGTCCCATCTAGTCCGGATTAGCGGAACTCTACTGTACCTCAAAAAGCGGGGGAAAGAATGCATATGAAAGTATATGGCAAAAATATGCCAACAGCCTGAGAAGTTGGGTGAACATGTTGGACCTCTTTAAGGAGACAGTCGGCTCCAGGGAGCAGTTTCTTCTGTGAGTTTCTTTCTTATAATTTAGTTATTAAGAAGACAATTTACTAGTTTCGTGTTACTATCTTTTTTTTTTTTTACTAAAAGCCTTTTTTAATGAATATCTGGGGTAAAACCGGGTACACAATCTGGTAGGGAATAAATTAGAAAATAGCATCAGAATAAATGTACCTGAAGCAGTGGCTAGATGTGAGAGGAAGACGTAACGTTGAAGGTACTGAGCATGACTGGGAGCGAGGTTGGGAAGGTCTGACGGCAGACTGAAGGGCTAACAAGGGTATCGATGTATTGTCATCGCACTACGATACTTTGTTATCGATGTACTGGGCTCTATAATTATTTACTAAGGGGTTATTTTCTGTTTCACTACCTTTGGCAGATCGGGAACTTATCAATTATATTTATTACTTATGGTTACTACAGTTGACGAATGAATGGCACCACCTGTCTGGAAGTTGAAAAAACCTTGAGCAAACCGTCTTTCGGATTGGACGTTAAGTTATGGTCCCGAGCCTGTTCGATGTCAGGTTCTCGTTTAGATCTCTACCTTAGGTAAATAAACCTAGGTATGCAAAATTTAGGACTCCCATAGAGTCGGGTTCAGAGTGACGAAAGAGTGCTCTAGTAGGAGGCGATATGACCTCACAGTTAAAGCCCGGGCATGAAATGAAATGAAATGAAATGAAAATAATGAAATGAAAATAATGAAATGAAAATAAATTTTATTATTCTGGGACCGAGGTCCCCTAAGAATAAATACATACAGAGAGTGATGAAAATGAAACAATGAAATATAGTATCAGAACAAAGAAATAAAAAGATAGGTAGGTAAATAAAAATTAGTGCTATATTGGAGAAAAACTATACAACTAAAAAATAGATAAACAGGAAATAAAAAAAATGGGAAAAAACATAAAATTAACAACTTCTATATGATGAAACAAAATAAATAAAAGTATCTACAAAAATAAAAGAGAAAAAGTAAAAAAGAAAAAAAGCAAATCCATACAACTAAGAAAGAGATAAAATTGATAATATATATAAATATAAATCGACCGAGCATAGTACGGTGGTTGATTATAAAAGAGAAGGAAGGATGCCCAGCCAAGGTTAAAAATAAAATTAATTTAGAAAGCAGAAAATAAGATAAGATAAAAAATAAATAAATGCATATTAAAAATATATAAATGTGTAAATGAGCCAAAAATCAATATTATTAATTATGAACGAATAATTTAGAAAATATGATAAAAAATATATAATAAAACTAGAGAATGACAAAGACAAGAAAGAGATAGAAAAAAAAAAAAAAAAAAAAAAAAAGGCGGGGGAAAAGTGATTAGATGATTAGATAATTAAGGTTGACGAATTAGAGAATACGGGGGAGAGATCAAAGAGGAGTGGATTGTTTGGTGAAGAGGAATTGGAATAGTGAGGATTTGAAGGAAGCCATGGAAGGAGAGTGACGGATTGGGGGAGGCAGGGAGTTCCAAAGAGAGGAGGCCTGGACAAGGAATGCATTGTGGAAGGCTGAGGAGCGATGGGAGGGGATGAAGAGGTCTGAAGGACGGGATCTAGTGTGCCTCTGGTGAACCGAGGACTGGAATTGAAACATTTGGTAGAGGTAGTAGGGTTCTTTGGGTTTAAGCATTAGGAAGAGAAAGGAGCCTAGGAGGTAGTTTCGGCGGTAGGAGGGTTTGAGCCATTTCAACTCGGAGTACCAGGGCGAAATATGAGCGTCTCTAGGGACATCGAAAACAAATCTGACATGAGCGTTCAGGATTCGCTGGAGTTTGATATCGAGTCCCTTACTCAGATCATTATAAACCAGGCACCCGTAGTCGAAATGGGGGAAAACAAAGGATGATACGAGGAGTTTCCGGGAGTTTTGAGAAAGAGAGTGACGGGAACGTTCAAATTGTGCAAGAGATTGGAACGATTTACGGGAAATATAGGATACGTGGTCTTTCCAGGAAAGGGTTTGGTCAAGGATGATACCCAGGTTTTTTACTCTGCTAGAGTAGTTAATGTTGGTGTTGTCCAGAGTCAAGAGAGGGGGGTCAGTTAAGTTATTGAGAAGTTTTTTGTTACCTAATATTATCGCTTGAGTCTTGTGAGGATTAAGGAGGAGTTTGTTCTGTTTGGCCCAGGAGGATATGGAATTGATGTCATCAGATATTTGCGAGTATGCGGTAGGGAAACTGGATGAGGGCATGAGTCTTAATAACTAACTAATAAGGGTAAGAACGTACCTGGATTCATTCCAAGAAGGCCTTGTTGCTTCTTACTAGCTGTAGGACCCGGCGTTGCCCGAGGAGTCACATAATTATAGACATGGCCAAGAAATTCCTTGTATAAAAACATCATGCCTTACGTAGCTTTCATATTTACTTTCTTCTAAGTTCCTGCACAGATATTCTTCTAGAAGATCCATCAGGATTACTTTTTGTTTAATATCTTCATTACTAATTATTACTTCATTATAAATTATTTTTTAGTTATTTCACATTTATTTTAATTCTAAAGGTTTATTTCTATGGTCACAATAAGTTGTTAAGTCGTAAAATGGCCAAAATGTGTTGTGTACTGTGATCATCTCCGAAGAAGTTGGGAGCTCAGGACTCTAATACTTTCGGAATTATAAAGATGTGGGTTTCTTGGTATCTGGAAAAATGGTGTAAGTTCTCGGTTAAATCAACTTAATCAACTTCTTTGGGGATTCATTCACGAGATAACTCCATTTAACCATTTATTCACTATGGCAGACTATACCAAGTGAAGAGTGTGTTTTCGGTTAAATGAACTTTAGAGAGGCATCATTAAGAAGTATTTAAAAAAGTATGGACAATAATTAGGTTAGTGTGGTCAGGATTAACAATATTCATTTTCATCCATTCCTATAGATTTAGAAGGTATATGATTAATAATGATGCAAACATAATTTATTTATTCCAAAAACTGGATTTACACGATTAATGCAAAAGTAAAAAAGTGCTGCCCTGAAAAGTTACGAATTTAGACTTCCCAATTTATTTCATGTGACCACAGATTTACTTTTCTAGAATTGGCACATTGTGACTTGAAGAAGGGATGTAAGAACGTCTCGAAATATCGTCGTGAATAAGTAAGTACACTTATGGAAGAATTGTAAAAAAATATTTAAAATATAATTAAAAACTGTATTTATTACACCCTAATATTTATTTAGGACTCAATTTGAAAACTTATAGAGGAAAACCTATAGAGGACTCAATTTAAAAACTTAAATAAACGCTGTAATCTATCGACATGTATGAGGATTTAGGAGCCCAAAGTTAACTGTTGTGAGCGCAAACGGTGGATTAGTTTTGGAGAGGGAGTGAAAGGTTCCTAGATTAATTCGTTCTGGGGAGGTACATTTCCGGTGATTCACTGACCACTTTTTTATATAGCCAATAGCTTAGGAAAAAAAAAGGTCTTGCAAAAACCTCGCCAAAAGTTGTATAAATTCATATGAAAAATAAAACCGCAAACATAATACTTAATGAAATTACGAAATGATCTATAAAAAGATGAATTTTCGTAGAACTGGCGTTGGCAAAAACGATATTACAAAACTATATATTTCCTTATCAAAGATAATTCGCATATTGAACCCTTCAAAGTGTGATTATACGTCTCTGTAATATTTTTTATTTTAATTTTTGACAGATACAAAACTGTATCAATATAATATATTATAGAACAACTGATAAATAATATTACATATTTGGGTTTGTCGACTGGACGGAGATGAGTGGTGCCATATCTTATTGATTGGAGTAAATTGATGAGCAAATAGTCCACGAAGCAACTTTTGTTGATAAACATCTCTACTCCTTTCATTCACACCTCTTAGAAATAAAAAGATGGGGGATAAAGGCTTGGGAAATTGCTTAAGAAAAAAACTCCATTTTATATATGTTTTTCAACAAAAGAAAAGAAAGTCGCGGTGAATCATTGGCAATGAAAATACTTCCCCAGAATGATCTATTAACTTTTCGCTCCCACTTCAAAACCAGGGCACCAATTGCGCTAATATTCAATAGTTGATTTATATAGGGACTCCTAAATCCTCTTACTAAATTTCAAATCGATACATTTATTATATCGACAGTTATTCAGGTAATATAAAGAAAAACATGTTTAAAAGAAAATATTGTCTATTTCGAAATATATGGAAGTACTTTCGGTATTGCTACCATCTTCAGCCACGACTTAACAATTCATTTTATATTTGTTAGATGAATATTATGTTTTTTTTTATTCACATATGAAATTTTGGGTCGAGACATTCATTACAACGGGAGTTATTAAAATTTTAAAGCCTCTCCCTAATCCCCCCCCCCCCCCTTCATCGGCCGATATGGCTGAAAATCGATAGGTACTGCCCTTAAGGGGTTTCAGCCGCACATATAAAATTTCGGATCGATACATTAATTTATTACTTCAGCAGCAATATGAAGTATAGGGGAAGTTACATAATTGGTCAGAAATTTCATGCTGAGTTTTTACCGGAATTTCATGTTTTCCGACTCCCCGATTCCAACATTTTAAAAAAAATTGTCTATGTGTATGTGTGATTATGAATCTAAAACCACATAAGGACAACACCTATTGATTTTCAGTCAAATCTGAACTTTTAGAAACTCATGTAAGTCAACTATTCTTTTTTAGCCCGAACGGTCAATTGGTTTCGTAGGGAGAGCGAAAAATTTATAATAATTATTATTAGGACAATTATTATTATTATAATGTTTTTTTAAATATTTTTTTGTTATCACTAGTCATATATGTCATTTTTGAGTGTAAGTTCACATACACATAATTATGACGTATTTCCATTTAACGGAAATAAATATTGTTATTATAATTATGTGTAGTTTACAAGGTCCTTTAGCTTCATCCTCTGAGGTATTACGTTGTTTCTCTCAATTAACCCCGATAATACTCCTTGTTCTTGTCATCAGAGTCCTCTCTGGGGTCTTCTGGAAAGACTGTCTATCTACAATCCCCTTTTTAATACCCCTCCTCATATCGAGCCTGTTTCTCTGTTCGCTATGCCTCCACTGCAGGGTTGTCCCCTAATTGGGATCTGGCCGTAAGCCTCCCTTCCCAAGATAAATCAGCTTAAACAAGATTTGTGCCCAAAACTAACCAACTCTCAAATAATTTGATTTCTTATTATTTCTACCCAAAGGATTATTATTTAGCTATTTATGTAATTATTTTTCTATTACTATTATTATTTTTAGGGTTCCGTAAGTCTACGAAATCCTATTACCGAGTGTTTAACGTCTGTCTGTTACAGTGATAATAATAACACTTGTGATTAGTTATGCCAGGTGTCCCGAATTCCGTTTCCAGGACGATAAACAAACAGCGATGCCCTCTTTTAACTACCTTGTTAATCTTTATTAAACACATTATATTTCTCTTCTTTCTATCTATTCTGGATTTATTTATGTTATTTTACCTGTATTGTTAAGTTCTTTATTATGAAAATCTTTTAAATGGATAAATGTAATTTTCAAGTATATCTTTCTGGTTGGGCTCTACTTAAATAATAGTATAAAATTAACTATTATTTATCCTTTTATTGTTATTTTATTCTCATTATGTTTTGCAACATACGTTTATTGCAAATTTCCAGTGAGACTATCTTCCTCCTTATTATTATAAATTTTTCGCTCTCCCTACGAAACCAATTGACCGTTCGGGCTAAAAAAGAATAGTTGACTTACATGAGTTTCTAAAAGTTCAGATTTGACTGAAAATCAATAGGTGTTGTCCTTATGTGGTTTTAGATTCATAATCACACATACACATAGACAATTTTTTTTAAAATGTTGGAATCGGGGAGTCGGAAAACATGAAATTCCGGTAAAAACTCAGCATGAAATTTCTGACCAATTATGTAACTTCCCCTATACTAATTTTATAGTGAGACTATCTGAAAGTTTAATATTTCTTAAGGACTCATTTAAATTGCAGTAATTCTTTTCATTTACTAATTTTAATTTCTTAATTTATTATTTAACAGTTATTAGTTTTGTGCTAAAGACAGCTAGATTGTACTTCACAGGTTTCCTAAACTAATATTTATAGATATTACTGTAATTTGATTGATAATGTTATTAACATTTAAATGTATATAAAGCTGAAGCTCTTTAATATAGTTATCTTAGGTATATAAACTTAAATGTTAATATGTCATGAAATTTCATATTTATAGTCAAAACCCAATGAGGATGATGACTTGTCAAATTGCAGAGATATCGGCCGATAAGACTGGGGGTTCAGTGTGGGGGGCACGATTTAAAAACCTTATTAACTGCCCATACAATGAATTTATCGATGAGGATTTAGGAGCGCAACTATTGAATATTAGCGCAAACGGTCGACTGGTTTGGGGAGGGAGCAAACAATTAGTTGATACCATGTTCTGGGGAAGTACATTGCCGGTTTTCCTATCTTTACGTTCTTATTATAATTGTTATATGGAAAATAAAATAGTTATTATTTCTATTGTAGCAATCATTTCATTATATATGTAGTATATAAGGAAGTTAATTTGCACATGTCTGTTTATATTGAAGCTCCATGTAGTGGACTGTCCTCTGTTGACACAGAGTTCAATTAGGGGCCTAACAGGGTGAGGGCGGCATGTTTGGTTGCCCCGACAACACAATCACACCAGCCAGACTCTCTCTCTCTCCTTTTATAGTCTTCATTTCCTCATCCTTGGCTATATACCGCCCTCCCTAACTCAATAAACACACCAACGGGGAAGTTTTGTCATCTGTCAATAATTTCATGTTGAGTTTACCATAAATTTTATCATTGTTTCCAACACCCTGAATGAAAAAACGGTAGAAAAAGTCTATGTGTCAGTGAACACGATAACTCTCGATAAAATTAACTATTATACGATACACAATTTTCAGATCCATAACCATATCACTCTAAAGACGACACCTGTTGATTTTCATCCAAATCGACCGAAGGGAAGAGGGGGATGAAGGGGGAGATTAACTAAAAAACTCTAATAACTGCCGTTATAATGGATGTATCGACACAAAATTTTATAAGTGAATTCAAAACATAAGAACGACATTCATTAATTTAGAAAAAAAGTAGAAAGGGGGGGGGGGGGGCGGTTGTCTACTCAAAAACCTCTTTAACTGCCGATTTAATGAATGTATCGACATAAAAATTCATATTTGAACTTAATTAATTTGTACAGTACCGGTGATTGACCGACGACTTTTATCTTTGTTTCCGATCCCCTGAATTAAAAAAATGAAAAAAAAAGTCATGTCTGTGTATACTGTGAACACGATATAACTCTCTATAGAATGAATATATCGACCCAAAACACCAGATACCATACCCATGAGGAACGTACCCATTAATGTTCAGCAGAATTGGGGGATCAGAGGCGGCGGGACTAAACTCTGAAACCTTAATGGTAGCTGATATAATGAATGTACTTATGTATCTACATAAAATATTTTTTGAGGATTGAAAAGTTGCTCATAAGAAATACATACATATATTGATTTTCAGCCAAATCCGTTTTAGAGGTAGAGCGAAAACACAGGTAAACTGAATTATGTCCGAATACATTTTTTGCGTTCTGTGTTGATATAGTGGAAATACTAATGAATAAAATAAAATGATAAAATACCTCCACTTAAGTGAAAAAGGTAGACCATTAGATTCTCTAGAACAGCTAGAAATTAATAGGACTCGGAAAAATGGGAATTGTTTAAACGACCAGACACACTTCAAATTTTCTCCTTGTCTAATCCCTTTCAGATAACAAATATCCATGACATTTATCTAGATTAAATAACTTCCTACATAGCTATATATTGTACATTTGTTATATTGTTTTCTTGGAATGTCAGTTTTTAGTTCTATTTTAATTTTATTTCCGTGGTTTTCAAATAAGTGCACAGTTAGCTATTACAGTTAGAATAGAGACTTCCACCCCCCTGGTTTTACCAGAGGAGGGGACCCTTTCACCTCAGGTACTCTTAGGTTAATATAAATATATATGCCTGACAAATATCTAAATTATTGTTGAACATTGTGCTGACAATGGCGTAAGCCGAAACCGGTACACATTTAAGTATATGTTTGTGGAAGTAGACAATATAAGTGTTCAAAAAAGTTTTTTTTATATATCATTTTAACGCCACATTGCCAATGCCCCATTTTACGTTTCCAACCTCACATTACATAATGACCTCAACATCCCATTTATACCTTCTGTTATCAAGACACGATATCAAAATTTTCACGACAAACTCCATCATCACGCCAATCCACTTATTCTCCAATTATCCACGAACACTCTCCCCACAAACCCACCAAGACGTCTAAAGCGGGCATGGCAGAGGGACCTGCTCCAGGACTAGCCTGGACTCCTCTTCGGTCACGTGCCTCAGCAGTACAGCGACACACTTGCCACAGCACATCATCACGATCACTAGTGACAAATGTTGTCGTTGTGAATATGTAAATAAATAAATATATCATTTTATTTTATTCAAACTGAATTATGGTTTATTTTGATAATCCTCTTACATCACTTGAAAGGATTAAGATGTTTAGGGTCAACCTCATTGTAAACAACAACAATGTGTAAACACACCATCACTGGTACGAAAGGCAACATTCTTAGGCTTTAATTTTGAAATATGTAAGTGTAATGTATGACAATTGTAATGTCCCAGGTTGTTAATTTCTAGTTTTATTTCCAATTGAGGTAATTTACTTTTCTTTCCTTTTCGACCAATTGATGAAAATCAATGTCACACTTTTCAATCCTTATGAAATTTCATGTCGATACATTCATTACAATGGCTGTAGCCATTATAGGTTATAGCTGGTTATAGCTTGCTTTTTTTCAAAGATATTCCCCAGTTTCATTTAGGTACTTCATAACAGGTCATTCGATTTTGAGTTTTGAGGTCCAGTGACAGTCACAGAGCAGGGACCGGAGCAATTATGTTGCCCATGAATGAAGGCAAGAATGCTGTTATTTTTAAATCATAACTTTAATAAAAAATGATATTATTTTTATTTTATTTTCTTTGGTTATTTTATTTTATGTTCTTTGTTCCATTGTAATAAATTTCTATATTACAACTGAGTGTATATTACTAATTATTGACCTACCTCTTATAATTTAATTATAGTTATTGGTACATAATTATAATAATAACACATTTATTTATAGATATTATTCTAATAATTTATATTATGCCCTACCTTCTACCTGCAGTACCAGGTACCGGTACTGATATAGGAAAGCCGCATGAGAATTGAATTTTTATGTCATAGCATGTCCAATGTTCAATATGAAACTCAGTTAAAGGAAAATAAAATAATGAAGGAGGGAGGGGATTTTGAAATCGGCGCGCTTTTTCCGTCAAGCGGCATTTTGTTTCGCATTGTCCAGTCACAGATCCTAAAAAAACAGGAGGGGAAACTGGAAAGTGACGGCGATCTCGATCCGAGTACCGGTACAGCGGAACAAAAGCAGAGATCGTTGAGAAAATCCTCCCTCCCAAAGTCTGTGCCCACTGCTTCTGCTCCAAACTGTACCGGTAATTTCAATGGAGCAGGTGGCAACTGCTCCGGCCCGAGATTAGATGACACGTCACTGCTCCAGCTGTACCGTCCCACCCCTGCTGTGTTCATTCTATCACAAGTGAACACACGATAACGTGTGATAGAATGAATGTACCGACACTTGACCAAAGGCCGAAGAGTAGAGAGGAATGCTCAACTCAAAACCCTAAAAGTCAAGGAGCCCATAAAAAGAGAATAACGAAGAAAAAGAGAAAAAAAATGGGATAAGGATTAGATAATTGAGGTTGACGAATTAGAGAATACGGGAGAGAATTGTTTAGTGAAGAGGAATAGGATATAAAATATTTAAAAAAATTCTAACGATAGCACATAGAATGGCATCCTTATTTTGTATCTGAAGGGTAAATAAAGGTAAGAGATTGGCTCTGTTGGGGGTTGCTAATTCCTTGCTTTATGCCCACCAATTGAGGTAATGTTGGCTCAGGTTTACTGCTCAAATTAGTTCTGCTCCCGAATGGGCCAATCTGAGACAAACACCTGCTCCTTTCATTAGCCCAACACAACAAAGACCTGGGGCCACAACTCTTTTTCAACTTAACTATATAGCTAGAGAGAGGAACTTATTTATGTAATCTTTTTCAAATTCGTAACAGTTTTCACAGAAATTTCATGTTTTCCGACCTACTGAATCATTAAATTAAATTAAAAAACAAAAGTCGGCCATGAATCACCGCTGTTGTACTTCCCCAGCTGTAATCAAATAAGGTCTCATTCTCATTCATAAAAAATTTCTTAATCCTCATAAAAATTACGTGTCGATACATTCATTATGTTAGCAGTTATTACGGTTCTTAAGTTAAGCTCCTCCCCATTCTCTTTTGCTTATTTAGCTGAAAATTAATAGATTTGGCTCTAAGGGAGTCTATAAGACTCTGTCGGAAGTTATCGTAACTACAGACACAAACATCAGTTTTACTTCGCCAACTATACAAAGTATAGGGGAAGTTATGTTATCGCTCCGAAATTCGATGCCGAGTTTTCAAAGGAATTTAATGTTTTCCCTCTAGATTCCAAATATGAAATAAATAATTTCTATCTGTGTGTGAATACGATAACTCCCGAAAGGACGAATATATCGACATGAAATTTTATATGTGAATCCAGAACCCTCTTTCAACGACACCTATTGTTTTTCAGCCAAATTGACCAAAGGGGAGGGGGGATTAGGGGAGAGGCATAACTCAAAAACTGCCGATTTAATTAATGTATGTATCAACACAAAATTTCAAATGAGAATTCAAAACCATATGAGGATATATATACAGGGTGACTTGCTACTCGTGCGACAAACTTCACCAGTAGATTCTTGACCATAAAATGAATAAAAAAGTTCATATTGACCATGTTCCGATTCTCAACCATTTCGGAATAATTTCGCTTTTTATCGATTTTGAAAGATATCACGACCTGGCGTCGGAAAAACCTTGATATCTTTAAATCTGAAAATTTCTCCGAAAATCAGATAGCACGGTTGAAATCTACGTTAATTTTTCAATAAGAAAATGACCATGGCAAAATTTTTGGGCACATTTTTTGTGTTTTATTTCAGCCAAAACAACAAAATAAGTGAAAAATTTTGTAAATCGGAAAGTGTTTAAAGCAATCCAGAATTTCTAATTTTAGTCTCAAAAGGCAGCACATTTGAGGAAAAATACCTCATTTAATAACGCTTCTAACGCACTCGTCATGTTTTAATTTGGTGTTTCTAAGACCAAGAAATCGATGACAAAAAGAGAAAAAATGATGGTTCAAGGATTGTTAATGTTTGAGAGTAACATTTTAGATTTGAAAAAAACAAATACACAGAAACTCACCAATAATCGTTAAAATTCATTTATTTTTAATCATGTTCAAATTGGAAGCCGTTCTCCGCAATATACAAACGTGCCCGTGTTCTCATTCTCCCAACTGTCACACCAAAACTGACAACACGTCGAAGTTTTTCAGCAGCGGCGAAGATCCTTGCTCTCAAATCGTCTATGTTTGTCACTTCAGTGCGATAGACTAGTTTCTTGAGATATCCCCAGACGAAATAGTTCATGGGGTTAAGATCAGGAGATCTTGGTGGCCATAGAACTGCCCCACCACGGCCGATTCGGTTCAAATACGCCTGAACTATTCTAGAGGAGTGAGGAGGCGCACCATCGTGCTGAAAAATTATGTTTCTCCTCAATTGTAAAGGAAGGTCCTCCAGCAAGGTGGGTAGCGTGTTTTGGATAACATTTAAATAAATTGGGCCAGTTAATCTCGCCGGAAAATGTAAGTAGGGACCGATGAGTACATTTCCAATAACTCCCGCCCAAACATACAGGGTGTCCCAGCATGGAGGTAAATTATACCATCATAAAAAGCGGTAAATTACCTTTAAAATACGTTCACTTTATTATTACAATTACAAGAATTTGACAGTTTATAGGCAGCATAAACCGAAGGACTGTGTAATTCGGAAATTCTTTGGCAAACTGTTGCTCACGTTTTTTCAAAAAAATGTCCTTATTGTATATCTTAATTTTTATTTAGAAAACTTGTGCATTTAGATATACAATAAGGATTTTTTTTTGAAAAAACGTGAGCTACAGTTTGCCAAAGAATTTCCGAATTACACAGTCCTTCGGTTTATGCTGCCTATAAACTGTCAAATTCTTGTAATTGTAATAATAAAGTGAACGTATTTTAAAGGCAATTTACCGCTCTTTATGATGGTATAATTAACTTTGTGTTAGCTCTTATACTTAAAGAGGAATAAGAGATTTTATACAAAAAAATAGTGCTAGGTACAAAAATTGGAAGATGTTGAATATTTCTGAAACCGTTCCGAATCGGACCTATGTTTATAGGAAATTTTTTGTTCAAAATTAAATTTCCTTTAAGACCTCAAAGTTTTTTACCTCCATGCTGGGACACCCTTTATATACATTTTTAAAATAAATTTGAATGTAGGTTAAGAATATTCAAATATATTCGACAATGGGTTCAGGAAATACACATTACTAGGTTGAAAAGTGCGGACATATTGGATTAGGATTGTAGATGCTCAACATCTAGGTCCATTATAGCTCTTTCATTAGCTTTGTACCTCTAAAGAAGTCTATAGTCCTCTGGAGTGCCTCTTGGTGGTTGTCCAGGGCTGCTGGTAGTGCTCTGGTGATGGCTCTCCTGGCCAGCTCCTCTTGATAGAGTGGACACTCCTCCAGGATGTGCCGCACCAACAGCGGACATATTGTGGAAACTTACAATAAATAAATAAAACTAAATTGTTTTTGAAATATTTGTCTATTCCCCAAGAAATGTACAGATAAACTAGCCGTTTCGGTGTTACATTATTGCCTAGGTTTAGTTGTAAATTAAAACAGTGTAATGCCGAAACAGGTAGTTTATGTACTCATGTTGTTTGAAGCTGGTCAACAGAAAGAACAAAGTTTTCGTTTAATAACAAATATATTTTTATTCTTTAAAAATATGTACATTTCATGAAATGGAACAATAATATTTTTCGAACAAGATGATCAATAGATATCTTTACATCTTCACATTGAAAAGGAAAAATTAAGCCCGGTACAGAGATCAGGCAAGCGGCGTTTTGGGAAAACTGTTGCCAAATTAACAAAATGTTCTGTATAAGAACAAGGAAATTTGAGTTTGGCACTTATACATAAATAGACAAACACTACATATATGTATGTAATTAAAAAAGTATAAAAAATATTACTCTTTTTATACTAATGGAGTCCAGCCGGTGAATCGTAGCAACTTGGGAAGCGGGCTGGTTTAAGTGGGAGGAGTGCAGCGTTGCCAATACTTGCACTCCCTCCCTACCTCTGAGCGGACTCTACACTCTACAACGTGAGGTATTAGCAGAGGTAGACGAGAGAGATGGCAACACCCATTGGCTACTCCTCACCAGGCCCCCTCTCCAGTTGCCATCTTCCAATGGCTCTACACTAACTGTAATACCCGACGTAGTCCATGACCACACATATCTATACCCTCTTATTAGCGGCACCACCAATTTAGTTTGTCAACAGTCCCCCCCCCCCCCCCCCCACCCCTAGGAATATAATTTTTTTCTTCTCTTATACATACACCCCCCTAGCCCTTCCCTTAAAAATAACAATTAAATAATAAGGTTAAGTAGATATCGCGTCACGCTGGAACAAAACATACACACCCATTTACAGAAGCAGATATTCATATATTTTCACACTTATAAAACCCTCCATTCTAAAAAATAATAATAATAATAATATTAATAACAGATCTATTTAAACTAAAGACGACTTGCCCGACGAGGGTTGGACTATTTGTTTTCAGATTTCTCCCCTTCTTTAGTCTTGTTGCCCTCCTCCTGGTCTTTAGTCTTCGTCTTGTTGTCCTCCTCATCCTTAGAGTTGGTCTTGTTGTCCTCTACCTCGTCTTTAGTCTTCGTATTGTTACCCTCACTCTGATCTTTAGTTTTGCTCTTGTTGTCCTCCTCCTGGTCAATAGTCTTGTGGTTCTCCCTGTTCCTCTCTTCATCCGCCAAATTTGTCTTCTGACTCTCTCCCAGGGAGATCTCTTTCATTTTGCTCATTATCTCTGAGTCTTCCTCGGAATCACTCTCCGAAGAACAGCTCAATCCTGCAAAGAAAAAAAAAAGATTTATGTAAAAAGGCTAAAAATACATTAGTACATTAATAGACAGAACTTTTTTTAGTTCTTTAGATCAAGTAACAATATTGGTAACTTCTAAGTTGAGGAACGCGGACATATTGTGGAATTTGTAATAAATAAATAAGACAAACTTATTTTTTGAAATATTGTCTATTCCACTAAAGATATTTATCTTTATAACTAGACCTGACGATGGTGTGAGGCCGAAACCGGTAGTTTTATTTTTATAAATATCTTTAGTGGAAGTGACAATATTTCAAAAAATAAGTTTGTTTTATTTATTAACAATATTGGTTCAAGGATTGATTGATAAATGAGGTCTCCATCAGGGCTGTAGATCAAGTAACGAGGACAGAAGCATGTCCTAACCACCTCCAGTGTCTGGTCTAAACGAGAAAAGCTCAAGTTGTATCCATCTCATCGCAGAACTGTACATGAGCTCTTCTTCTAAACTATACACCAACCTGCGATCAGAGACAGAATTTCCAACAATGGAATGTTCCGCGCGCATCGAAATTCACAAACGTTTGAAAGCAGTTTATGGCAATTTTTGAATGAAAGTGAAGATTGTTCTCCAGTTGGTTGCATGTTAAATAACCTGCAATACAGGCGAGCTGAGGGTATTTAGGAAGGACCTTCAATGATATATGAAGGGAATCAAACTTCATCCTCTCGATGGGCGCGCAATCTTCCTGCGTTTTTCAACGGTGAGATACATCCAACTGAAACTTTTCACGATTAGACTAGACACTAAATACTATAGAATGAAGGCTGGAATTTGCCTTCATCTTTACTATTTGGTCCAAAGCGCTGTTGGAGATTTTACAGATGAATAATTCCTACCATTTTACTTTGAATGTAATAAATATTCATGTGAACAATTCATAATGAACTAGCTGGCGCTAGGAGGGGGATGGGCGCAGCGCTTGTCATCCACTCCTCTCTTCTACAGAAAAAAAGCGTAGTAAAACAAAACTTTAAAAAACGCTATATCCCCAAAATGGTTGAGAATCGGACCGCGCAATTACAGGGCTTTTTTTGTCCCACTCAACGAGAACCACCTCCTCTTAAAATTGTTCACACGAAGGGGAGGCTGAGCTAATGGTGTGTTATGTCTCAACACTAGATTTGCGCCACCAACACTTTAGATGTGAGTGGCCTTGAATATAGTCTTACCTTCATCCTCTTCCTCGTTGTCAGACAGGGCTTGACCGACAAGTCTCTTCGCCTCTTCGAACTTATCCTTCCATCTTCGAGCAGCTGAAACAAATCAATTTGAATTAGTACGGTACAAAAAATCTTCCTTCAACAAATCTCAAATAACACAAACTGAGCTTTACGGAAACGTCGCCCTGTAGTCTGGGGAATGTCAGGTTCATCTTATCCACTTTACCCAAAGAAAGTCCTTATGTTACTCTCCCTTCAGTGAACTATTCCTCCCAATCCAATTTAAATTATTCATTTTTATCGCGATATATCACCCTGTCTTTCTGTAGAGCCCACTCCAACTATTCACATCTCCATCAATTTAATTGACGGCATTCTACTGAAGGAAACGGAATTTTTTTCCACAAAAGTTTTGATAATGGCGAAACATCAACAAAAATAATATAAATATATTTGGGGGAACCGAAGGCCGAACTATTGTTAGTTTGCAACCTTCATCCTGTTTACTTTTATTTTATAGTTTTAATCATCAAATATTTTAATTTTATTTCTGTTCGTATTAGTCTGATGTGAGGTTTCCACATTAGTCGTCTGACCAAGTGTAGCCCAAGGTAGCGGACAGTCTGAGACGCTTCCGACTACTCAAATCATTAATTGGACGACGATTATCACTCTCATTGACTAACAATTTTACATTTTACAATTCGCTTCTCAAGCCGATATGGACGTACGGCTTGGAACTCTGGGGATCTGCGGCCAAGTCCAATTTGAACCGGATTCAAGCCATGCAGTCCATCATCTTACGGCACATCACTAACAACACCCTTCACAACGACATACAAGTGCCAGTCGTTTCCACAGTTGTAACTGAGAGATACACAAACACCACGCCAAACTCGCCAGTCACGCCAATCCTATCATTCAAACACTATCTTCAAATACCCTCCCAATAAAACCACCTCGCCGACTCAAACCTGGCTGCGCTTCTAAACTCTACGCACCTCTGCAGTGTAGTTATCACCAGCAAAATCATTAATAGTATAGTATTATTTTTGACGTCATGATGCCTATGTAAACAAATAAATATTTTAATTAAATACTATTTAATATATATTTGTATATCTCGCTGTTTTTATTTTTTTTATTCTAGATTTCGGTCTTTGACTTCTGCTCTAACGAAATATCATCCTGAAATATTTATCTTTTAAATGTATTTATTGAAATATAAATAGTACCTATTGTATCAGGAATCTGATATTCATGTATCTTCTATTATTTATTTAAAAAAAAAAATATTATTCATACATGTTTGTATTCAAAGATTCTAAGATTTATATTGCATATAACTTTTAAAATATTTTTATGTACACAACTGCATTACGTATCGAATTATATTATAATTTAACGGTAAATAAATATTAATATTAGTTGTTTGGATGAAGAATGATTTTTCCTTCAGTTACTTTACCGACTCATTACTCAAGGGCACAATAAGATGAAACTAGCCAGTTTAGTGGCCGGTTCGGCGTTGTACGGTTGAGTCACTAACCTCGAGGAGATAAAACATAGGTCAGCTGTGGTCTGGTTACTCGCCCTCATGGATAGAAGATAGAAGCGAGTAGTATGTTGAAGCAAGTCGAGCTTCTGACCAAATGTAAAGAAGACACTTAAAATTTGGCCAACGTTTTGGAAACTATTTATTTCCTTTTTCAGGGTCCAGCAAAATATATCAAAACAATTAGTTGATTATGCACTATGAACAATATAATAACAGCAAAAGCATAAATACATTTTTCTTAATTCAAATTTTTTTAAATAAAAATTTAATTATTTTTTTCCTCTACATTTTTAGCGGAAAAAGGTGAAACACCATAAAGCACCCTTGAAGTTTCTTGGAATATATATCTTAAATTTCATAAAAATCCAACAGACAGTTCTGGAGGAGTGAGATTCCAAAAATTTGTGCACGGAGCGCGTTTATCACACCAATAATGTAACTTCTAAAAATATTTATATCAAAAATGATTAAGTAGCTAATAGTTCCAATGTTAGTTAGTAATTGGGACTCATGTCCGGGCTGTAACTATGAGGTCATATCGCTTACTACCAGAGCGCTCTTTCGTCGCTCTGGTGGACCTGAGCCCGATTCTACAGTGGTAATCCTAATTTTTCCCTATCCAGATTTAGTTACCTAGGGTAGGGATCTTCAACGTGTATCTGACATTGCACAGGCTCGGGACCATCGCTTATACCCCCATTCAAAGGACGGCGTGCTCAATATTCTTTTATCAGATAAAAACCCTACAAAACATCTTCAGCTCAATAGGTAAGCACGCTACCTACGAGCTACCGTGCACTCCAATGTGAACTGTTCTGAACACAACATACATACGTTGAGAGAAAAGCCCAATGAATTAATTCCACTTTGAAAATTCCAATTTGCTACCAAAGATACTCTCATTTCTAGTGTAATCGATGATAACGATTTCATATATAGTTATGGATACAGTTGGAATGAAGAATAAAAATGCAAGAATAGACAAAATAACGATAATATAAAACGTGAGGATAAACCATAAAACATGGAAAAAAAAAAAAAAAAAAAAATTCTTATAAAACTACCACGAAAAATTAGACAAACTTTGCGTACGTTAAGAGATGGTACAATTAAACCAGAGGACATGGGCTCATATCCACCAGAATGACGAAAGAGCGGTATGGTAGTAGGCAATATGACCTTGTAGTTAAAGCCCGGGCATGAGTCACAATAACAAAGAAACAAACAAATATCTGGATGGACTTTATAGCTATGAGTGTACTTTAGTTTCCTTTTCTCAGCTGTTATTGTCAAAATAAACAAAACCCTCAGATAAGTTGATATATATTTATTAATAAAGCAGCTAATACATTATTATGTAATTAATTAATATGAAAACAAGAGAAATGCGGGTGGTGGGGATTACAGAGAGCATCTTATTCGTGCGGTTCTCCGGAGATCAAGAAACCGGGGCACGGAAAAAAGTGATAATACGGCATTTTCTAATCCAAAACGCCTCAAAATATTATCTAATTAACTAAACGTCTGAGAAAAATTTGCCAGTTTTGAGAGGAGAAATTGGGCCCCAAAATTATTATATATTACCAATCAATCAATTCTATAAACTACTTATCATTATTCATTTTCTACAACAGAGTTCAAATTAAATTTGAAATCGAAACAACCCCATTTTTGCACTTTACCGCCGTCTTTTAAGCTCTTGGTATCTCAAAAATATAGCTACATTATATATTTTTTTTAATTTGTAGTTTTTATATGTTCATTAGATACAACCTATGTGCCAAAAATGTTCATGATCCAAGAGATCAAATTTCAGACCATTGGGCGATAGAACATTTCGTAGATATTCAATGCGCCATAAAGAGCAAATGATGAACTCACGATTTTTCGAAATTTCGCACATATATTTAATTTCCCAAAAGGCATATTTGCCTAGGAATGGTTTACACAGTGAACACTTGCAAGACGCCTGTCTTACCGTCCGGGTTGAGAAACTTGATAGCGAGTATCTCCGCCTTGGGAGTGCCGTCAGCCGCATCAGCTGGAGTGCTCCATAGCCAGGCTCGGTCACTTCCACAGTTGGGCTTGAGCACCATGTCAGGGGTCACTGCAACAACACAGACGGGTTATCTACCAGTGGCTAGCATCACATCATATATCTGGCTACCTTCAAACACTTTAATTGCGAATCTTTTAGCCAATCAAACTACACCATTCACTTCCCCAACATTGACAGTATATAAAGTATAGGAGCAGTTATGTAATTGTCAGGAATTCGATGTTGAGTTTTCTTGAAAAAAAAAATCCTGTCTGTGATCTGCCGATAGAATGAGAGTATCACGAAACTGTATAAGTGAGTTCAATACCCATAAGGACAACAACCATCAACGTTCAGCGGAAAGAGAGGGGGGAGGATGATAGGAAGGGGGTGAGAGGAGAGGGAGGATGAGAGGAGGAGGGAGGATGAGAGGAGGGGGAGGATCAGAGGAGGGGAGGATCAGAGGAGGGGGGAGGATGAGAGGAGGGGGGCTCGACTCAAAAACTCTAATAACTGCCGATTTAATGAATGCATCCAAACTAATTTTAGTATGAGGATTCAGAAGCCCTAATGAAAGTCAACTGTAAATTATTAGTCCAAAAGGTCGATTGGTTTTGGAGGGAGAGCGAAAACGTAATTGAATAATTCGTGCTGGGAAAGTGGCGATTCACCGACGAATTATTTTCTATTTTTGGAACCAGGGCATAAAACATGAAATTCAGGTGAAAAATCTACATTGAATTTCAGGCCGATTACATAACTTGTCCTATACATTGTATGACTGGGAAAAGTAAACATATATGTGTATAGTAATTTTGAGGTAGACAATTATAATATTATGACGTATTCCATTAATATGTTATGGCTTAACAGAAACCTAAATATTACTGCTTGATATCTACGGATACATACCATAGTGGTTTGCGCAGAGCTTGAGTGTTCTGTCTCTGCGCATCAACATGCGGACAGTGTTGTTCTCCTCGTGGTAGAGCAGTTTGGCTTCACCAGTACCTCGTTCCTTCCATTCCTTCTCCACAGAGTCCAATCGGAACAGCTTCCCTCTCCTAGTAACAACAAACCATTATATTTCATTAATATACGTATGGGGTTCTAGTTATAGTCTGGGGATGAACTTGCAGCAGTGTCGACGAAAACCACTTGTCAGAAGTGCAAAACTGTTAGGGGGTTGGTTGACATAAAAAATGGAATTATTTGGAGATTTAGGATGTATATGTGAGCAATATTCATCTCCCATTTATTTTATTATCCAGAACATAATTCACAGACGTTTCGGGTATATTTTCCTATTAACAGTTCCTAAAATATATGATAAAAATGTATGATAAATAAATAAACAACAGAGAAGTCAAAAGCTTTCAATAGGTAAAAAAGTGTTTGATATTCGTTGGGCAGCGTTCCAAGAAGGAAGTGACGGTGGAGGTGCCGAAGACATCGGAAGCCATGAGCTAGCGACTCAAGCGAGCAGGTCGGGAACTCTTAGTAATGCATAAACATCTTATGCTCGGGTGTTTATATTAGAATGTCGCTATTCTAAGAGATTTAATTCAGTATTTTGGGGTCATGGCGGCCCTAAGGGCTAGAGCGTAGAGCTTTCGTCTCTCATGGTTTGCGAGTTCGAATCCCGTCCGGGAGAGCGTTTTATTTTGTAGATAGAACTCCCTCCCGGGGCCATGGATGTTGAAAATAACTGAATATAACACCATTATAGAGACAATATGCATCGTACATAAGGCAATTTAAAAAAAAGTTCAGCATTAAATCGTATTGTTTCATAAATTAATAAATATTTTCGCAATGTACTATCCAAGTAGGATTGAAATAAAAGGGCTGAGTTTGAAAGCACGGATGTAGTTTGTAAATAGCAAATAAGGACAGAAAAATAGAGTAAAGTTCGTAGCCTCAAAGGGCCCTTCGAAAATATAACTTATATTCATGTCTCCAGAATAAATCCTAACCTAGAGACCGTTGGTGGCTCAGAGATCACATGCTCGCCTATTGTGCTCCAAACAAACCCTGCTGTGGCCCTTCTTCAGTCAGCTATACGAAGAATAGGGGAAGTAATCAGATATTCGAAACACAGTTTTCAACGGAATTTCATGTTTTTCGACCTCCTAAAAAAACAAATTTCTGTCTGCCTGTTGAACATTCACTCCCGAAAGAATGAATGTATCACCATGAAATTTTACATGTGTATCCAGAACCCTCTAGAGACGCGACCTATCGATTTTCAGCCAAATCGGTCAAAGGAAAGGGGTGGGGGGATTGGGGGAGGCTTAACACAAAACCTCTAATAACTGCTGATGTAATTAATATATCGACACAAAATTTAGTATGATTCAGAAGCCAAAATGTAATTCAAATATTGAGTATTAGTATATACGGTTCATTGGCATTGGAGATGTAGCAAAAACGTACTTGATTAATTCACGCTGGGGAAGTACATAAACGGTGATTCACCGAAGACTTTATAATCTCGTAGGTAACAAAACCTTGAGCACGCCAACCTTCAGAGGGGAGCCGGTTCGATCTTAGGAATTTGTTAAGACCACTTCCCTAGGTAAGAACAATTAAGGACTAACAGGGAAGAGATAAGATCATTGAATGCTTAGGTCCCTAGATTTCCACACTAACCCTAACTACAGCATAAAACTACTGAGTCTCACAAGTAAAACAATAAGATTTTAATTTTTCCAGAATTTTTTTACCCTGCAACAATTTACCCAAACCGTAATCGTTCTACTGTGCGGCGAGGTGGCAGGTAAACCAGCTTTCGATGTGTATCTTTAGGTCCTTGTTCCAATAATCTACAGATATATTGACTTACACAGTGTGGAGTACAGTTTCATCCTCCTCCATAGTGGGGATGTGTACCTCAGGCAGTGTGATGACAGGCTCGAACTGCGGGTCATGTTCCCCCACACTCTCTCGACCATTCTCCTTGACAACAAACAAAGAAATATAAATAATAAACACTAATAAATCAATAGGAAAACTAAAAGCATGTATCAAAAACTATTTACCATTGCCTAAAATGGCAATCTAATCAAGTTATCAAATCACACAAAAAATATCATAACTTTATATTATAAATTCAGACAGTAAAATACACAATAATTACAGAAAATATCAAAGGACAGCTTCAAATATATTTTTACATTAATAAGATGCTAAAAATAAGATGAACAAATAGTTATAATAAACAAAACAAATGCCGGGTGCTGATAACAAACGTAATTAAAATAGACTTGGAGCATCTGGATATTACAAGTACATTTAATAAAAAAATATACCCACTTCGTTTAATGCAGTATTCATCTTCGGAAAATGAAGACGAAATGTTTCTAGTTTTAAAAGAAATTACTGAGAAAAAAATAACGTTACAGAATAGTAAACAATATAGCCTTAAACCTTTTGTTGAAAGCAAACACTTCGCGCTGGAATGAGCAAGTTAGCCAACATCGTTTGAACATTGGAAAAAAAATATATATATCGATATATCATCGATACAAAATGACAAAATTCCATGTGCGATAGTAAAGAAATTGCATTTTTTTAAAAAATAATGATAGTATTTGGACTTTTCTATAATAATTTTGACCAAATCTTCAAAGATATGAGCTTCACTTCAAAATCTTTTTGGGCGAGTTCGAGTAATCACAGATCAGTTGGTCTATGAAGAAAGCGGGAAATTTGAATGGACACTTCAAAAGCCAAACTATTAACAATTGAACACCCCAGTGGATGAAGATATTATGTAACAAAAATAAAATATCGTAAAATTCGAAGTGAAATACTTTTTGTTGTAAATTTTTTTCATGTATGTCGTTTCTAAAGCGGGGGTGCGATATGTTTAAAATATTAATGTCGGTGATACCTACTCATCTCTCTCAGCAAACCTTTTTCACCTAAATCATATTGTCTATTACTTGAATTATGTGCATAAAACCTAAATCCACTCGTGTCTTTAATTGTTATTAAATGTATAGTTTGTTAAGTACCAGGTGCAGTTTTTCTTTGGGATAAGGAATTTTGGTCCTAGTGGCTTATTTGTGAATAAAAATATGTGGATTTTGTTGCAACAAAACTTTTTAAACAAGTTCAAATGATTCCTTTATTACATCATTTTAGGGAACTAGCCTGTTTTTAGCAACTGCGTGGTGACTTTTGGATATATTAAGAAACGAGAGATGATAAATTTTCTGAGTTTTAAACGCATTATTTTTCCAATTAAGGATGTTCCATCGTACAACAGATTTTGAACTATAGTAAAATTCAAGAAAAACCCTCATTCAAAAGAAGATATGATTATCACAAATGGTACCACCTTTAAAAATATCTAGTCCTCTGCCCTTCTATTCCTGGACACTGTTGTCAAGCTCCCCAGCTGCTGATGTTCCTCATTATTCGGCCCAGCCACACTTCCGTTGGTTCGGATAAATTAACTTTTATGATCCGATCCTTTATTATTAAAAAAAATAAATTGGAATTGACTTTTACATTTCTGTTTTTAATAAGTAACAAAAAAGATACAATAGTTATTAAAAAGTTTTGCCGGAACGAAAGATGTACCGGCCTTATATAGAAAAATGAAATTTCCGTCAATAGGATTTCCGCTATATTTCGTATAGTTGGGGGAGTAAAACATTGTTTATTTACAAAAATGACCAAGAAATTATTGAATAACAGACTCAAATATTAACAAAAATAGTTTCAACAGATAATTGTTTAGATAATTAATCATTACAAATGGTATGTGTTGATTAATTACGAACACACATTTCACAATAAAAGACATATAATACATTTTCAAAAATCATATTGTGAAATGAAACTTTGCAAAGCAATTTGTATAAAGATTACATTAAAGTTTACATTTTTTTAGTGACATTTTTCTTGCGATTCGGAAACCTATTGTCTTTTACCTTTGGGATAATGACATGATCTTGACGATGAAACCTCACATCATTTACAACTCTCTTGGATAATTCTTCCAGATTCAAAGTTTGAGGTCAACCTAAAGAATTTTGAGGGGAACATTTTTGGAAATAGGTCAAACAAATCCTAAGAATCTCAAAGGTTCATCCTTAAAATGGTGGGACAGCTACAAAATCATTTTATTATCACATTTGCAATTGAATAATTATTAATCGTGAATCCATGGTAATTAATGGCCCTTCCCTGTACAGTTTCTCCTGTCTATTGTGAGGGTAACATTTCGGGTAACCATGGAAGAAGCATCCATAAAAGTCTAATATGGTCTTTGCTCCTGAATAAAACCATTATATTTGATAGTACCATTTTTCCATACGAAAGTTAACACATGAGCCTACGTTTTCGTCCAAACGATGGTCTCCAATATACAAATTGTAATTGGGAACAAATACTTGGGTAAATATATCAATACGGCAGAGGGCATGTTTCCTCGGAGGTGAAGAAATCTTGAGTCTCTACGATGCCAGGTACTCGTTAATGACCCCTATCCTAGATAAATAAAAAAATTAGGGTAGACAAAATTGAGGATTCCCGCAGTAGAGTCGGACTCCTGTTCAACGGGTTCTGGTAGTAGGCGATATGACTTGAAGTTATAGCCTGGGCATGAATTCCTTTATAATGATCTTCAACGGACCTTTGAAATCGAATCCAAACTTCGTTGTATCCGGACATGGCTCACCTTCACAAAAAAAAAAAAAAAAAAAAAAAACTATAAATAAATAACATTTTGGAAACTTTAAATAAAAAAAGGAAACTAAGTACTTATACACAACATAGAATAATACAAAAGGATCCTGCGAGTAAAGTATTATACAAACATAATCGGAGACCGTGGTTTGTTTGCTGCTTGAAAAACAATAAGTTTTTCAAAAAATATTCTCAATTTTTTTTTTATTTGGAAAATTTAGTATATTAAAAAGTTTGTCGCATTCGTTGACTTTATCTACATCGGAACGTTGATCGGGATATTTTTAAAACTTTAAACCATTCTAGGAGAGTCTGTTCCACATCTCATGTTGGCTTCGTTTCATATTTTTGTTAGATGTGATGCTGTTTTGGAAATTATTATTTATTTGATCTCGTGATTTTCAAATTGTGGAGAGTGCTGATTGACTAAACAAGCGCTTTCAGTTTATTTTTCGTTTTTTTAACATCCGAACTGAAAGAGTCAATAATGTTATTGAATAATGAATTGAAAGTTGGAAATCTAAAAATTCGCAAGTCGGAACCAATCTGCAGCTCTCTGATAGTAGGCGTTATGACCTCGTAATTAATTTAATTAATTAAAAGTCACAATAACTAACTAACATTGCAACTATTATCAACATAATCATTTATGATATAAATATTTTGAGAAGTCATCATTGAGTTATTTGATCCAATTTTGGTTACCATTCTATCCCAAAAGAAGGAACCTTGTCACAAACATGCAAATGTTTGCATATCTTCTGAAACTTTAAACGTGGCTACTGCCAAATTGTATCAATACTCTGCTCTTAATACACACATGGAAGAAGATAGTATCATGTTAGAAGCAAAATTGCTAGATATAAAAAAAAAAAATCAACAGAATTGATTTTGAAGAAAGTCTGGTTGATCCCATGATTTTGGCTATATCAACTTTGTTCCACATTCTTTCTTTCCTGATAAATTTACTTTCAGACTTATCTCTCTTTGGTAAGAGGTTTATTATGTTCCTTTTCATTTTCATCTTTACAAGAATTCTCTTTAGGCTCACTGTTGGCAATCTAAAACAATAAACAAACTAAACAAATTATAAAGCTATGTTATTCAACAAAATTCAACTATTAATTTTCATTTCTTAACAAATAATTTTACAATTATGGTTAGATTAATTCCTGTAAACGTAATATAATGACCAATTCTAAAACAATTTACCCATTCACATTCTTTTTTTACTTTTTTGGTTTCAGCGACAGCCCCCATTTGGTTTCCACCAAGTTTTTGTTTATAGCTTTCATCATCACTCGAGTCAGATTTAGTGGGATCTTCTGGGAGAGTTTGAAAGCAACTGCATCAATAATGATACGATTATTGCCAATCTGAAGAATAGGTAGCCATCAGCTCATCAGAAGTTAGTCTAAAGCAAGAAAATGTATTTTTTTAAATAAATTAAAAGATTGCGTACCTTGATCCCACTGTTCCAATAATGAAACATCAAAATGTTACCATACCAGCAAAGACAGTAAAATATCATAAATACTTTACAAATTGTATAGTAGCAGTCTTCAATTCTCTGATTTACAAAATAAATAAACAACTATTTAATAAAATAATAAATATTATTTACCAGAAATCATGTCCTAGCTAAATCCAGCACTTTTCAATATGTAAATAACTCATAAGTTAATCTGCATTTTAGTAGTTGCATCTGTAATAAGTAGTTATCTATGTATTTAGTAGTAAAACTGTATTCTTATTCCGAGATGTAGTAACACTTGTTACTATTTACTAATACAGCTGATATTATTGTAATCAGTGTTGCCAAATGTTACATCTAAACACTGAATTCAATTAAAAAAATGATTAGTTGTTAGGAAGGCAAAATTTGTATGTTTCAATAATGAATAAATGGGTTCAACGTACAATTCACCCTAGAATAGCATCCCTAATTTTCATCGCAAATGGCATCTCAGCCTAGTTTTTTGTTTTTAAGAATAGCCAATTTACTAATAATTTGATTATTTTTAATTTATATTCAAGGATATTAAGGAGTGAAAAGAAAAAAAATTTCAAATTAAAAATTATATTTTAGTTTTTTTTGTGGACAAAGGAATACTACAAACGTTTAACAAGAGAAAACCTTTGATTTGGTTCAATTATTTGTATAAAATATCACAAACATAAGTCTTGAAAGCTACTTCATTTAAAAACTAGACTAATGACTAAAACAAAATAAAGTCATAAAGTTGGTTAATTGCACTTAGTGAATATAGGAGCGCCGGTAGCTCAGAGTTTTTTCTTTGGGAGGTAGAAAAACGATGAGCATGCCTTCCATCAGATGGGACGTAAAGCGATTGTCCCGAGACGTTGATAGGTGTACTCTGACGCCAGTGCCATCTCAATATATAAACAGCTGTTATTTAGGAAGGTAGCAAATATATCAACAGTATTGCAAACGTATTAATTCAAAACATAGAGCAACTAATGTCGTGGGGTGCTGTGAACACCCCACCTCCCTGCTTAAAGGTGAAAGGCCTATACCCTAGTTATGTTTAAAAATTTATAGTAGACAACATTTAGGAATCCCATAGTAGAGTCGGGCTCATGTCGATCAGAGCAACGAAAGAGCACTCTGGTAGTAAGCGAAATTATCTCATAGTTAAAGCCCGCAAAATATGCCTAACAATCAATACATCTTTTGGCACGGTGATCAGTACACACATATGTTCTGAATTTTCTTTATTATACATAAACGACCGGTTTCTGATGAGTTATAAATATACTTAGATTGTTCTGTTGTAGCATGAGACAAAGCGACTCAACTCACAAATGAACGTGTAATGACTCAATCCACCTGAAATTTTACATTATATTCAAAACTCAATAAGGATAGCACCTATCAATTTTCCGCAAAATTGGTTGAAGGGAAGGGGGAGGACCAGTGAAGAGGGGGGGGGGGGGGGGCAGAGAAGGTCATATCGCCTACTACCAGGGCGGCTTAATACAAAACCTTTAATAACTGTCATTGTAACGAATATATTGACAAGAATTTTTATATGTAAATTCAAAACCCCATATAGCAACACTTATTTATTTTCCGTGAAATCGGTCAGAGGGAAGGTATGGATCTGAGGGTGTTCTCAATATAGAAACCCTAATAACTGCTGATGTATTCAATGTCTCGACAAGAAATGTCAAGTTAGAATTCCGAAGTTCCTGTCAGTCAACTTGATTTTCAGAGGGAGAGCGGAAACTTAGATTATTATTTCGTGCTGGGGAAGTACATTGCTGTGATCACCATTTGTTTCAAATAATCCAACCACCGACGTTTCGATACGTACCACCATATTGAGTATCTCATTCATTTGTATATTTATCTTGTTGGTCCATCTTATTATTAACGAAGACTTATGTGGTTAGTCGACATACGTGGAGTAAGATAAGTACATA
Organism: Aradus depressus; assembly: GCA_963662175.1. NCBI lineage: Eukaryota > Metazoa > Arthropoda > Insecta > Hemiptera > Aradidae > Aradus > Aradus depressus. The sequence continues at coordinate 44,664,054 of OY759221.1, read as the reverse complement.
ATATAATACTCGTAAGGGTAAGGTTAGATAGTTTTGTGACTCATGCCCTGGCTTTTAACTACAAGGTCATATCGCCTACTACCAAAGCGCTCTTTCGTTATTATGGCGGACATGGAATGAAATGAAAAAACAATTTTTATTCTGAGACATACGTCCCCTAAGAATAACAATATAAGAAATAAACAAAAGAGATACAAGTATCAACCAAGTTAAAATAAAAGGTAACAAATAAGGGCCTATAGCAACTAAAGAAACAAAAACAGTTAGAAATAAGGATAAACAGAACATATTAAAATAAATGGGGAACAAAGTTAAAATTATAAAGTAAAAAATAATAGCAAAAATAAATATAGATGACAGGAAGGGTCACTGAGAGAGAGACAAAAAAAAAATTAATACAATAAAATAAATAAATAAATAATGTGTGTCATACACCCTCAATGAGGGTGTATGACACACATTATTTATTTATGTATGAGGGCCTCATACATACATTTATTTACATATCCAAAATAACACACACCTACAGTATTCGGCATGAAACTGAAATAAATAAATAAAGAGAAAAAGAAAGGAATGAATACTTATAAAATAAAAATATATAGTGACTAACAAAGAACATGTGATCCAACTGTGATGAAGAAACTGTAGAGTAACATCAGTCCAGCTGTAGACCGAGAGACTCATGGGAAGAGGAGAACTATCCCATAGGATGCTAGTCTAGACATGAACCCGACTCTCTACTACGGGAATCCGAAATTTTGCCTATCCTACATTTTTATTCACCTAGTGTTTAACAGGCTCCTGATTACCACTTAACGTCCCATCCGAAGGTTGGCGTGTTTAAGTTTTTTTTTTACCTTCTAGATAAAATTAACTTTCGGATTTCGAACCTGCGATCTTGAGCTCAGCAAGCATGCATACCAGTGGCGCCCTCAATAAGCCTTATAAGCAGCCAGTTTGTGTTTGAGTCGAAGTTGACCTCGAATTTTAGATATAAGTAAAGTAATTTTTTTAATTCAAAAACTTCTTAAATCAACTTATTCTGAAAGAGTTCCTATGTTATTTTTCAAAGTTTCCAAAAAAAAGAGATCGCTGTTATGATGACCACCATTACATTATAGCTCTTCTTCGCTTATTTTAGTAAATACAAATAAAAATAATTTTGATATAAAGTCGACTTTAATCAAATCTTGTTGATATGAGTGTTGGAACTTGAGTGCGTTAAGACTTATAGAAATGAAGGTGAATAGGTCCCTAAAGAACCACTTAGACCATCTCATTCTTCCTCCACCTTTTTTAGCCATGAAACACAAGTAAATATATTTATTGGCTACTCTGAGTTGATATAGGAACACTACTGCATTAAAGAGTTTTTTTTTTCATAAATGAAATGGTGCCATTAGGTACTTCTAAAATAATATATAATATTCAAGATGTTGAACCTCGTCTTAAAGGCCTCATAAAAACAAGAAACCTTTCAAAGTAACATATTTACATATCTCTCATCACTGCAAAGTGGACTCCTTTTTTGTATCGAACATTTGAACTCCCCCCTCCCCATATAAGCCAAAAAAAAAATTTCTTAAATGTACTTATTTTTGCAAAATGCCATTCTCAACAAGTTTTATACTTTGGAATGTTGTTGATTTAATGTGTTTTGATTCAGCAAAATTCTCTCTTTAAATAAACTTGTAAGGAGGCCAATAGGAACGTTTGTGTTGAGGATTCAATTATCTATAAGATCCCAAACGAAGACTAAAAACATTGTATTCATCATAGAATTAGATTTGAGAAGTTGGTAAACATGATATAACATGTTGTGGTTTTTATGACGATTGTTTCTTTTTAAGGAAATATGAGACAAGATAGTTGAGGCCATAATTAAGATGTTCACCATCGTAGTTGTCGACATTGTCTTCAGATGAGTAGGTGGGGTTGTTGGAAGTCGTATGATAGTTGTCCACGTTGTTACTGGTGTAGTAGTCCTGGTTGCTGGCAGGAGAGTAGCCGTTGTTGTTGGGCACGTAGTTGTGGCTGGGTAAATTGTAGTTGTTGTTGGGCCCATTGTTACTGGGTACATTGTAGCTGTTATTGGGTCCATTGTTACTGGGTTCATTGTAGTTGTTATTGGGCCCATTGTAACTGGGTATATTGTAGTTGTTATTGGGCCCATTGTTACTGGGTACATTGTAGTTGTTATTGGGCCCATTGTAACTGGGTATATTGTAGTTGTTATTGGGCCCATTGTTACTGGGTACATTGTAGTTGTTATTGGGCCCATTGTAACTGGGTATATTGTAGTTGTTGTTGGGCACATCGTAATAGTTGTTGGGTATAGCCTGATTGCTATTTACTGTATAGTACCGGTTGTCCGTCTTCTCCGGATAGTAAGATTTGCTCATCTCGCCAACATCAGATGTTGCTTCCTTCTTATCAACAGAATGGCTCTCCGGTACAATAGTTGACTCCTGAGTCGCATCTGAGGATTCTGAAAGTTTTAAAATATCTATATAAATAAAACTTATTTTTCAATTGTGTAAGAAGGAGGTTTTAAATTCACAATAATATATTTAGCAGCTTTTCCACAGATATACACAGTTTTCGACAAGTTGTGAAATCGATCAAAAATTCGATGTTGATTTTTTACCGGAATTTCATGTTTTCCGATCATTTGATTCGAAAAATGAAAAACGTGTGAGTGTCTGTGAACACGATATTCAATGTGCGTACCCAGAACCATCTGAAGACAACGGCTAATGTTTTTCAGCCAAATTGACCAAAGGTAAGTGGGGATTAGGGGGGACGCTTAATACAAAACCTTTATTAACTGTCGTTGTAATGAATATATTGTCACAAAACCCCATACGACATCACCTATTTATTTTCCGCGAAATCGGTCAGAGGGAAGGTATGGATCTGAGGGTGTTCTCAATACATAAACCCTAATAACTGCTGATGTATTCAATGTCTCGACAAGGAATTTGAAGTTAGAATTCCGAAGTTCCTGTAAGTCAACTATTGATTTTCAGCGGGAGAGCGGAAACTTAGATTATTATTTCGTGCTGGGGAAGTACATTGCTGGTGATCACCATTCGTTTCAAATCATCCAACCACCGACGTTTCGATACGTACCACCATATTGTGTACCTTATTCATTTGTATATTTATCTTGTTGGTCCATTTTATTATTAACGAATACTTATGTAGTGAGTCGACATAAGTGGAGTAAGATAAGTACATAATATAATACTCGTAAGAGTAAGGTTAGATAGTTTTGTGACTCATGCCCTGGCTTTTAACTACAAGGTCATATCGCCTACTATCAAAGCGCTATTTCGTCATTCTGGTGTAGATGAACTCGACTCCTAAATTTTGTCTATCCTACATGTTTATTCACTTAGTGTTTAACATGCTCCGGATTACCGCTTAACGTCCCATCCGAAGGACGGCGTGCTTAAGTTTTTTTTTACCTTTTAGATAAAATTAACTTTCGGGTTTCGAACCCGCAATCTTGGGCTCGGCAAGCATGCATACCAGTGGCGCCCTCAATAAGCCTTGTGAGCAGCCAGTTTGTGTTTGAGTCGAAGTTGACCTCGAATTTGAGATATCGTTTCTAAAAGTAAATTTTGAGAATATATATTTTTAAATTCAAAAACTCCTTAGTCATCTTATTCTGAAAGAGTTCCTATGTTACTTTTCAGTTTCCAAAAAAAAGAGATCGCTGCTTTGATGACCTAGTGTTTAACAGGCTCGGGACCATCGCTTAACGTCCCATCCGAAGGACAGCGTGCTTAACTTTTTTTTTTAACCTTCTACTTAGAATAAACTAAGAGGCTCGTTCGCGTTTCGAACCCGCGATCTTGAGCTCAGTAAGCAAGGACGCGTACCACTGAGGCCATCTTATTCCTAAAGAAAAACATTCACGTTTATTTCAGTCTTTAGTTTTTAGCGTTCATGTCTGCTTTGTTTGCTCTGTATTTCGATAATAATTTCTGAAAATACAATAACTTCATATTTAATTTACTGAATTCATACTTGAATTTGCTACAATTTGTATATATTAATAGAATCGCATTTAGGATGCACATAATTTCAAAATCACTGAACAGAGGGGGTTTGATTAAAAACAGAACCCGTTATTTCATTTCCCAATTAACCTTGTACTTTATCTACACACTTTTAATATTTTCGCGGTCGAGTTGTGAAACCTTTGTAAACACCATATTTGGGAATGTCTTGATCTATTGCGTTAATCGATTACAATTTTCTCAACTTGGGTGTTTGAAATAAATTTTCACATTGTTTTGATCCTGTAAGTTTGTGAACTCTTTCAAAGATCCAACACATTGTATTCTGCAATCGGAAGTGTTAGTACGTTTTCAATTCCACTTGGTTCCTTAAAATAAAATCCAATATGGAGGGAAGTGGGAATATTGCTACAGAACCCTATTCAAGTTTTAATTGTACCATTCTATTTTAAATTTGTGAAATAACCTTGAGCATATCGTCTTTCGGATGTTAAGGGATGGTCCCGAGCTTGTGATGGCAGAGAATAAACCTTGGGTAGGCTAAATTTAGAACTCTCACAGTAGATTTAGCTCATTTTAAAATTCACTATGCATTACATTCAGAAAATGTTCCTACTGAAATTCATTGTACATTCTTTGTAGCGCTATAAATTTGGTCTTATCTCAAATCAAATGACTTAAATCAAGTAAACGGTCATCAGAAAATGGTTTTCAAGTCTCTTTTAGGACGGTTTTCGGTATTTATCTCATAAACTGGAGTTGCAAATATTCCGTTTTCGAAGAAAAGTATTGTGGATTAAATGTACCTCTTAGTATTGTGAACAACTTTTATTTGTGTTTCTTAAACTTCTCTGAGATGTTGGAATGTTGATTTTTCCGACATTTTTTCCAGAGGTGCCTTCTTTTTTCATTGATAATATTTCGGTACACTTTCACGTCCCGAAATTAACGTTCACAGTGACCAGGAGAAGGGACGTGAAAGTGTCAAAGAAAAAAAAAGACACCTCTGGAAAAAAATCTACATTCGAACTTTTATTTGTAGAGACTTTTGTTTAGGTCATAAGTATAAACAATCTTGTAATATGTACTTAGGCTCCGAAATAAGAGATCCTAATTTTCATTCCATTTTCGGCCAAAATCTTATGAAATGTAAGTTAGCACATGTGACATCTTCATTTCAAATTCATGCATTGAAGGAAAAAGTGTGATCATTTTCAAAGTTCTAGTAACGTTTATCAATAGTGGCTAGTCCTGGGTACTTGATATGAAAAATGTCTCTATAGGAATATATTTTGACTTAATAGAATTCACTTTTCTTCCATGTTGACGCAGCACTTTGAGTTGATCCCTCCCACATTGTCCTCATCATTAGTTGCATCAGTACATCCTTGACTTGAAAAATAATGGTAAACTTCTTGAGAAGAAATTCACTTTTATCTGAGTTCATCACAAAATGTTCAGTTAATAGTGTGTGGAATTAATACTTTCATTTCCCAAAAGATAAACTCCTCTATTTTGTAATATGCAATTCTTTTTATTAGTATATACGTTTCTTCATTATTTATTATCGGAATATTCGCAACTCCAGTTTTGTTATATTTAGCACACTGTTGGACTTCACTTGACTTTAGGCTTATATTTTCTAATTGTTTACTTAACAGAATGTTTACCTTTTTCAACTGAGAACAATCTGGTAATATCTTTATAATCTCTTTCTTAAAACTGTGATGGATAGAAGATATTTTTTTCTTAATTATTTTCACATAACTTCGAGTTGTTTCATTTATGATTTTGAACTGCACGAGATCGCGTTTATAATAGATTTCAGCCCTGTCTGGCTACAGAAAGGCACTGAGAAGGAGATGTGCTTCAGGATTTAAACAAATATTATCTTACCAAATATACAGAGACATTGAAAAATATGAATTGTGACCCAGGACTTCCTTACACCTATCATTTTACAGATTTTTTTTTTTTTTTTTTTTTTTTAATTACAAATAAAAGATAAATATTACAGGATAAATAGGCTACCTCCTCCCAGAAGACGGAGTCTGAGTGTGGGAGGGGGAGCAGTCAGCTAGCACTGTACAAACACTGTTAACAATTATTTAACATAGTATAGAGAGAAGAAATACAAAAAAAAGAAAAATACAAAAATAAATAAATAAATAACAAATAGTATCTTTAGTAAGAAATAAAAAAATACAATAATAAAAAAAAAAAAAAGAATGAGATAAAGAAAAGGTGACTAAAATAAGAAATATTCTCGTAATATAGAAGAAAAGTGAAATAAAAACTGATGAATAATGAAGTGCTGATGGAATGAACCTGACAACCCGGAGACCTGACATTGAATTTAAATCGAGTGAGAGACAAGACAAGTGAACATGAAGTTGGCAGAGCACAACAGCATACATGGGAAGAGATCAGAACAGAGCGTCGTGCTAGTCAGAGTAGAGAGAACTTAACAAGGACTCAACCTGATCAGAGCTCAGTCCGGTGACCCACTCCATGACCCCAGTCATGTACCTGCCCAGAGAACCTCTCTGGTTTTCTATTTCTAGTTTTATATCTTTGGGCAAATTATTGAAAAGAGTTGCTATAATAAACGGTGTCTGTTTCCCACCGCCTCTCCTCTTTCTAAAATTAATTTCTTCCTGACTTCATTTAACAGCTGATGCCAACACTTGACTTGCTTGAACACAGTAGTACCATTTAACATTTTTGCAGAGATATTGTGATACACTTGATAAAAATAAAGAAAACGTATGTTTTTAAAAACATATTGTCTATTTCACAGATAATATATAATATGGGAATACTTTCGGTATTGCTACCATCTTCATTCAACCATGACAAATAACCACATTTTTACAGTTTACTCACCCTCCCCCTAATTTCAAACAACATTTATTTGTTAAGTCGTGGTTGAAGATGGTAGCAATATCGAAAGTACTCCCATATTATATATTATCTGTGAAATAGACTATATTTTTTTTAAAACATACGTTTTCTTTATTTATACAGTAGTACCAGTTTGAAATTAGGGGAGGGTGAGTAAACTGTAAAAATGTGGTTGATATAAGGAAATATCGTGTTGGCCACTTCACATACTAGTGATATTATATTAATGGTCAAAAACCCGATGCGGAGTTTTCAACGGAATTTCATGTTTTTCGACCTCTAAATTCCAAATATGAAAAAATAAAATGTCTGTCTGTGTGTCTCTGAACACGATAACTCCTGATAGAATGAATGTATCGACACGAAATTTTATATGTGACTCAAAAACCCTTTAACGACTATTGTTTTTCTGCCAAATCGACCAAAAGAGAAGAGGAGATTAGGGGAGATGCTTAACATAAAAACTCAAATAACTGCCATTGTAATAAATGTATCGACATAAAATATTATGTGTGAATTCAAAACCCCAAAAGGACAACACTTACAGATTTTAAGAGGAATCGGCAGAAGGGAGAGGGGGATCAGAGGAGGCTCAACTCACAAACTCCAATAACTGCCGTTGTAATGAATGTATCGACATTCAACGGAAATTCATGTTTTCCGACATCTAAATTCCAATTATGAAAAAAAAATGATATCTATCTGTGAACACGACAATTACCAAACCAGAAAAATGAATCGACATGAAATTTTATATGTTAATCCAGAACCCTCTAACAACGAAACCTATTTTTTTTAGCCAAATCGACCAAAGAAAAGTTAAGAAAGTGTTAAGAGGGTTAGGAAAGTAATTAAGATGGTTAGGAAAGTAATTAAGAGGCTTAAGAGCGTTATTAACAGGGTTAGGAGGTTTAAGAGGGTTAGGAAAGTAATTAAGAGGTTTAGAGGGTTAGGAAAGTAATTAAGAGGGTTAAGAAGGGTTAAGAGGTTTAGGGGGTTAGGAGTTAAGGATTTGAGATGTAAATCAACTGTTGAATATTAGCTCATACGGTCGACTGGTGTCGAAGAAGGGAGCGAAAAGTAATTGATTAATTTGTTCTGGGGAAGTACATTGCCGGTTATTCACTGCTTTCAAAATACTGTATTTTTTTTTCTTTATGTGACTTTATTGAAGCGGATTTAGGTTATTTATGTTAAAATATTTTATTAAAAGTATACAACAGGACTTACCAGAAGCTACAGCAAGCCGTAATACATAGATGACAGTAAATAATGCAATCATAGTTGAAGATATGACACTTATAAACACTATATGTATCTATAAACTATATAACCTGTAGGATGAGTGAGATAAGATGGAGAGAGGACGTTTGGGAAGCTCCCTGGATTACATCTAACCCTTTATATGCGCTTGTTATTTATCTCATCAGATATTCGTTCAATTACTTCTTTAAGACAATACTCGGTGTTACAAAATTCCAGATAACTGTAATGACAATAGAATGTGGGCCAAAGAGACGTGGTGTAATTAAGTGTCACAATCCCTACCTTTATGATTAGTGTGCATATTAGTGTGGATTAGATTTAAAAAAAAAAAAAGCTTTGAAATCGGTTCAGCCGTCTTGGAGCTGCGATGCAACAGAGAGACAGACAACGGCTTCAAACTTATAACACGCCTCCTTTTGCGTCGTGTTAAAAATTGCTTATCATATTAATATCCACGTTCTGGACACTTTTAAAGTTAATCTTCCTTTCAGGTAATCTCAAAAGAGGTATTGTTTAATTTTTGAAATATGGAAGTTTCACTAAATAATAATAATTTTTGAAATCAAAGGATTGGAAAAAATGAAATTCCAGTAAAAACAATATGGAATTTCTGGCTGGGAAAGTAAAAGTGTGGTTGGTACACTTGCTCATTGTAGCTGACAAGCTTTATACATTCATTAATAAACAGATGGCTTAAAGGGACTTAAGGGGCATAAGTGCCTTGAAAGGCCTTTAATAACCATTATTAGTTATCAGATGGGCTAAAGGGACTTCAATGTGTCTCAAAGCAGCTTAACCAGACAAATAAGCCTACTTCAAGGGCATATAATAGATAAGTGCAAGTGAGATATCATTTTTTTTTTTGACTGGCATGTTTATATAGATAAGAAGTGGGAGTTTGTTTGACTGACGTGTATACAACAGATATGAACCAAATTATCTCTGGTCTGTGAACACGATAACTCCCGAAAGTACTTGTTTCCAAAAACCCACTGTAGATGACACTGATTGATAATCAGAGGAAGAGTGAAATCTAGGTCGATATTGTCTTACTGTTCCCTTCTGTTCAGAAGCTCACGTTAACCTTTTCTTCGTCACCTGTTCCTTATGCATCTGCCGACTCCTGAGTTTTATTTTATGATAAATAACAATAGCATTATTCTTTGTTGCTTTGTTTATTATATAGTAGTATTTACTATATTGTAGTTTTAATATTATTATTAATTTTTTTTACAGTATTTATTTTTATATTCTTGAAGTATAATCGTAATTAGTTGTTATTGGTATATTATACATAATTAATCTTTTTGATTTTAAAAAAAAGTGTGTTTAGTTCATTCAGTTTAGCTTATAATATTTTCTAATAATAGAATAACATTATTTTTATGAAGTGTCTAACAGATTTTCTTAAATATTCATGGCGAAACGTTCCTGAAGAAGAATGCTGATAATAAAGCTTTTTTTATTTTTTTTGTTAGAGAAAAACTACATCCTAGGAAAGGAAGACATGTTATTCATTCATTGTTTATTGTTCATAAAAAATTCAACAGAACATAGACAAGTCAACAATATAAAAAAACATATATATGTATATACATTCAGAATCCACATTAAAAACAATTACGTATTAATAACACTCAAAGTTACTTTAGTCTAAAAATTCCCCACAATCGTAAAATGTTTTTAGAAAGCTTCAATAATAACATGTCTAAACTTTCTTCCAGGAATATTGACAACTTGTGTAGGGAGCTGTTATGTAAACAGATGAAAGAAACAGAAATTAAACCTTCCAAATTTAATTGACTATTTATGAGAACGTTTGAAACCTTCACATCTCACCCCCATTCTGTAAGATAAATACTATAAAGGCGGCCGCCCACTAGGCAGCCAGGCTGCCCCAGCCAATCCGACATGTGATAGCTTATAAGAACCCACGCACTAGGCAGCCAAGAAGTTCTGGCTCCGGCGGCCACTACATCCTGCACACCTGCACAGGCAGCCACATGGCTACCCGCACCCAACATAACATTGTGAACTATGAGGCTGCCTCAGTACCCGCTCACTTGTTGCAGCCACCACATCTATTTCAAACAAAAATTACTTTTGATACAGATAAATTTATACGGGAAGTTGAAAGTGGAAATGCAATCTGGGATATCACTTGTGATGAGTACAGTGATCGTGATGTGAAGAGAAGAAGATGGGAGGAAATCACCAATATTATGTGTGAAGAGAATTTGGAGGAAAAAGAAAAGAATGAATTTGGTAAGTATTTTTTAAAATTCAAGTATAATATAATAAAATAGTAGTTATGTAATGCAATATAATATATAGAAGTATATAATAATTACTATCCTGATGCAACTCTGTTTTGCCATTCTAGCGGATTTTCGACTGGTCTGTGACTACTAATTCAGTATCGCCAGACTCAACATTTTGGCTGCGGCGGCCTGGCTGTCTAGTGGGCGAGGACCCTAAGAGCAATATTTAGTTTTCTTGTTTTTTTAAATACATAATTTTAACTTTTTTATTATTTCTTATGTGTAATATTATAATAATATGTTAATTAATATATATATATATATTTTATTATATATAGCATTTTTTTTTTTTTTTCTTTTATTTTACTAGTTCAGCATATCACATGCTGTGCTAGAAGGTATAAATATGGACATAAAATAAATAACATATAAAATAACAGATCGGCGTCGTCTCATCTTGAGCACAACCTAGGACTGCTTATAGAATTTAACAAATAGATGGAAATCAAAGATGAATGTAAGAGAATAAATGTATAAATAAATAAATGAAAGAAGGTAAACTTCAACATTTGGTCTCTAAGGGAGGATGTCTTGAGGGAGCCGTGGCTTGAGTCTGGGGGCTGGAGTCGTCTTTCCTAGTTCGTAGTACGCTGGTCCTGCTGCGGTGTTTAGGGAATCCAGAAACTTCTTGGTAACCCTCTTCACGAAGTCCTCAACATATGACATGCCTAGTTCTTCGTGAAGCTGCTTGTTCCTCACGAACCATGGCGCATTTACTGCCGTGCGCAAAACATTATTTTGTAGCTTCTGGAACCCTTCAAGTTTTTTACCAGATAGTAGCCCCCAGACCGGGCATGCATACGTGTATAGAGGCCGAATGATGGTCTTGTATATGAGAAGGCTGCATCTTGTCTTGAGCCTGGAGGTCCTGTTAATTAGAGGATACAAGATGGAGAGGCGTGCGTAGGCCTGGTTCAATTTCTTGTTGGTATGTAGCTTCCAGGTGAGACGTTTGTCCAACTCCACTCCCAGGTATTTGACGCTCTTGTCTTCAGGATTCCACGGCACCTCCACACCATTGATCTTAACTGGAGTTACTTCCGGTATACGTCTCAACGTGAATACTTTTGCCTCACTTTTGTTTGGATTGAGTGTTAAACCCAATAGCAATTTTAAAATTAAAAAACAAATGTCTCCCAAAGTTCACTGCTTTTGGGTTATTCTAAAATGAAAGTCTGTTCATCTTTATTGAGTGGTGTCTCCAACATGCTCACTTCTTTTTGTTATCACATAAATATAGTTAGTTATTGTGACTCATGACCGATTAACTAAGAGGTCATATCGCCCACTACCAGAGCACTTTCGTAGCTCTTGTGGACATGAACCCGACTCTACTCTGGGAATCCTAAATTTTGCCTACTTATGGTAGGGGTCATTAACGAGTATATACTTGGCATCGCACAGGCGCCAGAACGGCGTGCTCAAGGTTTGAACTCGCGATCTTGAGCTCAGTAGGTTAGCACGCTACCTCTGAGCTGCCGGTGCTCACGTAAAAATGTATTTTTACCGACACACTTCAATAGTTCTCTTCTTGACCTTGTCCAAATCACTACTCTTTTTTTTCTTATATACCTATATATTTATTCTTATAGGACATTTAACATTAAATATATTTTATTTTACATACATGTTACAATATATGTACATATTATTTTGTAAATTGAGTTGTATCGTTTATCGTGATAAATATTCAATTTTTTTAAAATATTTTGTTCAGGGAGAGTTAATTTTGTTCTTTTTCAATTTTGCCGACTAGTCCTACTTTTTGAAAAATATATAGGTTAGGTTAGGTTTTATGACTCATTCCCGGGCTATAACTACGACGTCATATCGCCTACTACCAGAGCGCTCTTTCGTCACTCTGGTGGAAATGAGCCCGACTCTACTATGGGACTTCTAAATTTTGCCTACCCTAAATTTTTATTCATCTAGGACAGGGGTCTTTAACGAGTACCTGACATCGTACAGGCTCGGGACCATCTCTTAACGTCCCATCCGAAGGACGGCGTGCTCAAGTTTATTTTACCTTCCAGATAAAATAAACTAAGTGCCTCGGTCGGGTTTCGAACCCATGCTCAGAAGACAAGCACGCATACCACTGAGCTACCTGCGCCCTCAATTATATATTATATAAAATCAATTATTATTATTTGTATAAAAAAAACAGCTGTTAGGAATGAAGTAATAAATTAATTAATGAATGAATAAATATACAAAGATGGACTAGTCGCATTTTGTTTTAAAACGAAATGTGAACAACCAATGAATGGAGACAAAATACGACGATCAGTTGTTTTAAATAGTGTGAGACAGTCTATGTTTTGTGTGGAAGTGGACAGTAGAGAGAGTTGTTTTAGTTGGTGTAGTGAACCAGTCTGAGTGAGAGAAGTGAACCATATAGGAGTGAAAATAACAGATGCACAATAGTACTTTTTATTTATTTATACTTATATGCCAAATAAGATTGAATTAAAGATTGGCCACAGAAAAAATACTGATATAGTTTTAAGTAATTATTTCGTAACATTAATTTTTGTATATATTCATTTTTTTATTTCCAATCTACGTTTTTAATAGTCGCGACCCGTACTTCGAACGGTCAACACGTACTATAAGTCCCTCTGTTAGAAAAAGTCTTAAAAGTTCAGTTTTTTGTTTTTTTTTGTTAAATTTTTGTTGACTTTGTTATTTTTGTTGGTTTTCTTAATCAAGATGAGTTTTTTTTTTTTGTTTATCGTGAGTACATTTTAACATTCATATTTTATTTTGGAGTGTTTTCGTCTTTGGAGGCTTTGCAAGTTGGTTCCTGCTAAGTAGGGAGAAAATCATATAGTAAGTGCATATAGACAGACCTTCAGGACATCAGCCACGGCGGTCTAGTGGTCAGCCCGTCAGCCTGTAGTTCTCCGGGACTAGGTTCGATACTCGTCACGACCTTAACTTTTTTTTTTTTTTTTTTTTTTTTCTCTATTATTTTTTTATTTATTTATTTTTTTTGTTTGTTCATTCATTATTTTATTAAGATATACAAATTCACTTAATATGAACATTTTTAAATGTCTCTGTCTGACCTAAGTGACACCGACTTCCTACCAGCCAGAACGAAGTCGAGAATGGCAAAAGGTAAAAAAAATTCGGGCAAGAGACCACGCTCAGCAGAGCAGTACTCACCTCGTAAGACCAAAAAAGATGGCAACCTTACCCAGCCAAACAGTCCTGAGAAGACAGGAGGCCCAGTAGCATCTACCTCCGATATGGGAACAGCAGGCTCTCAGCCAAGCGGCATCAGCCGCATCACATCGACCATCACACCCGCCATCGACACCAGCAATAGGTTTCAGCCACTGTCCAATCTCCAACAGGAAGATATGGTCGTCAGCGAACCCAAACCTCCCCGGCCTCCACCCATATTTCTCAGGGGAGTTAGCAATTTCAAAGCCCTTTGTCAGACCCTCACCAGAATCCTTGGTCCAGGAAACTTCCAGTGCATATCAAGAGTGGCTGACCTCAAGGTAATGACCAACAGCTCGGATGGGTATCGGTCTCTCGTCCGATATGCGCGGGAAAATAAGTATGATTTTCATACTTATCAACTCAAAGAGGACAAGGCGTATAGAGTGGTTCTGAGGGGGATCCACTACAGCACTCCTGTTGAAGACATTAAGTCCGAGCTGGAGGAGCTGAACTTTTCAGTCAGGAGTGTAATTAATGCACTCCATCCCACCAGTAAGACTCCACTGCCTCTGTTCTTTGTGGACCTAGAGCCAGGGGACAATAACCCTGAAATCTTCAACCTGAAGACACTGGTTCACACGAGGATAAAGGTAGAGGAACCCAGAAAGAAAAAGGAAATTGTACAGTGCCACCGTTGTCAAGAGTTTGGGCACACCAAGAACAACTGCGGCCATCAAGCACGTTGCGTGAAGTGTGTAGGCTCTCACCCAACGAACCTCTGTACCAAAAAAGACAGAAGCACTCCAGCAAAATGTGTTTTGTGTGCCGGTGACCACCCTGCGAACTACCGTGGATGTGAGGCCCACAAAGAGTATCGAATGAGGCAGCAGAATCTGGTCAAACCTCTGGAGCCTAGAAAAACTAACCAACCCACGCCGCCAACTGGAGCCAGCCACTACCCTCAATTAGTCAGGAGGATGTCGACAGGTGAAGAAGTCGCCCCACCGCAGCCACAGCAGCAGCATCGCCCAGAACCCTCCTCCAGCTACGCTACCGCCACTGGTGCCGCGCCTGGCCTCAATTACCACACCTTATCCCATATCCCTCCTCCCCCCTCAACCGCCGATATCACCTCCCTCCTCAACTCCTTCTTCTCCCAATTCCAGAACCTTATCACCCCTCTCATCACTCTCCTCACCAGATTAGTGAGTGGCAACATTTCCCTTCCTAATCCATGAATCCCCAGACGCAAAACTCCTTAACCCTCATTCTTTGGAATGCCAATGGTATAACCAGACATACCAACGAACTCGACTTAATCTTACATGAAAAAAGAATCGACATTGCTCTCATTACGGAAACTCACCTTACGGACAAAACTAACTTCTTTATTACTGACTATATAACTCACCGAACTGACCATCCAGACAACACGGGCCATGGCGGCACTGCGGTCCTAGTCCGAAAGTCCTTATCCCATCATCCCCTAAGCAACATATCTTCTGATTCCCTTCAGTCGACAGCTATATCCCTCAAATCCCATCATTTTCAGATGTCTATTGCAGCTGTGTATTGTCCTCCTAATAAAAGAATTTCCCTACAACAATTCCAAGCCTTCTTCCAGTCCCTCGGCCCTACATTCCTTGCAGGTGGCGACTACAACGCGAAGCACCAACAGTGGGGCTGCCGTGTCTCCAACCCACGTGGCACTGTCCTTCTCAACACCATCCTTTCATCCTCCCTCAAGTGCATATCCCCTCCCGAGCCGACGTATTGGCCAACATCCCGTGCCAAACTTCCCGATATCCTCGACATATTTGTCACCTCCCACCTCCCGTCCATCCATTCCGATATTTATTCCCTTCATGACCTATCCTCTGACCATAGTCCTGTCTTGCTCGTTCTCGACATCCGTCCTTTTACTGTTCCTCCTAAACCTAGCCTTATTACTGGACCTGTTGACTGGACAAAATTTCGAAACTTACTAGACGAACAAATAGACTTAAAAATCCCTCTAAAAACCAAAGACGACATTGACAGAGCAGTAGAACAGTTTACACATCTCATAGATACATCTATAAAAAACAGTACAATTCGTGTCATCAACAGGCCTTACTTCCTCACCCCCAGCATGCCCCTACACATTCGAAAATTGATAACTGACAAACGACGAGCAAGAGCATTATGGCAACGGACTAGGTACCCCAGCGACAAAACACACCTCAACAACTTGACTAACACACTGAAGAAGGAACTGCAGCAGATGCGAAACTTGCAATACGAACAGTACACACAGACTATGAATGAAAACAGAACATCTCTTTGGACAGCGACGAAAAGGCTACTTTCCTATAAAAATTCCTCCCGTCCTCTCCGTCATGATGACGGCTCTTGGGCCAAGTCTGATGAAGAGAAATCCAACATGTTTGCTTCCCATCTTACTGAAATATTTACTCCTCACCCCGATATTGTTGATCCCCATCATTCTTCATCAGTCGAAAGCGAGCTAGACAATCCACTTCCCCTTTCTCCCCCTCCTAAGTGCTTCCATCCTTCAGACGTAAAATACACAATTCAACACCTTCCCAAAAAGAAAGCCCCTGGTTATGATTTAATTACCTCCCCTATTTTGAAAAACCTCCCCAAGAAATCCATTATTTTCCTTACCTACATTTACAACTCCATCCTCCGTACCACTCATTTCCCAAGCCCCTGGAAGCACTCTGTCATAAAAATGATAGCCAAACCAAACAAGCCCTCCCATCAACCCAGTTCCTACAGACCTATCAGCCTCCTTCCTCTTCTAGGAAAAGTTTTTGAAAAACTATTTCTAAGGAGAATCCTTTCCATACTGGATGGTCAAAACATCATCCCTGATCATCAGTTTGGTTTCCGAAAACACCACTCAACCATACATCAGTGCCATCGCGTTGTAGACATCATTGCATCTACCCTGGAGCAAAAGCAGTATTGCTCGGCGGCCTTTCTCGACGTTGAACAAGCGTTTGACAGAGTTTGGCACCCGGGCTTGCTGTGGAAGCTCAAAGCAGTCCTTCCCTTCACATTCTTCCTAATCCTAAAATCTTACCTTTCTGAAAGAACCTTTTGTGTAAGCCAGGGTCTTGCCCTTTCTCCCGCGTCCCCACAAAATGCTGGCGTTCCACAAGGTAGTATCCTGGGTCCTATCCTCTACACAATATACACAGCTGATATCCCCACCCATCCATCAACACAACTCCACACCTTTGCAGATGATACTGCAATCCTCTCTCCTCATCCCGACCCTGTCCTATCATCCAGACACCTACAAGAACACCTGATAACCCTTCAGTCCTGGTACAAAAAGTGGAGAGTGAAGGTGAACGACACAAAATCAGTTCACATCGTCTTCACCCTTCGTCGAAAATATACCTGCCCTCCAGTGTACCTTAACAAAAATCCCATCCCTTTAAAAAACGAAGTCCGCTATCTAAGCCTCATACTCGACAAACGACTAACTTGGAATCCTCACACGAGACTGAAAAGACAAGAAATGAACAGACGTTATAAACTTCTACTACGACTGCTAGACAAAAGATCCAAACTAACTTTGACAACAAAACGACTTATATACAACTCAATACTCAAACCTATGTGGACTTACGGACTTGAACTCTGGGGTTCTGCCAAGGCTTCCAATCTCCAGCGCATCCAATCCCTTCAATCCAAAATCCTTCGTACAATAGCCAATGCTCCTTACTACGTCTCCAACAAAACCCTTCACACTGACCTTAATGTACCTTTCATTACTGAAGTCGCTAAATGCAAATACAAAAAATTATTTTCCCTTCTTGGTTCCCACAATAATCCTCTGGTCCGTGCCCTCCATTCTGCCGTACTTCCCCAACGACGGCTTAAGCGTCAATGGCCTAGAGACCTCCTTAGCAGCAGCAGTGACAGTGACAGTGATTAGTTACAAATGAGAGAAAATCAGTGACTAGGAAGTGTCACCACTGGGTGATTTCTCCCCTCATGACATTTTGACATTGCCATTATGTCTGTATTAGCATATTTGCTTGTTGTATATATTTTTATACAGTTGTAAATATCTCTTTGTAAATAAAAAAAAAAAAAAAAAAAAAAAAAAAAACGTTTTTAATTTTATAATGTTGGTTGAGAAATAATATACCCAAAATTTGTTTTCTAATTCAATGCTATTCATTTTCCCTGTGAACCCTGTAAGATAATTTGTATCTTTGGTTTAAATTTAACATTTTAAAAAAGAAACAAGAAGGCATCTCATTGAAATAATTTTTTTAAATACATGAACTTTGTTCAAAATTCCACGTCTTGAACTTTCGATATTTTTTTAGGGCCTTTTTCGGAAACTATTGTAGAAATAAAAATTTAGTAGTAACCAGGTATAATTTCTACAGGAAATATGGTAATTTTATTTATTATTAATTCAATTCTTATTTTTATATTAATTTTATTTAACATTTCATTTTTTAATTATCACAATACATACATAGGTATTGTTTGAAGCTGACATCTTCAGAGGGATTCCTTTAGTTTATGGTCTGTAGATATTTTCTGTTTGTGACATCACTTCCTCACCTCCCTAATTAGGTTTACGGTTTGTTTATACTCCAACTTCAGGTAGCTTCCGCCCTTCCATCTTTAGAATCTTCCAAGTGAATTTAACCAGACACATTGGAAACTTACTTTGTAAATATAGAGAAGAACGGGGATTATAGATACGCCTCGATTTTATCCAACTCGAAAAAGAAAGTAATTTATTTGGGCCGGCATTCAAGTGCCTTTCACAAAAATGACAGAATACAGAAAAAAAAATAAAAAAAAAAAAAATAAAAAAAAATAAAAAAAAAACATTAATAGTGATAAATAAAACTAAAATCTAAGTTAAAATGTCCTGTGGGAGTCTGGGTCGCAGTCGGCGATGTGCAGTGGGCTGTCCAATATTGAAGTGGACAGCTCCAGGGCTGAGGGGCAGGTTCTGGAGGAACGTCTCAGTCAGAGATCGCAGGACGGTGTCCATGGGAGCTATGTCCAGTTCTTTATGAATTATACTGCCTCTCACGAACCACGGTACGTTGAGACCTATGCGGAGGGTTTTGTTTTGGAATGATTGTAATTTTCGTTTTACTGTTTTGCTTGCACTGTACCATATTGGGCAAGCATATGTTAGTAGTGGACGTAATAGTGATGTGTACAAGATTTTGATGCAATTTGGGCGGAGTGGAGTGTTGCGGTTAATGAGTGGATAAAGTTGTGAGAGTCTTTGATATGCTTGTGTTAGTTTTGTTGAGATGTGGGTGTGCCATGTAAGTCTTGTGTCCATGTGTAAACCGAGATATTTTAATGTTTGTTGTGGAGTATTCCAGGGAATATCAGTATTGTCAATTTGGATGTTGTTGGTTTGGCGTATTCGGCGGAGAGAAAAAATTTTGGCTGATGATTTCAAAGGATTTAATTTTAACTTCCAGTTAGAAAACCAAGTTGAGATGATGGAGACAGCTGATTGGAGAGTGTGTGTGGCAATGTGAATATCGGAGTGTTGTGCTAGTATTAAAGTGTCGTCCGCATAGGTAGCAAGCACCGTGGTCTGCGGGACTGGCATGTCATGGCAGTATAAGTTAAAAAGAACTGGGCTGAGAATAGCTCCCTGAGGGACACCTGCACCTATCGTCCTCCGTCTGCTGACCGCGGCGTTGATCCTGACCTGGAAAGAGCGATCCCTCAAGAAAGATGAGATCATATTCTGAAGGTACTGCGGTGGTCCTGTCAAGTGAAGTTTGTACAGCAACCCCTCATGCCAGATGGAGTCGAACGCGGCTGCCACGTCTAGCGATGCTGCAGCTGTATACTCCTTCTTTTCGAATCCTTTGATAATAGCTTCAGTGACCCGCTGAAGCTGGTGGAGTGTCGAGTGATTCGAACGGAATCCAAACTGGTGCTCCGGGATAGTTTGCGTTGAGTCCAGGTGAGTCAAAAGCCGTCGAAGGATAATTTTCTCAAACACTTTTGATATGGTCGGCAACAGGCTGATTGGGCGATAGCTGGCCGGATCATGCTTTGGTTTCCCAGGCTTGTGGAAAAGGAGGACTATTGCATTCTTCCAGGCCGAAGGAAAGTAGCCGAACCGAAGGCATGCGTTGAAGATGCTGGTGAGGTAGGCGTCGCCTTTAGGAGGAAGCTTCTTCAACACCAGATTTGGGATGAGATCATCCCCTGGAGTTTTCCTTGTTGGGAGCTTTCTGATGACTCCTCTGACTTCCTGTGGTGTTGTGTATTCTATCGGGAGATCTGCAGTGGAGTGGTGTTGTGTCATGAAGTTAGTCACTAGGTCTGTTGTTTGTGAGTTGGCGGAATTATGAAATGTAAATTTTTGTTCTAAATGGGCAGAAAATATGTTGCATTTGTCGTTATCAGTGATGGCTGGTGGTGTATGTCCGTCTGTAATCGTAGGTATTGAAGTATGCCGTCGCAAAATACGTTTTGTCTCAGTCCACAAGCTAGTGTCTCCCGGGGAAATGTCACTTAGATGTCGTTGGTAGTTAGATATACGGAGGTTGTCTAATTCCCACTTGACTGCGCGAGCCATGCGATTGAAGACAACCTTGTCCTGGGGTAGCCTAGAACGTTGCCATAATTTTCGCAATCTATTTTTCTCTTTTATTAGCGAGAGAATGTGTCGGGGGACTGTTCTCTGGCCAGGCCGGAGATCCGAGTACTTCCTGTACGTCGAGAGGTCGATTGAGCTCCTTATACTGTCATTAAAATGTCCAATGTGCACGTCGATGTCGTCTGTAGAGTTATAATTGAGAGGTATAGTAAGTGTATCTGTTAGTCGGTCACGAAATACGTCCCAGTCAATTTTCCCATTTATTAATTTTGGTAGAGGGGGGTTCTTTTGAAATTCTTCAATGAACGTTACTATAACCGGTAAATGGTCTGAGTCTAACTCAACTAGGGGTTTTTGGAAAAAAGGGAATCTGATGTTCTGTATGAGACAGATGTCCAGGATGTCGGGGAGAAAATTGTGCTGTGTGGGGAAGAAGGTCGGTTCGTCGGGAGGGATAACTAGCATGTCAAGTCTGTTGGAGTAATGAAGAAGTCTGCTTCCGTTATTGTTTGTCATTCTGCAGCCCCATAGTCTGTGTTTACTGTTTAAGTCCCCAATCAGGATAGTCGGTATCCCTGAGAAGACTGATAGCAAGTCGACCTCTAAAAGATTAGTACTGGGTCGTTGATAGGCGGCTATGATATGAATGGGGTTTCCAGAGTGACTGAACAGTTTGAGCCCTATGGCTTGGAGGTTGATGAGGTTATGGAACTCTATGGAGCAATGCTTGATGGTCCGTTTGATGAAGATTGCAACCCCTCCCGTCCGAGTCCGTTGGTCATGTCTGTAAACCTGGTAACCACCAACCCTGAGTCTGTCTTCAGCCACCAGGTGGGTTTCAGTAATACACGCGATGTCGATGTCATGTCTGTGAATGAATTCGGTGAAGGTGTTTTGTCTCTGTTTAAGTCCGTTCGAGTTCCAGTTGAGTATCTTCAAGTTTGTTAAGTCAGTAGGAGCTAAAAGAGATGAAGTTAGGAGTGATGAACTGTAAGGCGAGAAATCAGTTGGTAGTACTGTGTTTGTGTCCGTCATATTTCAGGATGCAGTCTAGTTATGTTGGTGCTAAGGGAGTTTAATATTAATTGTACTATGGTAGGGATGAGTTGATTCACAATTTGGACTATGGTGTTTTCAAGTGTGCTGTTCGTGTTTGGTGTATGCGTATGAAGAAGTGATGATGTGTTTTGTGAGATGTTATGTTTGGGATGTATCTTTGGTAAGGAAGCCGTTATTACCTTTGCTGCCTCGGCATATGACGACTTGCTGGTGCTAGGCTGCACTGTCTGTGGATGTGAAGGAAGGCGAGGGGCCACTGGCGGTGCTGCTCTTTGATTCCTCTCTTGGAAAGACCTGTAAAAACTGCAACCTCTGTAATTGGCTGAGTGTTGCTCGTTACAGTTGACGCATTGGGGGGCCGTCCTCTTGTCCTGGGGGCACTCAGTCCAGTGGTGGCTACCGGTGCACTTGACGCACCGCGGCTGCAGTCGACAATAGTTCTTGGTGTGAAAATAGCGCTGGCAGCGGGTACACTGTGGGATCCCACGTGGTTTACGCCTGGGTTCGACCCTAACTATGCAGAATAGGAGACGGTCTAGCTTGAGGATATTTCGTCCTGCGTCGTTGTCTTCGAGCTCTGCCACTGCTATGGGGATGGGCTCCTTCTGCTTATTTAAAAGTCTCATGACCTTAAAAATGGGATAGTTTAATTGCTGAAGTTCATTTTTGATTTCGTTATCCGTGATAGATAGAGGGAGACCTTTTATAACTACAGACAGTCGTTTTTCATCTGGAGCTCTGTAGGTGTGATAGGGCACTTGATGATCATCGTAATATTTTGTGAGAGTGCGAAAGTCGGGAATGGTGGAAGTTAGTATTTTAATGCGACTTCCAGCTTGTTTCATTTCAAACTGATCGCTGACTAACCTTTTTATATCGCTTAAAATGGCTTGAAAATTATTTACATCATGGAGAAATATCGGTGGAATTTTGAATTTCGGTTCTGGTTTGGTGTTATCTACTTGAATAGCATTCAACGGTTCGAATCTATTTTGTGTGTGAACGAGGGAAAGGTCAGTTAAGTATTTTTTGCTTACGGACTGACTGGTGGGAGAGTTGGCTCCAGGCCTCTTCCTGGAGTTGATTTGGGTCCAGGACCCACTGTCTGCTACTGTGGGGAGGTCTTCTGCCCAGTCTATTGGGGATTCATTAGCCGCTAGTGACATGTTGACTGCAGGGATAGTTTTTATGTCTTTGGAAGACATTTCCTCATCTCTTCGGGTAGAGGGAGTCTTTACCCGCAAATACGTCACAAAATTTAGTAAATTTGGTTTACAATTTAGTCTCACAATTAAATTAAACTTTGTACATATATAAAGCTTATCCAACTCGAGATCATTTTGATCCATGCGGAATTTTGTTCTCTCAGGCCAGTTGGAGTTACTCCATGTCAAAATATTGCTTTTTCTGATGGCCTTATACAATTCCCACCTAAAGAGACTTACTTCAATACAAATTACAGTTCATAAACGTTTTCAATACACTTTTTGTTATTTTTATGTAGACTTAAAAAATATATATATATATTTTTTTTTTATCATAAAATAAAACTTTTATGTCGGTTGGGCCAACATTTCTCCAACATGTGAATGAACGATTGGCGTTGGAAGCTATCCGTAGCCTGTTGGTTTTCAGGCCAAACCTGAAAGAGTCTCCATATTGGTCCAACGTCAATCAGTTCCGTACCTCTATTATTTATTGAAATAATGAATTTTACAGAAATTGAATTAAATCAGACAACTTTAAGTGAGTAATATGTACGGGTACATTCTCTATTGCTATAAAATAACTCCAATAGCATTCATCATCTATTTTCACTAAGAATTATTATTAGTTAGATATTTACTTATTTCATTTTTACTCAATTGAAGCGTTTAGTTTCATAGGATCTAAACGCCCAAAAAATCGATTTTACATCTAATATTTTGAAGAGTGCCCCACCAGCTCCCGAGGTGGAAACACGTACTTATTCTCGTGCTGTCTCGACTTCAAATTGTCTATGATTTTGTGAATTATTGTTTTGTTTTGTGCATCACTATCTAGACTTTTGGGATGAATAGTGAGTAACTAACAGTTTCTTTTTGTTTTTTTTTTCTATTTTTTAAATTTCGAAATGTGTAGTGAGTGACGCCGATCCTGTCAAGTCCTGTCTGCCGGGCACTCAAGTTGTACTCTATATATGGTTCTGGATCCATTCCTATCACTGTCACCGTGGAGTAGGAGCTAGACGGTGTCCCTTCTAACTGGAGGGTACCGAGTTCAAGGCAGCCTCTCGCATTTTTTTTTTTTTTTTTTTTTTATTATTTTTTTTTTTTTATCATTTTATTATTATTAATTATCAGTACTTTATTTATTTCTAAAAATGGATGTTGTTCAAGACGACAATTCAGGATTCAATGTCGTGAGTAGTAAAGCACGGAAGCGAACCTACAAGAAAGCTCCAGATGCAAATAAAACAGGTTCACCCCAAACTAAACAAGCCAAAAACACGGAAGGAGAAACCTCAGAGGATGAAGCCAGCCTTCCCCCTCCCTCCACATCCCAGCAACCCGCCAACACCCAAGTCCCCAAGCCACCTCCTATCGTTGTGAAGAACATCTCAGACTTCAAAAAGTTCTGCTCCCAGCTAATTAGGACTGTTGGAGAGGGGACTTTCACGTGCCGCTCCCGTCTCTACGACCTAGTCGTTTACCCCCAAGACAGCGACACCTTCAGAAAGACTGTGAAGCATCTTGAAGACACCGAGGCTGATTTTCATTGTTATCAGCTTCGGGAAGACAGGTCTTACCGGGTAGTAATAAGAGGACTGCACCATTCAACGCAACCCGATGAGATTAAATCGGCGCTTTTTCAAAAGCACGGGTTCAGCGTGAAAAACGTTAATAATGTGCGTCATCCTATCTATAAGACACCTCTTCCCCTCTTCTTCGTGGACCTGGCTATAAGTGAAAAGAGCAAAGAAATATTTAAGTTACAGTATTTACTGTATACTAGAATACAGGTCGAGGAACCGCGACGCAGAAAAGATATTCCTCAATGCACAAAATGCCAGGAGTATGGCCACACACACTCTTACTGCCACCATCCCCCCAGGTGTGTGAAGTGTCCGGGCAACCATCTTTCGGCTGACTGTTCTAAGAAGGACCGTATTGAACCCGCGATCTGCGTCCTTTGCGGGGATAACCACCCAGCCAACTACAGGGGTTGCCAGGTCCACAAAGAAATACAAGATCGTATGAAGAAGAGGCAAGCGGCAGCCAAACCCCCCATGAAGACACCGACGGCTTCTTTACCAGTCCCACCGCCACCATTGAGACCAGTGCCCCAGCTCAGGTTCCAGCCAGCTGCAGCCCGTCAGCCCAGAGCCACCTCCTCACTTCCCCGGTCCTACGCCCAAGTGGCCAGCCCACCACGAACACAGCCACCTCCTACCTCTCACTACCCACCTCCTACCTCTCACTACCCCCAACAGCCAAAAAACCTTCCTCATCCTCTCCCATCCAGCCAGCTCCCTACATCCTCAACTCCTGATGTTATCAGTCACCTCACCTCCTTTCTCAATGACTTTAAGTCATTAATCACCCCTCTCATATCGATGTTAAGCCTCCTCGTCTCTAAACTCCTACCCGAATCCTCCCGATGATCCCTTTAAATTCCTTTCCTCTCCAGATCCTCCTTTGGAATTCGAATGGGCTGTTACCCCATAGACAAGAACTAGAACTACTACTATCTGACAGACATGTAGACATCGCTCTCATTACGGAAACCCACTTGACAACCAGCCTGTACTTCAGTATCCCAGGATACCGGAGCTACAGGTCTGACTACCCAGGAGATAGGGCCCGAGGTGGCGCACTCATCCTTATCAAACAATCCTTATCCCATCACTTTTTCTCCTCACAGGCTACAGAATCATTCCAAATCGCTACGATCTCCTTGTCACTTTTTCCCTTCCCTGTCACTATCTCGGCAGTATATTGTACTCCTAGCAAACTCATTCCTCATCACGAGTTCCTCACCCTTTTCCGATCCCTGGGGCCTCGCTTCATCGTTGGCGGTGACTTCAATGCGAAGCACCACCAGTGGGGAAGCAGAGTTCCAAATTCCCGAGGACGAATCCTAAACGATGTTATTAACACCCAACACTATGACATCTACTCCCCCGGCTCTCCCACCTATTGGCCTACTGATCCTAACCGCAACCCAGACCTCGTAGACTTCTTTGTTGGATCTGGCACAGGATCCTTATTCTCCTCTACCTATTCCTTCCCCGACTTATCCTCAGACCATAGTCCTGTTCTCCTCACCGTTGGTCTAACCCCGTTATGTGTCCCACCAAAGCCTTCCTTAACTCCCGGCCCAGTGAATTGGGATCTCTTCAGAACCTCCTTAGAAAACCAAATTGACTTAAATTTAATCCTTAAAACTCCTGAGGACTTAGATGAAGCCGTACAAAAATTCACTAAAGCCATACAGGACTGTGCTTGGAACGCTTCATCTACTCCTACTCCCCCTACAGTTTCAAACCCGAACCCTCCTCTTCCTCGCCACATCCAACTTCTCCTTTCAGAAAAACGCCGCGCTCGTGCCCTATGGCAACGAACACGGTATCCTTCCGACAAAACTGCCTTCAATAACCTTTCCCGAAACCTCAAAATCCAACTTTCACAATTCCGCTCCGAAAATTATAATGAATACCTAGCTTCCCCTTCCACCAAAGATAATTCCCTGTGGTTTGCAACCCGAAAAATTCTAAAATATAGTCCTTTATCCTATCCCATTAAGCAAAATGGCTCCTGGGTCAGATCCGACGAGGAGAAGGCTCAGCTCTTTGCCTCTCACCTCAAAAATACGTTCACACCCCATCCTGATTATAACGCCCTTCATACTTCAGAAGTTGAAGAGTTCCTTACCAGTCCTTTGCCTCTCTCTCCTCCGCCAAAGGCCTTTCATCCCTCTGATGTACAACACATTCTAAATAAAATTCCAATCCGTAAGTCTCCTGGATTTGACCTGATCACAGGGAAAATCCTACGAAACCTTCCCCGCAAAGTTGTCCTTTTCCTCACCCTTATATGCAACTCAGTCCTCAGAACTACCTACTTTCCTGTCCAATGGAAGTATTCCATCCTTACTGTTATTTCCAAACCCAACAAACCTCTCTCTGATGTCTCTTCCTACCGTCCTATTAGCTTGCTCCCAATCTTCTCTAAAATCCTTGAAAAACTCTTGTTGAAACGTTTTATCCCAATCCTTGAATCTCAATCCATTTTACCTAAACACCAGTTTGGATTTCGTCCTGAACATTCCACTACCCAACAGTGTTTTCGGGTTGTCGATTGCATATCTAATGCATTAGAATGCAAGGAGTATTGCACGGGCGCCTTTCTCGACGTGGCGCAAGCCTTTGATCGAGTCTGGCACCCGGGGCTGCTCTTCAAACTGAAACACTTCCTTCCCAGTACCTACTACCTCATCCTGAAATCTTACCTTAGTGATCGCCATTTCAAGGTCCGAGTAGGCTCTGAGTACTCAGAACTCATACCTATTCGGGCCGGTGTCCCACAGGGTAGCATCCTAGGTCCCATCCTTTACAATACATATACTGCCGACATTCCTATCCATCCTCAGACATTACTGACGACTTACGCTGACGACACAGCAATCCTTTCCACCAATCCTGATCCTGCTGTAGCCTCACTCATCCTCCAGGAGCACCTCACTGAAATAGAGAGGTGGTGCGACCTCTGGAGAATTAAATTAAATGAGCAGAAATGTGTTCAAGTCACATTTACCCTACGCCGTCAATCCTGTCCTCCCGTCATCATTAACAACATCCTGATTCCCTCTTCAAACCAAGTCCGCTATCTCGGGTTTTACCAAGACAGTAGACTTACGTGGAACCCACATACACGACTTAAACGACAAGAACTGAATCGAAGATACGGACTGTTACGTCGACTACTTGGACCAAAATCGAAACTGACGACTAACAACAAACTTACGATTTACAAGACCATTATACGTCCAATTTGGATTTACGGACTCGAACTTTGGGGTACAGCTAAACAATCCAACATCAATCGTATCCAAGCATTCCAGTCCAAACTCCTCCGACGAATTGTCAACGCTCCTTTCTATGTCACCAATAAAGTCCTACACAGAGATCTCAGTATTCCCACTGTAAATGAATTAATCAAATCCCGATTCCAATCATTCCACAGAAACCTTTCTTCCCATTCAAATCCTCTCGCACAAGACCTTTCCTCTCATTCCCATCCTGACAATCCTCCCCGCCGCTTGAACAGGAGGTGGCCTCGCGATCTTCTCTCGGAGGATAGTGAATAATGACAATTAACTTTCGAGGGAGTGTCAGCGCTGGCTGGCTTCTCCCATCAAGTGACGTTATATTTTTCTTTTACCACATATTTGCTTATTATGTATATATTGTATATAGATTGCAAATAGAATAAAAAAAAAAAAATAAAAAAAAAAAATTAAAAAAAAAAAATATTTTGAAATGGACTTAGACCCTTTTGCATTTTAAATTGTTTGATAACTCCTACATTTTTAGAAAATATTAATTTTTCAATGTTTTTTATATAGGTCCTGTGCTAGCAACATAATATCTGTGATATTAATGCTCAAAATGTCTTTGAAATACATTTTCAATTTTGCGTTATGATTTTGGCACTTAGACCCTTATAAAACTAAACGTTTCAATTATTGTTTTGCCTTTTTAAAATTCAGGAATGAGGCCCCTGCTCACCATTCCTGGTGTCCTTTGACTGTTGCAATTCACAGTAGTGGCTATGTATTGTACCTGGACCTACGATAAACGCAACATTTAACTGTATGTTGCACAGGATAACCGCTAAGTGCACCAAACAGCACACTGATATCTTTAGATTGGCCCAAACTGTAGCAAACTGAGGAATAGGCAACATATGATAACATTGGACTCTGATGCTGTTGCACTCTAGGGGTGCAGTGGCTAACTACAAACCTGGTGGCTCAACCTTCACATTTTCTTCTCAATTAATTCTAGGTAAATTTACTAAATGAACTTAAATTTTTTTTTCAAAGCAAGGTAGAGGAAGTTTATCTTTTGACATGGGCATAATTTCAGCACTTGCTATATGAGCTATTTTTTCATAGAATTAACCTTTTTCGCTAGTTACATACCTACTGTTAATTAATTTCCATGTATTTATTTTTATCCAATATATTTTCTGCCTACGCCACTGCCATGCAAATTCATCGATTTAATGGTTTTGAGTTAGTTATTATGACTCATGCCCGGGCTTTAACTACGAGGTCATATCGCCTACTACCAGAGCGTTCTTTCGTCACTCTGGTGGACAAGTGCCCGACTCCACTATGGGAGTCAAAAAAATAATGTATAGAAGCGCATAGTTGTGCGACATATTATGGAGATATACAAAATATTCTGTAAAGGGGAGAAAAAAAACATGTATGTATACATGTCGGCTTAATATTTTTATTAGTTCTAATATAGAATTAAAAAAAAAAACAATTTTACTAAATTTTCCAATTGTATTATTATTTAATTTTGACTTTTCTCTTTTTAAATATAAATATTTAATCGTAATAAAATTCTAGAAAGAATGAATTAATTTAGAATTTATATGAACACCATTAAATTTCGATGAAACATAACTAATAGTGTTGTATAATATATTTTTTATGTTTTCATTGAAATTCTTCTTATGAGATTTTTGGAAATAAATGTCCATTTTGTTAACTTCTTAATTTTACTCTGTTGAGGGCTGAATCAGTCCCTGGAAAGAAAGGGAATAACTAAATTCATTAAAATAATTACTAAAACCATAAAAATATATTAGAAAAACGACTAAAACAATAAAAAAATATATACATATTATTAGAAAAATTAATTATCATATGTGTGTGAATGTTAATTATGTTTCTTTTCTTTATTGGCTTTACGTACGATGCATATTAGCCATGTCTCTATAATGGTGTGTGAGGGAGTTCTATCTACGAAATAAAACTCTTCCCCTGGCGGAATTTGAACCCGTAAACTATGTTCAGACCATGCGACCAAAGCCCGCATGGCCACCATGTTAATTATGTTGTCCATATTAAGTAAAAAGCTAATACAGTTTTGTTGTTTTTTTAAATATGTATATGTTGCTATTTTTCTTCCAATTTATTTAAAAATTGTTCATAGTTTTTTTTTTCTTTATAGAGATTTGGGGCTACAGATCCACCCTCAGTATTTATACAATTTTACAACATTGAAGTAGTAAATTCTTTGATTACAGTCTTGCGGACACACAGAGCTTCCAGAGGACCGGTTGGAGTTGAAGAACGACAAACCGTTCTCAGCCCAGATGACGACGAGATGAGGCACTACCTCCACAGGTTCAGGATCTTCCATTCGTCTCTCTCTCCCTTGACAGCACCAAGCACCAAGTCCATCACATATTCTTCAGCTGTGAACTACTGGAGGACCTAAGAAGTTCCCTGATGAGATTTGTTGTGAGAGTTGACCATTGTTAAAACCTATTTTAGTGCGGCGTTTTTATAAACAATTTTCAGACTGTGTACAGAAAATTAATTTTGAAAAACTATAAATTGATCATTTAGCTAAATTAATGTAAAATTCAAAATTTAATTTTGTTAAATCATATATAGCAGCATGCAGTTAAATACATTCCCTTCCAGTAGGGTTACTACTGGTTGGAAATCGAAAAAAAAAAGGCTTAACTAATAAATAATAAATTACATTTATGTTAACCAACTTTGTTAGTATGTTTGTATATGTAAACATTAATGATAAATACTTATTTATTATACTTTTTAGATTACAATAATATAAATTTTCGTTCTGGATCTTACTGCCATTCATCCTGATAATATACTTGGGATGAGGAAAGGGTTATTTATAAGGAGCTCTTTTTGTACTAATTTATTTACATATTTTTTAGTGTTTATTTAGCTTGAAGTTGTGCTGAAATTGGGTATGGTCGTAATTCATCCAAATATGTTTTTACGATCTGTGTCAATATAGTTAAAAATCAATAAAAAAAAAAACAATCAACTTGTTTTACATTTGAAGGGTCACCGGGAAGAACGATCATAGTCACCCAAATCAAAATGTTCAGAATTGCATTTTTTAAGTTTGATGTCGTTTAAGTAAATGAAAAATAGGTATAATAAACATGTTTTAAGTCTTTTATGTTGAAGTACACTGTTTATTATAAATTCAAAAAATAATAAAGATACATTTGACATAATGAGCATGATAAAAAAATTTTCAAATAAAAGTCTTCAGGACATTGATCTTTATTGCCAGTTATTCACCGTCATCATTTGGTGGGTCATCTACGTATTCGATGTCATTCTCTTCTCTTTCATCCAATTCAAGAGCAGGAGCCTGTTTACCTCGGCCATCTATCTGAGCTACACCGAATTCATTCAACTGTTTTTTTAAAGTTTGTACACGGCGATTTGTAATACCGTGTAATGCTAAAAAGGCTTTATGACAAACAGTTACATCTTGTAAAGTCTCGCTCCCATCAATACGTGTACTTACACGATAACAATAAGAAGAAGTATGATAACTTGCCTCTTTATCATCCTTTCTGTTGCGTCGCCGCTGAACAGGAACTACGGTAATCAATCCACTCAAATGCTGATTTTGTTTGTTATAATCACGTAGTTTGTTGAAGTTAGATATGATACGTTGCCGTTCTTCGGAAGAAATAACTTCAAAACACTTGTAACGAAAACATCGACAATTCTCACCTATCTCGTTACTTGAGGCTCGAAGTTCTTTCAAAACATCTTTCATTCTTCCTTTTCTTAACATTGCTTTGTGCACTAAAACCATCTACACTATCTGAGTCACTTAAATCACTTAACATGATACAAGTTTAGTGTAAAGTTAAAAAAGAATTAGCCACGACCTATAACAGCTGTTGAAGTTATGAACGTGTTTGCAGTGAGAATTGCAACAGAATGCACAACAGTAAACAAAGAACGGTCATCTGATATATCAGATGTGAGTGGAGGGGAGAAAATAGGACTTTGATCACTCTTGCCAGTTGGCGCGTGGACTATGATCAATCTTCCCCGTTAGCCCCAATCTTTTGCCTGTTATAAACTAGTGACTGTGATTGTTTTTGCCCGAATCATATCTCCGTTAAAAACTGTCTGTAATAACCTACCAGTACCCATCGTTACCTAAGTTTGGCCAAAAAATGGACTTTGATCGTTATTCCCGGTGACACTTCATTTACATAGTCTACTTCAACCAAAATATATACATATAGTGTACCGGTTTTGGCAACACTGGGCAGAAATTGACTGACTATGGCTGTTGTAATAAATATATAACTATAACACTCAATAACATATAAAATAGAAGGTGAAACGTTCTTAATACATTTCAAAAATTGCGAAAAATATGTGTTTTAGGTCAACTAAGAAGAAATAAATAAATCATAAAAGCACATAAATATTTAAAAATATAATTATTCACAGGATTTTACCTTATCAGTTAAGTAAATAAAACAAACTTATTTTAAACCGGTTTCGGCATTAAGAACATCATCAGGTTTAGTTATAAAAATACTAAGTACATTTAAAAATAAGTTTGTTTTATTTCTTTATTACAAGTTTCCACAATATGCCTAAGTTTCTCCACTTCTTTGTTATCAGTTTAGCCTAATTTTCTAAATATGGCTGCATTAAACCCCATGACAAAACTGTTTACGAAATTTTATTGAAAGCAGTCTAGCGGACGTAGGAAAAACGCTAAGCTCATTAAATATAGATCCTTATATATATATATATATTTATATGAAAATAACCGTCAGGTGGGGAGAGTCCTTCTGATAAAGTAAAAAAAAGTCAGTAGCGTTATTTTTTAAAAATATTAAGAGCTGAAGAGATAAGGGATAGGAATTATAGGAACGTGTTTACTTCAATAAATAGTAATAACTATATTCCTTTATATCTGCAGCTCTCAAAATGATGACCCGCCGACTGTGGAGCCCCGCGCGGCAGCTTGCTTTACTACTGCTCTGAGCAGGACCTAGAGACAACTATAGTCATGGGTTTTTGCGAACTTTCTGTTACACCTTTTCATATAACGTCTTCCTTTCAATTATTTCGTATTAAATTATTGTTTCACTGATATCATTACCATAGGCGTTTCCACTAACATTATTATATTCATTATTTGCGTTAGCATCAGTATTTCCACTGTTTGCATTAGTGTCAGTATTTTCATTAATTACAATAGTACCAGTGTTCTAATTGTTCACATTACCAGCGCTTCCATCTTTCGCGCCACCATTAACAGTTCCACTGTTGTTGTTCCAGTTATTATTGTTGTTGTTTATATTAGGTGCGGATCATTGTTGTATTTACCATTGCCGTTGTTGTTATTACTGTAAATACCAGGGAGGTTGTATCCCTTATTGTAAATCGCTTCAGTAGTTGCACTATAAGTACTAGAACCAGTATTTCCATTGTTCGCATTAGTATCAGTGTTCACATTTCCAGCGCTTCCATTGATCGCACCACCATTAAGAGTTCCACTTTTGTTGTTTCCATTACTATTGTTGGTTTTAATATTAGGTGGGTAATATTGATCATTGTTATAATTACCATTGCCGTTGTTGTTATAATTGTAAATACCAGGGAGGTTGTATCCCTTATTGTAATTCGCTTGAGTAGTTGCACTATAAGTAGTAGAACCAGTATTTCCATTGTTCGCATTAGTATCAGTGTTCCCATTGTTCATATTGCCAGCGCTTCCATTGATCGCACCACCTTTAAGAGTTTCACTGTTGTTCTTTCCATAATTATTGCTGGTGTTAATATTAGGTGGGTAATATTGATAATTCTGGTAATTTTTATAATTACCATATTCGTTGTTGTGATTTTTGTAATTAATAGGGTCGTTGTACTGGACATTATAATAATTAGCATAGTCGTCGTTATTGTAATTAATAGGGTATTTGTACTGGACATTATTATAATTACCATTGTTGTTGTTGTTATTACTGTAATTAATAGGGTCGTTGTACTCATTATTGTTATTATTGTAATTTGTTTCAGTCTTTGAATTGTAAGTAGTAGGACCTGTATTTCCATTGTTTTCATTTGGGACAGGATTTTCATTGTTCGAATTAATGTCAGTGCTCCCACTATTCACATTACCATCGTTTCCATTGTTCGCACCACTATTAATAGTTCCACTGTTTTCTGTATTATTGCTGGTGTTATTATTAGGTGTGTAATATTGCTCATTGTTATAATTACCATTGCCGATGTTATTATTATAGTAATTATCAGGGACGTTGTACCCACTGTTATTATTATCGTAATTAACTTCAGTAGTTGCACTGTAAGTAGAACCAGTATATTCATTAACGTCATTATTTCCATCGTTCGGATTAGTATCAGCGATCCCACTATTCACATTGTCCGCACCACTATTAACGGTTCCACTGTTATTGATTCCGTTGTTATTATTATCATTACCATTGCCAGTATTTCCATTGTTCGGATCAGTATCAGCGATCCCACTATTCACATTGTCCGCACCACTATTAACGGTTCCACTGTTATTGAGTCCGTTGTTATTATTATCATTACCATTGCCAGTATTTCCATTGTTCGGATTAGTATCAGCGATCCCACTATTCACATTGTCCGCACCACTATTAACGGTTCCACTGTTATTGATTCCGTTGTTATTATTATCATTACCATTGCCAGTATTTCCATTGTTCGGATCAGTATCAGCGATCCCACTATTCACATTGTCCGCACCACTATTAACGGTTCCACTGTTATTGAGTCCGTTGTTATTATTATCATTACCATTGCCAGTATTTCCATTGTTTTCACTAACGACATTAATTCCATTGTTCGCATTTGTATCAGTGCTCCCCCTATTCACATTGTCCGCACCACTATTAAAGGTTCCATTGTTATTGAGTCCGTTGTTATTATTATCATTACCATTGCCAGTATTTCCATTGTTCGTATTAGTATCAGCGATCCCACTATTCACATTGTCCGCACCACTATTATCGGTTCCACTGTTATTGATTCCGTTGTTATTATCATTACCATTGCCAGTATTTCCATTGTTCGGATTAGTATCAGCGATCCCACTATTCACATTGTCCGCACCACTATTAACGGTTCCACTGTTATTGATTTCGTTGTTATTATTATCATTGCCATTGCCGTTGTCGTTATTATTGTAATTAGCTTCAGGATTTGTACTATAGGTAGTAGGACCAGTATTTTCATTGTTTTCACTAACGACATTAATTCCATTGTTCGCATTTGTATCAGTGCTCCCACTATTCACATTGTCCGCACCACTATTAACGGTTCCACTGTTATTGATTCCGTTGTTATTATTATAATTACTATTGACGTTGTTGTTATTATTGTAATTAACTTCAGGATTTGTACTATAGGTAGTAGGACCAGTATTTTCATTGTTTTCACTAACGACATTAATTCCATTGTTCGCATTTGTATCATTGCTCCCAGTATTCACAGTACCATCGTTTCCATTGTTTGGACCACCATTAACAGTTCCACTGTTTTCTTTCCCATAATTATTGCTGTTGTTAATATTAGGTGGGTAATATTGATCATTGTTATCATTACCATTGTCGTTGTTGTTGTTATTATTGTAATTAGCTTCAGTACTTGCACTGTAAGTAGAACCAGTATTTCCATTAAAGTCAGTATTTACATTGTTCACATTAGTTTCAGTGATCTCACTATTCACATTACCAGCGCTTCCATTGTTCGAATCACCAGTAACGCTTCCATTGTTGTTGTTCCCATCATTATTGCTGGTGTTTATATTAGGTGGGGAATATGGATCATTGTTAAAATTACTATTGCCGTTGCTATTATTATTGTATTTAGCTTCAGTAGTTGCAGTGTAAGTAGAACCAGTATTTTCATTAACGTCAGTATTTCCATCGTTGCCATTAGTATCAGTGATACCACTGTTCACATTGCCAGCGTTTCCATTGTTCGGACCACCTGTAACGCTTCCATTGTTGTTGTTCCCATCTTTATTGCTGGTGTTTATATCAGGTGGGGAATATGGATCATTATTAAAATTACTATTGCCGTTGTTATTATTGTAATTTCCATTGTTCGCATTATTACCATTGTTCCCACTGTTCATATTGCCAGCGCTTCCATTGTTCGCGCCACCAGTAACTGTTCCACTGTTATTGTTCCCATTATTATTATTACTATTGCCATTGTTGATATTATTGTAATTAATAGGGACGTAGTATCCATTATTATTAGCTTCAATATTTGCACTATAAGTAGAAGAACCAGTATTTCCATTGTTAGCATTAGCACCAGTGTTCCCACTGTTCACATTGCCAGCGCTTCCATTGTTCGCACCACCAGTAACTGTTCCACTGTTATTGTTCCCATTATTATTATTACTATTGCCATTGTTGTTATTATTGTAATTAATAGGGACGTAGTATCCATTATTATTAGCTTCAATATTTGCACTATAAGTAGAAGAACCAGTATTTCCATTGTTAGCATTAGCACCAGTGTTCCCACTGTTCATATTGCCAGCGCTTCCATCGTTCGCACCACCAGAACCACTTCCGCTGATGTAGTTCTCATAATTATTACTGGGGTTAATATTAGGTGGATAATATTGATCGTTGTAGACATTGTTATAATTGCCATAGCCGTTGTTGTTATTATTATAATTAATGGGGACGTTGTATCCATTATTGTAATTAATGGGTGCGTTGTATCCAATATTGTTATTATTATTGTAATTAGTCGATGGGTTATAGCCATTATGATTGTTATACATATTAGGCATATAGTATCCATCATTGTTATAATTATTAGGTCCGTAGTATCCATTATTATTATAATTATTAGGTTGGTTGTATTCATTATTGTTATAATTATTAGGCCTAATGTATGCATTGTTGTTATAATTATTAGGTCTGTTGTATCCATTATTGTTAAAATTATTAGGCCTGTTGGGTCCATTTTTGTTATGAATATCAGGCCTGTTGTATCCATTATTGTTGAAATTATTAGGCCTGTTGGGTCCATTATTGTTAGGATTATTTGGCAGATTGGGTTCATTATTTTTATAATAGTTTGGCTGGTTGTGTCCATTATTGTTATAATTATTAGCCATGTTGTATCCATTATTGTTAAAATTATTCGGCAGATTGTGTCCATTATTTTTATAATTATTAGGCTTGTTGAATCCGTTATTGATATGATTGTTAGGCTTGTTGTATTCATTATTCTTATTCATAGGAGTGTTTCCATAGTTATTGTTTGGAGGCTTAATACCGCTGTACGGAGGCTTAACACCCGGAGGGATCCCCGGGGTGGGAGCGGGCCAAGGATTGTTTGTGGTAATATCTGTATTGGCGGAGGATCCGTTCGTGAACTGGGTCATACCTTGAAAGGCACTGACCGCGCACTGATAGAACCTGGCATTGAAATTGGCGGTTGGGGTATGCGGGGTCGGTGGCTGGAGGCCGGTTCTCTTATCTGTCGTCCCGGTCCCATTCTCGGGGAAGAAGTTGATGGCGCATGAGGGGACCGCACTCGACCTCAGAAATGTATCGATAAGTTGAGGATTGTCCACCGGAGGAAGCAGATCCCGCAGTTCCTCCATCATCTTCTCTGTTACTTTTATCTCACCTTAAAATATGCAAACAAACATATTAATATAACAAATTTATAAAAAAAAAAAAGTCGTCGGTGAATCACCTGTAATATTACCCAGAACGAATTAATCAATTAACTTTTCGCTCCCCCTCCAAGACCAGTCGATCGTTTGCGCTAACATTCAATAGTTGACTTACATAGGGGCTCCGAAATTCTGATACTAAATTGTGTGTCGATAAATTCATTACATCGGCAGTTATTAGGGTTTTTGGATTTAGCGCCCTTCCCTGAACCCCCCTCCTTTCTGCCGATATTGCTGAAATGTGACAGGTTATGTCCTCATTGGGTTTTGACTTTAAATATGAAATTTCATGTCGATATATTCATTACATCGACATTAGTAGGGGAGATAAGATGGTTTCAGGCCAATGGTTAAAGAGCAAGACGGCGGCCGTCCTAGTACGACATGGTGTCCCACCGCGCACCACCGGCTTTGTACCCAGCACAAATCACCGGCTTTGTACTTCCCCAGAACAAATCACAGGCTTGGATGGCCGCCATCTTGCTCTTTAGCCATTGGCCTGAAACCATCTTATCTCCCCTACTGACATTTATTGATGTTTTTGAATTGCACCCCCGACTGATCCTCCCCTAAAAAAGGGAGCGAGCTGTCTCTTCAAAGATCTAACTAGAATATTGTCGTTTTTACCCCAACTGTACGAAGTATAGATGAAGTTATGTAATCGGTTATAATTCTATGGAGATAATTCTTCTATGAATACAAAACCTATTTATTTTCAGCTGAATCAATCAAAAGAAAGAGTGGAACTAGGAGGGTGGGAGGGCTTAACTGGAAATTGCTAATAAGGGGGCTCCGCTCCAAACTCTTCAATTTCCTTAATAACTTAACAGATAATAAAAGTATTAAAATGAAATTTTATATGTTGATCCGAAATCATATAAGGGACGACCTCTACTCGTTTTCAGCCAAAGGGGGTGGAGGGTTCAACTAAAAAACCCTGATTACTGCCAATGTAATGTTTGCATCTACATGAAAACATATTTGATTATGAATAATTGGAGATAGGGAAGTAGAATGCCGAGAAGTATAATTTTGTAAAAAAATAAAAATATATGTGACGTAGCCATCAGACTTTCTTATGGCAACCACGTCTACAGATCTCTCTTTCTCTGTATTTTTTTTTTGTTTCATTGTACAGGGTGATCCTGAGAGTGACATTCTTATACACAGTAATGCCATTATGAAATACTTTTGAGAGGGGGAAGGGAAAGAGAGAGTGATCAGTAGGCATGATTAGTATAAGAATGGAATAGCAACAGAAATATTCAAGTTTTAAGATATTTGGTTAAAAATGGGTTAATTATGTTTTTTAGGTTCAATTTAATATATATTCATTTTAAATGGAGTTAAGTGAAATAAGTAAATTTTGCGAATCAGTCCGTTCATGATTCCATATCGCAAAAAGTTTTAATTTTCTTAACACATTTTTGCAAATTAAACCATATTGAAATTTAATGATTTTACAAGATGATTGCATCGATAACTCAAAATCCAATTTTTTGTGGGTTAATACACAGAACGTCGTCCACATATGAATTCCTTATATGAAAGTTTTAGGAAAGTAAAAAAAAAAAAAAACCTCATTTATATATGTATGCAAATCAATTAAAGAAGTATTAAAATACTTAATCTATTGAAAATATTAATTTTTGATAAAAAAAAACATTGTTTTTTGAATTAACTTTATAAATGTATCTAATTTTTTATTATGAATAAAATTATTTTTATTATTATTATGTAACTACGAGGAAGTTGATGGTTGTTGGGCGATATGGAACAATGGCTTCTGATAAAGAAACAAATAAAAGCCATTTCCTGTTCTAGCACTGATTTTTTCAAAAGAATTTCCGTGTGGTTGGCTGTGAGCGCGGGTAGCGTTTCCACGGAAACATTTGATTTCATTAATGGAAAAA
The DNA here is from genome assembly GCA_963662175.1 of Aradus depressus. Taxonomy (NCBI): domain Eukaryota; kingdom Metazoa; phylum Arthropoda; class Insecta; order Hemiptera; family Aradidae; genus Aradus; species Aradus depressus. The sequence goes on along the minus strand of OY759221.1, from coordinate 44,624,965 downwards.
TGCCACCAAAAGGAATGTAAAAACTAGATGAATATGGTTGCAGGATTATCCTGGAGGATGCTAAAAGAACTTGTCCGGTGTATCACCCACTCAAAATTTGACTTGTCGCTATGAATCCTGCCACTAAATTTTGTGCCGATACATTCATTACATCGGCAGTTATTGCGATTTTTGAATTGAGCCCCCCCTCTGAACCTCCCTCCTTTACAGCTGTTTCCGCTGAAAATTAATAGGTGTCTCTTTATATGGCTTTGAATTTACATTTGACCTTCTAACCTCACCGTTTTCTTTGATCGATTGGGCTGAAAGTCGCTAGATATCAACCTTAGAGGGTTCTGCATGCACATATAACATTTCGTACATTCATGAGGGTTCAAAAGCCCCTATTTAAGTAAAATTTTGGATTTTAGCCCAAATGGTATTGGAGAGATATCGAAAATGTAATAGTTTATTTCATACCGGGGGTGTACAACTCATAAAGATGCGGGTCAAGGTCATTTGATGGCTTTATAATTAGTTATTATGACTCATACCTGGGCTTTTAACTTGGAGGTCATATCGCCTACTACCAGAGCGCTCTTTCGGCACTCTGGTGGACATGAGCCCGACTCTAATATTAGAGTCCTAAATGCCTTTTTTTTTTTTTTTTTTTTTTTTTTTTTTTTCTTAAGTTTATTTTACCTCTCAGATAATGAAACCTAAGGACCTCGGCCGGGTTTCGAACCCCTGATCTTGAGCTCAGTACGCAAGCACGCATACCGAGGCCCTCTAATTAAAGAATAACTACAATTATAGTTTATAATTTTCGATTTGATAGTTTTTCTTTATATTTTCAGTCATTTGTACTACAGAACCCAAGTATTGTGTTTTTCCAAAAAAATGGGGCACTACGCTCCAATTTCAAATTTTCGATTCTTCCCCGTATACTCAGAACTCTTTCATATAGATTCTATCTATATGGTCCTAAGACTTGTGTGATTATCTTAGAAGGCCCAGGAGTGGAACAAAATAAAGGAAGGAAAAAGTTAAATTTGATTTTGTCATAAAAATAAAAAATAATAAAATAAAAATGAAAAAATAAAGGCTCTAAGGTTCCTCGCGTGGGAACCTACCCTTAATTATAATTATTGAATCCCTACCCTTAATAATTTGTATTGAATAATTATTGTTCTGATTGTTACCATTAGCTGTATTTTGTTGACGGAAAACTTTTTTGATAATACAAATTTTGTAATAAAACCCTTTCGACAAAAAATTGAGTTTTTCAAAAATCATTTGTTGGTTAGCTATCCGTAACTATTACCCGATTTGCAAATTTACCGAATTTATACAGAAAGTTTCAAGTTATAAACGAGCCTAATCGGACAAAGGGTTGAATTTTTTTTTTTTTTAAGTATATGTATCGCCGAAGCGAGTACCTAGGACTGAATCCTTGGAAGCTGATGACTGAGGCTGATTACACAGAGTTCAGTCGATTCGTCGAGGGTAAAGAAGGCAGTAAAACGTGATTCCGGGGATGACCGCTGGGCGCTATAACAGGGCCCACCTGTGACCATAACAAAGATGCCCTGATCCCGAGCTTTCTCGAGAAACGCCGATAAGGTAGGTAGGCCCAACGGATCGCTCCGGTGAATGGCGGGATCCTACAACCGGCCGTAGCACCATGAATATAGTTTAAATATATACAAATTTAAAAAAAAAAAATCGGGTTGAGAGGGTGAGAGGAAACTTAATGCCTCTTTAAAAATAGTTAGTATTGTTTGTATTTGAGTCTGTACGTTCCAGCGTCTGGCGTCTACACTGTCAGATCTATAACATTGATCAAACTCAATAATCCGGCGTTGATAACTGTTGCAGTTTTTCGCCCTAAAACCACAATCTCTCTCAAACTCAATATATCGATTATTATAAACTAAGATTATTAAGGTAATTTCGAAAAGTAACATACAATATATTTTTCAAAATTCAGATAATGTATTGAACAGACTACCTCTGGATTTGAAAGTTTCGTTTATTATAAAGAAAACGAAGTCACAAAGCGTAGCATAAATTATCTAACACATCAGAGTACTTTGTCAATTTTGTTTTACATTCTTTTATACTTTAACTATAAGGAAGTATTATGATAGTGCGAAAATTCGATAATTCTTAACGATATTTGTCGTCTCTAAGTCACATGAACACATATAGATAATTTTCGCAATGATGTCGCTCTGTCTGTGTGATTGTGATTGGAACTTACACATCTTTAACTCAGATATGATTGTAACAATGAACAGGAATTTCAGATGATGTCACATGAGCTATCTTAAGTCTGATTAGACTTTGGCCGAAATAAGTCGAGCATTGAGACCACTCTACTTCAGGGTCTGAATACCTACATTTTACAAGATACCGCATATTGTAATGGCTTAATTAAAAATCTCTTTGAATACAAGTTGTAGAAAATACAAAAAAAAAAACTTTTATTTCGAATATATTTTTTGAAAGGACGCTTCGTTTGCGAGATATATTCCGAAAACCGTCTTAAATTGACATTCCGAAATCCATTTCTTAGACATTTGTTCGAATTACACGAAAAGTTCCATTTTCTCTCTTTGTGATTCCCAGGCAAACATTTCTCCACAAATATTTCACTAATAGACCGAAATTCGACTCAGAACCAATTGTGCACTTTTTTGTTAAAAGTGTTAAAAAAATCAACAATTTATTTTTATTTTCTAGTATAGACTTAAAAATTAAGAAAAATATAATTTAATTTATTGTTTATAAGATGGATATATTTTTTTTGTTCAGTTTTTATTTTTGTGTTATGGCTACTTCAATTTTACTATTTTCCCTTATCAAAGGTCATATTTTGTTTTATATAATTTTGAATTGTTTTTGTTTCCTAGTTGCTTACATTATTTATATTAAAAACCATGTTTTAACACATTGACATGGCTAATATGCACCGTACATAAGGCCAAAAAAAAAAAAAAAAAAAAAAAAAAAAAAAAAAAAAAAAAAAACCATGTTTATTATCCTAATATTATTTATATATTTTTATTTAGTTTCTAATTTACTTATATGTTACAACTATACAATTATATATATATGACGGTTAGTCCTATCGAAAAATTGATCTTTACAAAAAAATGTTCGTTATTAAATTTGCAACCATTTGAGATAGGACCCGATTTTTTCTCTCGAATTAATTTCTCCTTAGAAAGTCACTCCTCAGAATTACTCTGAGCCTACAATGAAACCAAGAAACCCACCAATTCATACCTTTCATATGACATTCTTATACCCAGTAATACCAGTTTGAATGAGTAGGAGGGGGTGTATTTTGTAAAAATGTGATGAGAATAACAACATGTTATCGTCTCACTGTATATTTTTAAAGTGTGTAAGTTTCAACGCATATTGAGACTTGAGACAGTATGAATAGTTGTAACGCCGGCTAACAGAGATATTTTCAAATAATTTAAGGTGGGGAAGGATTTTTTTTTTTCATCTTTACCCTGTTTTGTTAAAGATACTTACTGAAAGAGGATGGGAAAAGGCAGATTCCGATGGTGAGGAGACAGAACCACTGCATCCTTGCTGCAGCTAGGAAAGGCGGGGACGGAGAATGCAACTGCAAAATAGAACCACAACAAGTTGCACTCGTGGGGGCAGGTTCACCTTTCAACACCTCATATATATATATTATATAGGAGAGCTCATTAAGACTATCCTTTGGATGTGTTATATGAAGATAACGAGAGTGACAAGTGGGTCATTTGAAGGAAACAATGGTTGGATCTAACCAGTGTCGACATAAACACGCCTTATCAAACCGAGGGTTCCTGTTAAAACCACCATTTGATAGGAAATCGGCAAAGGTGGGTCTGCTTCCGGGTATCAGCTGCAGCAGAGCGCTCTGGCGGAAGGAAATAGCTCTTGTCTAACATAGTTCAGGGCTCACTTTTCGAAATATGCTATTACAATTTAATTTGAGGGCATTATTCTCTTAGTATTACTTTAGTAGCCCTTTAGTAGGCGTAGCACTTCTAATACCTTTCTTACCTTACTTTTTATTTTCAATTTTTTTATTTTTCTTACCTTACCTAGATAAAAAAAAAAAACATGTGTGCAGTTCACACGCCGTAGAAGTGAAACCTTCAGAAAACGAAACTGCGAGAGAATGAGACGAATGCAGTATCAGGAGTGGGATAATTATAGGGTTTATTTATTATAATATTGGTACCAAGTTTAAAAATTATTTTATATTTTATTATTCAAACTTCATGTTTTTAATTTCAACAAATGACACGAGTGGCTTATGGTAACTAAAGTATGAAATAAATGTTTCCTTAATAAGTTCTTAAAAGTCTAAAAAAATTCACAATTCCGAACTTTTTGGAGGGAGAGGAGGAGGCGATGGAATTTTTCATGATTATCTTTTTTGTGTCGCAAGACTAGAGAAGAAGCATTATCGGCAACTTTTTTTCTCTTCACTTTCAGTTACAAGAAGTCCTTATGTTAGTAATTCAAACAGATGACTAAATAAAACAACTGTGATTTGAAACTCGATGAAACGAAAAAGAGACACTATTGCCTTAGATAAGGTTTTCGAGTTTCAAATCACAACGGTACTAAAGAAGTTTTCACTTCAAAAATCATAAATATTTGGTCTTATAAACATTTGAGCTCAAACTCCAAGTCTCTAGCTGTAATAGAGGCCGAGATCCCTATACAGGCTCTGATGAAACCTGAATACCTTGGAAACGGCATACCCGACTCCTAAGGCTAAGAACCATCTCGCAAATATGAGCTTTTGAAACGAAAAAAAGGGGGCCATGGTGGCCGTGCGGGTCAGAGCGTGGGGCTTTGGTCGCATGATCTCACCATGGTTTGCGGGTTCGAATCCCGTCCGGGAGTGAGTTTTATTTCGTAGATAGAACTCCCTCCCGGGGCCATGGATGTCGTAAATAAACTATATATAACACATTGACATGGCTAATATGCACCGATCATAAAGCAAAAAAAAAAAAAAAAAAAAAAAACCTTTGAAATCGGTTCAGCAGTACTGGAGCTTCTTGGAAACATTGATTCTTCTGTAAAATGTTCCTTATTACATGTACAACTTACGAAATGCCCTCAGATGTGGAATAGCCCCAAATTGAACCATGTTATAGACGCCCAAAATATCTACAAAAAAATCCCCAGAGAATTATAGTTTTTTATTTTTTTTGCTTTATGTCCGGTGCATATTAGCCATGCCAATGTGTTATCTAGTTATTTACGACATCCATGGCCCCGGGAGGGAGTTCTATCTACGAAATAAAACTCACTCCCGGACGGGATTCGAACCCGCTAACCATGGTGAGACCATGCGACCAAAACCTTACGCTCTTGCCCGCATGGCCCCCAAAAAAATATATTCGCGAGATATCGTGCAGGAAAAATTGACCACGCACGCACGTACGTATACACACACACACATACTTCTTTCCAAAAATAGTGTAAAAATACTGTAATGACCTTTAAACATAAAAATATGTTGAAAATTTTTATTTATATTTTCGGACCCGTTACAATAACTTCCCTATAGGCTGGGAAGTTAATAATTATCTCAGCTCGGACCCTTAGTTTTTTTTTTTTATCTGGGAGGTGAAAAAAAAGGGCTTGAGCACGTCATCCTTAGGATGGTATGTTCATACGAAATGTATAGTTGAAACCAATGTTCAAATTTTAAGACATGGCAATTTGAAATATGTTTTTATTATTAATCGTTTTTTAATAAAAAGAATAACAAATAAAAATAAACAAAATGTAATTGATTTGGCCTTAACAAGCCTTCATATACCAACCACTTTAGTACAGACCACCCTTTCTCTCTTCTCATATACTTATTTCATATTGGTATTACTTGTTAATAATAGCTTAATGGAAATGAAATAATAATAATAATTTTGGGAGCATTGGCGGCCGTGCGGTCTAGAGCATAGGGCTTTGGTTGCATGGTCTCACCATGGTTTGCGGGTTCGAATCCCGTCCGGGAGTGAGTTCTATATCGTAGATAGAACTCACTCCCGGGGCCATGGATGTCGTAAAGAGTTAGATAACACAGTGACGTGGCTAATATGCATCAAACATAAAACAAAAAAAAAAAAAAAAAAAAAAAAACTTAATAAAAACTTAAGCACGCAGTCCTTGGGTTGGGGCGTTAAGGGAGGATCTTTAAAAAATTTAGGGTACTCCCATAGTAGCACCGGTCTCATGTCTACAGAGCACTCTGGTAGTAGGCGATATGACCTTATAGTTAAAGCCCGGGCATGAGTCACTATAACTAACTTTAGGCGTGATTCGTTTATGGTGGTTCCAAGTCAGTCTTCTTCCACAAGTGAGCCCAAGGTATCCATATACCTAAGTAAGATGTTGTGGGACAAGATTTCTCATGGAAAAAAAAAGAAGTGGTCATCCCACTGTTTTATTTTTGACCAGAACCGGTTTTCAACGCAACAGCGTCATCATCAGTGGTACATGCCACCCGTAGAGCATAGCGGTTGAAGGAGAACTAGTGTAGGTGGGATGCACCACTGCTGATGACGCTGTTGCGTTGAAACCGGTTCTGATCAAAAATAAAACAGTGGGAAGACAACGTCTTTTATTCCGAGAAAACGATAGCTGAATTTTCTCCTTGTTGTTTAAAAATAATAAAATTAAATCATAATTTAAAAGTCGTGTTTTATACACAAAAGCATTATTTCATACTTAGCTTTCATTTTTATTTTCTTGGTAGAGTCCCTTCACAAATATCCTCTCATAAGGTCTAATGGAATTATTTTTTAAAAATATTTTCCTTACTAAAATTTCCTTACTACTTTTATTATTTTTTAAAATTATTATTACTTAATATTATAATATAATATTTCTTTCTTTGTTCTCTATATTTCTAAAAATTATATAAAAATATTTATCATAATTAAAAAAATCATTAAAAACTGTATTAGTATCATTATTTTTTCTACTATTGTTATTTCTATGTGTCCGACCAGTTTAATTTTATTTAAAAGTTTAATAACTGTTTATTTATAATCTATCTTGGTGTCTACATTGTTACCACGAATCCTGTTACCTGGTTATGGTCTAACGGAAATAAATATTTGTGTTATTATCATTATGGGAAGACGTTACATCCGGTAGGCAGGATGCTGTCTCGACTAACTTTAACACTCCATCCGCTGACCACATGTTTATTCTTCAAAGTCTGGAAATAAACTGATAGGACTTTGTGTTACAACACTGTCCTCAGTTTGAAATGTTGCATAACAATGTTATCCTTTTACGAGCGGGATACAGAAGACAGACGGTTCTTGTGTTGCAACAGTCGCCACAAATCAGCATTGGACGAGATACAAGCTCGACATGTGACACAACTTTGTCCTCCCGGTCTATTACAGCCTTAACAACTCAGATCCTGTTAACTCTTAAAGGACTTCTTTTTCACTTCCCTTATGAAGTATAGGGGAAGTTATGAAATCGGTTAGAAATTTCATGTTGCGTTTTCATCGAAATTTCATGTTTTCCGACTCTCTGGCTTTCAAAAATGAAAACGAAATGTCCTAAAAACAGAATGAATGTATCGACACGAAATTTTATATGTGTATCCAGAACCCCAGAAGATGACACCTATTGATTTTCAGCTAAATCGGCGAAAGGGGGGATTGTAGGAGGGGGACTAAGCACATAAACTCTCATAACTGCCGATGTAATACATGAAATTGTATATTTAAAATTAAAACCTCATTAGAACGGCATCTATTAATTTTGCGCGGAATCGACCGTAGAGGAGGGAGTAAAGAGGAGGGATCGACTCAAATACCCCAATAACTGCCGATGTAATGAATATATCGACACAAAATTTAGTGTAAGGATTCAGAAACCACTCTTTATATCAACTATTGAGTAGATTCACCTGGAGAGAGAGCAGCAACTTAATTGATTAATTCATGCTGAAGGAGTGCATAGCCGGTGATACACCGAGGACTTTTTTTGATTAACTTCAAAAATAATTTAATGTCAAAAAATTCTCTGCGGACAGCCGATTCTTATATTAATGATTCATTTTTTTTATTTTAGTTCTAAATCATAGTTAATTAAAACTAAGATGTTTTGGAATTTCATTTAGTTTGTTTGTTTTTGTGACTCATGCCCAGATCATATCGCCTACTACCAGAGCGCTTTGGAAGTCATGGGCCCGATTAGGTTAGGTTAGGTTTTATGACTCATGGCCGGGCTTTAACTACGAGGTCATATCGCCTACTACAGAGCGCTCTTTCGTCACTCTGGTGGACATGAGCCCGACTCTACTGTGGGAGTCCTAAATTTTGCCTACCCTAAATTTTTTATTCATCTAGGGTAGGGGTCTTTAACGAGTACCTGACATCGTACAGGCTCGGGACCATCGCTTAACGTCCCATCCGAAGGACGGCGTGCTTAGGTTTATTTTACCTCCCAGATAAAATAAACTAAGGGCCTCGGTCGGGTTACGAACCCACGACCTTGAGCTCAGAAGTCAAGCACGCATACCACTGAGCTACCGGCGCCCTACCGGGCCCGATTATATTGTAGAAGTCCTGAATTTAGCCTACTCAGGTTTAGTTAACTAGTATCATTGCTTAACGTTTCCTCCGAAGGACGGCATACTCAACATTCTTTTATCTCTCAAATACGTTATACATTTAAAGAAAGAAGAGTGGTTGTTTGCCCCCCCCCCCCCCCCCCCCCCCCCCCCTTACAGTGATATTTCCATACTAATTTAAATATTTTATGTATCGATTAATTAATTCAAATTTTAACACAATTACTTTCTAATCATGCGCTCAAAATTATTATATTGTGTCTTATATCGCTTTGTTGAAAAAATGGTGAAAGTTTTTTGCGATAATTTTTCCCGCTTTTGCAATCGTTTGTGGAAACAATATTTTATCATTTAATCTCCGGGCCAGAATTTATGATGTCAAATTCAAATTCAATATATCATGATGGACATAGGATCCAAGCCTCCACTAGCTAACCTGACCTGGTCTCGTGAGCCTTCAGGGCAGAGGACGAAGACAGAGCAGGAAGAGTCCACAGGCTCGGGGTACCTGACATCTTACAGGCTCGGGATCATCGCCTAACGTAACATCCAAAGGACGGCATGCTCAAGGTATTTTATTGCCTATATTAAAAACTTAACTGCCTCGGGTGGGTTTCGAACCAGCGATCTTGAACTCAGTAGACAAGTACGCTATCTTTGAGCTACTGGCGCCCTCCTTTTTCATCTTATGATATAACTGGAACCGGGTCTGGAACCGTGAACCCGATATACGGAAATTCAAATATCCGGTTTTGCAATCGCCTCCGAATCGAGTGGTCTCCGTTCACCCAGAACTGTCATCGTCGTATCTATTGTCATGTAAACAATTACACACATTATAATTATTAATATATTGCAAAATCAGAGTAAATCAAGTTGCGAAAGGTACTTTGTATTTATTAATATATTGCAAAATCAGAGTAAATCAAGTTGCGAAAGGTACTTTGTATTTATTAATATATTGCAAAATCAGAGTAAATCAAGTTGCGAAAGGTACTTTGTATTTATTAATATATTGCAAAATCAGAGTAAATCAAGTTGCGAAAGGTACTTTGTATTTATTAATATATTGCAAAATCAGAGTAAATCAAGTTGCGAAAGGTACTTTGTATTTATTAATATATTGCAAAATCAGAGTAAATCAAGTTGCGAAAGGTACTTTGTATTTATTAATATATTGCAAAATCAGAGTAAATCAAGTTGCGAAAGGTACTTTGTATTTATTAATATATTGCAAAATCAGAGTAAATCAAGTTGCGAAAGGTACTTTGTATTTATTAATATATATATACAGGGTGTATCGCAAGCAGATGACAATACTCGGGGGGGTGAATACCCCACTCAAGTACGCTAAGAAACCGGGGTAATAAAAATCCGTTTCAACTTAGTGTAGAAATAAATGAGATTTTAAATTTTTTTACGATAACCACGTTTTTTAGCAAAATGTCCGTAAATATCACTTTTTGGTTAAGGTAAAGTGAAATCTGACTACACTGTCGTAATCTACGTTAAATTTCCTAATAGGTGACATGTTTTTTGACATGAAAATCGAAAAGAATAAAATAGGAGGCTAACGTTTATTTCAAAATGAACACCTGTTTAAATTTTTTGGCAAAGTTTCAGTTTACCGAAATTTGTTTTCTCCATTTGCTAGGATGTTCCAAATTCACCAAAAGTTAGCGAAAATATGGCTCTTTAAAAATACCTAATGTTGTTCTCTTTATTGTCGACCATAGCCGGAATGAGACAGCAGAAAAGATGAAAAACGTGGGTACACCCAACTTACACAAAGCGAGACTTTTTATAAAATTAACTAATTTATTATTTTAAAAAAATTGAAATTATTTTCAGAGATAAAAAAAGTTTTGTACTCTACATTGTGTTGAAAAAATTACAACAACATGTTTTGGCAAATTTTCAATTTACCGTAATTTGTTATCTCCATTCGCTAGGATGTTCTAAATTCACCAAATTACTATTATTCTCTGAAATATTTATTAATGATTTTCTCTGAATAAATAAAGTTATATTTGTTTTCCCTAATGTTGGCTTCTGTCGACGATTAGAGAGTAAAAAAAATAAAAATAATCCTAATCTGTTCAATGGATTTTGAAACTGAAAACAAACGTTAGACGTATTAGCTAATGTAAACATTATTAGATCCAATAAACAGTTTTATGCAAAGATTCGGTTGAGAGACATTAGTCTAAGAGAATCATGCCGGTTTTTTACACAGCGCGGGAATACGTAGACATGATTTATGCTTACGGGGCTGCTGGAGGCAACGGTCTGCTAGCAGAAACAATTTACCGTAATCTATTCCCAAATCGACAAAGATGGCCGAATCTGCGAACTATAGAAAATGCCTATCGGATTATGGGAGAAACTGGTTCGATTCCAAGACAACCTGCTAATTATGCCGGTCGACCACGAAAGGATGTCGATGATATTTTAGAGCGGTTTGACAATGATTCGTACACGAGCACCCGGCGCGTTGGATATCAACTTGGTATATCTCACTCTACTGTTTTTAGGGCCCTTGGGGATGACGAAAGGCGTCCGTATCACCTTACAACTATCCAGGAATTGCTACCTCGTGATTATGAATCAAGAATGGAATTTGTTCAGTGGTTTGTTCAACAGTGTCGTACAGATAGAAATTTTCCTGCTCGCATACTGTGGACCGATGAATCTACATTTACACGTGCTGGAATCTTCAACTCACGCAACTCTCATGTCTGGTCACAAAACAATCCACATGCTGTAAAGGACGCACATTTTCAATACCAGTTCAGTGTAAATGTGTGGTTGGGTGTTTTAGGGAGGTACATGTTGCCCCAGATTATCTTACCCAATCGACTGAACACAGTTGGCTTCCTTACTCTGCTGCAGAATGAAGTATCTCCACTCCTAGAACAAATCCCACCAGAAGCTAGAGAAGGATGTTGGTGGCAGATGGATGGATGTCCAGCCCATAATGGAAGAGTCATAACGGAATGGATGAACGAAAACTTCCCTCGAAGGTGAATTGGACGGTATGGACCTGTGAGATGGCCGGCACGGAGTCCTGACCTGACGCCTTTAGATTTTTATGTGTGGGGCACTCTAAAGTCCCGTGTGTACAGCGTACCTATTAATGATAGGGACCAATTAATCGCGAGAATTCAAGAGGTTTGTGAGGAGATGAGATCAAACAGGCTTGAGGTTCAGCGGTCCACCACATCCGTTCTAACGAGGAGTCAACTGTGTGTACGAGAAAAAGGAGGTCAGTTTCAGCAATTGTTATAATTTTTCCAAAACAATGTACAATACAAAACATTTTTTTAATTCTGAAAATTAATAATGTGATAATTTCAATTTTTTTAAAATAATAAATTAGTTAATTTTATAAAAAGTCTCGCTTTGTGTAAGTTGGGTGTACCCACGTTTTTCATCTTTTCTGCTGTCTCATTCCGGCTATGGTCGACAATAAAGAGAACAACATTAGGTATTTTTAAAGAGCCATATTTTCGCTAACTTTTGGTGAATTTGGAACATCCTAGCAAATGGAGAAAACAAATTTCGGTAAACTGAAACTTTGCCAAAAAATTTAAACAGGTGTTCATTTTGAAATAAACGTTAGCCTCCTATTTTATTCTTTTCGATTTTCATGTCAAAAAACATGTCACCTATTAGGAAATTTAACGTAGATTACGACAGTGTAGTCAGATTTCACTTTACCTTAACCAAAAAGTGATATTTACGGACATTTTGCTAAAAAACGTGGTTATCGTAAAAAAATTAAAAATCTCATTTATTTCTACACTAAGTTGAAACGGATTTTTATTACCCCGGTTTCTTAGCGTACTTGAGTGGGGTATTCACCCCCCCGAGTATTGTCATCTGCTTGCGATACACCCTGTATATATATATGCCCAATATAAGAATTTCAATGAGTGGCTACAATAAAGTGAAAAGAGACGAAGTAGTTTTAAAAATTAGTTCGTGAGATTTTTCTTGTAAATAATTTAATTTTTTTTATTTTCCAATCTTAGTTTTTAAATTAATAATGTAGGTTAAGTTAAATAAACCCAATATTTGTTCTCTATTCTATGCTATTCATTTCCCTATGAACCAACTAAGACAATTTATGCCTTTGGATTAGATTGAATATTTTTGCATTTTTTCTTCTTTAGCTTATATATTTTTTATTTTTATTATGCATATTTACAATCGGTTCTGACAGACCATAAGTAAAGTTGAAAATAGGTAATGGAACAATTTATGTACAATGATATCTAAAAACAAAAGAAAAAGAAAAGAAAATAGAACAAATATAATTTAAAAAAAAAAAAATAATAATAATAATAACAATTTCTCCGAGAAGTCATGAAGTCATGAATGTACAGAATAATAACTGTGTATACATTGAGAAAATAATTAAAAAGGCAAATAAAATAATAATAATCAATAATTTGCAAATTTAGGAAAACAATATGGCATCTCATTATCATCTTTAGAAGAAATCCAAATGAAATAATTACTAATTGAAATTTTTTTAAATAGGTGAACTTTCTTAAAAATTGCACTTCTTGAACTTTCGATATTTTTTTTAGGGACCTTTTCGGATACTACAGTAGAAATCAAAATTTAATAGAAGATCAGAAATAATTTCTACAGAAAATGTGATAATATTTATTATTTGTTTATTTATTATTTCCATTATTATTATTATTTTACACCATTTTATTAATTATCACACTGGTTGATGCGTAAAAAAAATAAAAAAAATAGCTGTTGTACCAATGTTGCCCTGGAAAGCTACAAAAAGATGCATTATCTATCTGCCTTCCCTCAATTTCTAATAAATTAAAAATATGAACATAAAATTTTGGTGGCACAAAAATAAATATAAAATAAATTAATAATTAAAAAAAAGGCCTAAATTATATTCATTTATGCTGATATATACGATCCTATTGCCATTATTCGTAAAGTTATTCAATCAAAAAGTGGTAAAAAAAATGATAATAATAAAAAAATATCAACTTATATTATAAGTATCAAATTTGTTTGTACACCGAGGATTCCTTACTTGGAGGTATTATGTAATGTGTTTTGTATGTATCTATGTTACAGTGAATGTAAGAAATCTGGTGATTGTGTATAATCACTGGTGATTGAATAGAATCACCAACATTACTTGTGAATGTATGAAATAATCAATTATTTTTTTATATTATTCACTTTCACCGGTGATTGTACACAATCCCCAACGCGACGGTCTTTGGTTGAACTGGTAAAGAACACTTAGTACCTACTTCCAGCGGAGAGGGTCTGCCAAAAAAGGTTCCTCCTTCCCAGAATATCCAAAGTCAACATTTTTTTTATTTTCCTTATCCGGATAAACGAGATTTTTCATCCTCAGAGAGGGGAGGCTTAACACAAAACCTCTAATAACTGCCTTTGTAATAAATTTATTGACTCAAAATTTCATATGTGAATTCAAAACACCATTAGGACAACACTTCTTAATTTTAAGTTGAATCGGGAGAAGGGAAGGGGAGATCAGAAGGGGGCTGGAAACAAAAACCCTAAACTGCCGATGTACACAAAATTTAGTTTGAGGATTTTGAAGCCCCCCGAAAGGCATTACATTATCACAACGGTCGATTGGTTCTGGAGGGAGAGAAGTAACTTAATTCAAGCTGGGGATGTCATTGTCACTGATTCACCTTTTTTTTTTTTTTTTTTTTTTTGGTTGCTACACTTCCTTAACGATGCCTTGAGGCGAAATTGGAAGGCAGTTTAGTGTGTGTCTCAGATAAGAGATAGCACCACTGTTGGGGGAAAATCAACCGATTTATAATCTGAAAACTGAATTTGTCTCACAATCAGTATAATGATCCAAATAAAGGTTTTTTAAATTTTTTTTTTTTTTGTCCTTATGTTCGATGCATATTAAGTAACCATGCTCCATATAAAGGTTTTATCTAGTTATTTAAGAGAATAGATGAAAACATCCCTCTAAGCACATGTACCCCAGCACTGTACGGTACTTGCCCAATTGTGAGCTTGGGCCAAAGGCCAAATCTGTAAACACGTGGTTGGAATAAGAAATCCTGTGATGACCACAACCAATATATATATATTTTTTTCTTCATAGTTTTAATAAAAACTTACAAACATAATAAAAACATATTTTTCAACTTGTTGCCTTGCGTTACATTATTTTGAACTATTTCCTACAGCATGGTATTGTACATTCTCTGACGTTAAGCGATGTTCCAGAGCCTGTACGATGTCAGGTACTCGTTAAAGACCCCTACCCTAGGTGAATAAAAATTTAGGGTAGGCAAAATTTAGGTCTCCCACCGTAGAGTCGGGCTCATGTCCACGTCCAGTGACGAAAGTGCGCTCTGGTAGTAGGCGATATGACCTCGTAGTTAAAGCCCGGGCATGAGTCATAAAACCTAACCTAACCTATAATTTAGATAGGAGGTTTGTGAAGTTCCCATTAGCCTCTTTGGTCTAGAGAATCGCGAGCATTGGCGTCTTTGACTTTTTTTATCCCACTTCCGGTTTTAGCAGGATACTTATTTTTTCTCATAAACTTTATTTTTTGTCTGTTGTCCATAAGCTCTTGTTTGGGTCAATTTTTGATTAATATTATGGCGACTAGTTCAGTTTTTTCTTCAATTAAACGGTACTTGTAGCCAATTTCTTTGGAACGCCATATATTTTTTTTGGTTGAGATACAAACGAAAACATTTTTGGTACGAACGAAGATCTATTGAAATAAAAAAAAAAAGTTGTATTTTTGAAAGTTGGGTGCTAACTTCACATAGCTGGAAGGTAGACTTGTCAGTGTCTTCTTTCATGTTTATTAATTTGAAGTTTTCAAGTGAACACAATGCAGTGGGGCTTGTGGGAGCATCGACCTTGAAATACCAGGAAAATGTTCAATCCGCCCCGCGCCCGGACCCCAGTACATATTTCGTATTTTTCAAGATGTTCCAGAGCCTGTACGATGTCAGGTACTCGTTAAAGACCCCTACCCTAGGTGAATAAAAATTTAGGGTAGGCAAAATTTAGGTCTCCCACCGTAGAGTCGGGCTCATGTCCACGTCCAGTGACGAAAGTGCGCTCTGGTAGTAGGCGATATGACCTCGTAGTTAAAGCCCGGGCATGAGTCATAAAACCTAACCTAACCTATAATTTAGATAGGAGGTTTGTGAAGTTCCCATTAGCCTCTTTGGTCTAGAGAATCGCGAGCATTGGCGTCTTTGACTTTTTTTATCCCACTTCCGGTTTTAGCAGGATACTTATTTTTTCTCATAAACTTTATTTTTTGTCTGTTGTCCATAAGCTCTTGTTTGGGTCAATTTTTGATTAATATTATGGCGACTAGTTCAGTTTTTTCTTCAATTAAACGGTACTTGTAGCCAATTTCTTTGGAACGCCATATATTTTTTTTGGTTGAGATACAAACGAAAACATTTTTGGTACGAACGAAGATCTATTGAAATAAAAAAAAAAAGTTGTATTTTTGAAAGTTGGGTGCTAACTTCACATAGCTGGAAGGTAGACTTGTCAGTGTCTTCTTTCATGTTTATTAATTTGAAGTTTTCAAGTGAACACAATGCAGTGGGGCTTGTGGGAGCATCGACCTTGAAATACCAGGAAAATGTTCAATCCGCCCCGCGCCCGGACCCCAGTACATATTTCGTATTTTTCTGTTTCCGTTTCATCTGTTCATCCAATTTTGATTTTGAAAAAACATTTGAACTCTTTGAACCGTCTACTTTCGTTGTCATACATGTAATTAAAAAAAAAAATAATAAAAAAATAACATGTAAAAAATAAAAAAAAAAAATAATATTCGGAATTTAAAATTTTTCAAAAAAAAACCGAGTGTCATATCAATAATTGATATGAATATATAGAATTATTCTCTACTACTATATAGAATTATTCTACATTAACAACTTCTAAGTTGAGGAAGGCGGACATATTGTGGAACTTGTAATAAATAAATAAAACAAACTTATTTTTGAATATTGTCCAATTCACCAAAGATATTTACAAAACTACCGGTTTCGGCCTCACACCATTGTCAGGTCTAGTTATGAACTAAGTCAGTTTGCGAGCGACCCCTCCAATACCTCCCTGGTGAAAGGGTGCTATTTCAACTTGGGAATCCCCCGGCTTTACCGTTAGGTAGGTACACCATGAAATATTTTAACAAAAACCTCTTTCGTATTTACATAAAACAATATCCTTTGACTAATAAGTAAAAAATAAAACTAAGATAACATAAAACATATATGTGGAACCAAATAATAACAGATAATACAAACATATATGTGGAACCAAATAATAATAACAGATAATACAAACATATATGTGGAAACAGAACTGGATCAGGGTGCTAACAAAGGGGAATCGTTAAAATAAATTTGGTCATTCATACAAATGTTCTTCTTGGTAGCTTTATTTATTTCTAATTGTTCTAAGCTTTCAAGTAGCCTGCTTTTTGAGCAATAATGAAGATATTTGTGTGGCTATTGTCAATAAAGTGAGTCGCGAATGTAGAACTGTTGCTTCGGTTCTTTATTTCGGCTGTGTGTTCTTTGATTCTGTCTTTAAAACGACGTCCCATCTGTCCAATGTATAATTGACTGCACCCTAAACTATAAACTCTGCTTTTATTCTCAATATCGGTTTTGTTATATCGACTTAAGGGATTGATAGTTTTAAACCATATATTAAAACCTTCTTTTTTCAACAACTTATCTATTTTTTCCGAAATAAGTTAAACTGACCCATCTATTAGTGGAAACTTTATTTTGTTTTTCTAGTTTGGTCAGTTCATTCCTAAAACCAAACTAGAAAAACAAAATAAAGTTTCCACTAATAGATGGGTCAGTTTAACTTATTTCGGAAAAAATAGATAAGTTGTTGAAAAAAGAAGGTTTATAGTTTAGAGTGCAGTCAATTGTACATTGGACAGACGGGACGTCGTTTTAAAGACAGTGTTGCGTTTTTAACACACAGAATTTAGGAAAACTTTTAAAATAAAATAACTCAGTTATACCACACTGTAATCTTTATTAATGGCTGTTATAACCTAACCTAACTACTGAAACCTACAGCCTACAGGTTTTACAAAAGAAAACTCCAATCCAAAGAGAAAATATTGCAACATTCTGCCAACTCAAAAAAGAAGTTTTAAGCCTTAAATAATAAAACCCTAGAACAATCTTATAATCTATAAAATAATCTTAACCATAAAATGCAAAAATTAAACATTAATAAACAAGAGAAAAGTTTCTAAATAGGTACATCTTGAATAATATATCTTAAACAAGTATTGGTACATAAATCAAAATTCAAGTTAAAATTATAAATTTAGTTTATGTGGTGGGCGTACCACTCTGCCTCTTTTGGTCATCAAAATATTTTTGATCTCTTCATCTGAACCATCATGTTTCTTGTCATGAGTCAACTCTAGTGGGTATAATTTTTGTACAGGTCTCACTAATTCACCTTTCGATGTTTGTACAAAAGCAACCCTTTCAACTCCATCCTTTCCCTTAACTAATCTCGTGATTTTACCCAAGGGCCAATTAATTCTCTTGGAGTTTTCGTTTTCGACGAGTATGACGTCTCCAACCTTTAACTTTAGAGAGTTAGACTTGTTTTCTCGTTTATGTTGTATCAAATTACTAATATATTCTGTTTGAAAACGTGATCTAAATTCGTCCCTTAGTTTTTGCAAATATCTAATTCGCCTTTTAAAGTGTCTTGAATCTACATTATCGAGTTCACTAGTTTGTTGTACTAGACGCAATACCCTAATTTCAGCAAGTGTGACCTCATGACAGTGTAGCTCTTTATCTGTCAAAATAGTTTTTCTCGAAGCGTTATTGCAGAACCTTAGCATCCATGCTACCATCCTAATTGTTTTAATATAAGAAGAGAAGTAATGGAACAAAGAATCAATGTGAACCAAATTTAAATTAACTACATCAGTTGTTGCCCCACCGTAAAGCTCCTCCTCCACTAACTCATCAAAAGAACCCATGTCCGAAGTAGGCCAAGTATCTCCACTACCTTTCAACCATAACGGGCCATCAAACCAACCACTATTCACTAAATGACTAACTGTACAACCTCTAGATAAAATATCAGCTGGGTTTGACTTCCCCTCAACATGAAACCATTCCTCCCTGTTAGACATTGATAAGATTTCCGTAACACGATTTCGAACAAACATCTGCCAATACCTATTAATTTTGATCCAAGAAAGTGTTACCATAGAATCAGTCCAAAAATACCTTTTCAAGCCATTAAAGTTCAAGGAATCAGCTACAGTTTTAGATAACCTTACTCCTATTGTTGCAGCGATAAGTTCCAACCGAGGAATAGTAACCCTTTTTGTTGGGCACACCCTAGACTTAGCCAACACTAACTTAACACTGACTACTTCCCCAACCTGACATCTCAGGAAGATTACTGCCCCATAGGCTACCTTGCTGGCATCCGCAAAGGTATGTAACGAGATATCAACGATTGGTGACTCTAGTAAAATACACCTGGGAACTTCTAAACCTTT
Organism: Aradus depressus; assembly: GCA_963662175.1. Lineage (NCBI taxonomy): Eukaryota > Metazoa > Arthropoda > Insecta > Hemiptera > Aradidae > Aradus > Aradus depressus. The sequence continues at coordinate 44,605,754 of OY759221.1, read as the reverse complement.
ACTAACATTAAATTGTTCCAGCCATGATACAAACTCGGATGCCAAATGGTCAGGTACCCGCTCGTCCCAATTTAAATTTAGCTTCCAACATTCCTTTATCCAAATTAGTTTCGGGGTTAATAAAACAGCGCTTAGTATGCCCAAAGGGTCATAAAATTTCTGATACAAAGATAGTATTGTCCTTTTGCTAACTGATCCTTGGTATTTTAATTTAATATTATTCAGCTGGCAACTCAGACTATCCTTGACGCAGTCCCACTGGACACCCAACAATGAGACACGTGATACACCTGATGAGTTAACACATTGTTTTGATTGACAACATTGGAACCTAACATTGGGCAATTCAGTATGTGACCATTCCCTCAACTGAAATTTTCCTTTATTCATGATATCAACAGAATCTGACATGAACTTGTTGTATTCATCTGGTTTGTTGACACTTGATATACAATTATCGACATAAAATGACTTACTTAATTTTTCAGCTGTCTCTTTAAGACTAGGATTGGTCATGACTGTATTTAAATGATAATTGATCGTTGCATTTAAAAGGAAAGGGCTAGAACTGACTCCGAAAACAACCCTGGAGTGGCGGTATGCCTGTATCTCAGATCTCGTATCATCAGACCACCACAAAAATTTAAGAAAATTTCCATCTGGTTCATTTAAATTTATCATCAAGAAAGCTTTCCTTATATCTGCTGAGATACCTATCTGGCCTAACCTAAACTTAATCAATAGACTTGGAACCAATTCTAGTAAATTTGGACCTATTTCTAAACATTTATTCAAACAATTACCATTAATATCCTTTGCACTAGCATCAAACACAGGTCTAATTTTTGTTGTGCGACTAACATTTTTGAACACAGGTCGATGTGGTAAAAAATGCCCCTCATTAATATCTGTACACTCAACTTTTTCTATGATACCCTGAGCCCACCAACTAATTAACTCTTTGTGATAATCTATAAATCTATTACTATGTAACAACCGTTTTGTAACACTGTCTAGTCTGGCTTTAGCTACATTATAGTTACTTGTAGGTTTGTCAAATTGAGTGGACCAAGTTAAGGACACGCTATATCTACCCTCATTATTAATTTTCACCGTTTCCAAAAAATTGTTCATGACCGACTCATGGTGTTGTTTAGTATCTAACTCTTGACTAGGATCTTTAATGCCTATTGATTCTAAATCCCAAAATGTACATTCGACTGTAGAATTTTTTAAACATACATTACTTATTGTGGTGTTTAACATCGAGTTGACTACATGATTTCCCATGATCGTCCAGCCCAAGATCGTTTCCATGCAACATAACTCTTTCCTGATATTACATGTTCTCCCAGTTAATATCATTGGAATGAAATCAGTACCTAAAAGTATAACAATAGACATATTATAATTAAAATCTGACAAAATAATGTTTCTTTGTTTTAGTTCATTAAAAATTGTTTCATCATTAAAAGTGGGCACAAAATTACAAATTGTAGGTTGTCCCAAGACATTGATCTTGACTTCATTATTATTTTTACTATTATGCAAAGTTAGTTTAAATTGATTATGAGTCTCTTTTGACTCTACTCCCCCAAAAAGACTGTGTTTCAGACTAGAGTGTCCATATGAAACAAGTTTTAAATCACTAGCTAGCTTATTAGTGATGTATGATCTCATAGAACCAGTGTCTATTAAAACTCTAACCTTCTTTACCTTATTGCCTATTTTTACATCTACCACTAGGGTCTGTAAATATATCAAAACTTGATCATTATTGCAAGTTAGCGTTTCTGTAGACCTAGTTTCCATTTCACCAGACTTGTGAGCTGGCAAATCTGGACACATTAAGGTGTAATGCTTTCTATAGCACAGTAAACATTGGACAAAAGTTCTACATAACTTGGCCTGGTGTTTGCCCTTTAAGCAAACAAAGCAAAAACCTGACTTCTTAATCATTTCTTTCTTATCAGATAAAGACATTTTCAAGGTTTTAAAACAATCATTACTATTATGGTTCTTACTACAAAAAATACAAACTAGTTTCTTATCAGATACAATTAGTGAAGAGGCAGTAGGTATTTCATTAGTTATTTCTTTTTTAATTTTAAGCTTTGAGTTTTCGTTAGCTTTATTAATATGAAAAGAAGACTGAGCTAACCCTATTCTCTCTTCACCCTCCACCTCACCCTTTAAAAATAATAATAAAGCCTTTAAACGACTTTGATTATCTGGAGCTGAGGTGGCTAGATTAATTTTATGTCTTTCCCAAGCCTTCAAAATGTCTGTGGGTATGGCCGATTCTACCAGGGGATATAATATATAAGAATACTTATCATCAGTAACGCCAAGCACCTGAAGAGCTCTTAATTGTGTTTCTAGTTTGTTGTAGAGATCTGCTAAGGGTACTTTTTTAGTTGAATTTACTTGTTTCAAAACCAATGACAGCAACTCCCGGACGTAAACTTCTATCAAGCATGAATCTTCAGCAAACCTTGACTTGAGTTCTTGCACTGCGATCTGGTAATTTTCCTTAGTAGTTGGGAAACTGTCCACTAAGTCTTTAGCTTTTGAACCTGTGACCATACACTGTCGTAAATATTGAAATTTGTCTTCTTCACTTAGGCTCTCAGCTTCATGTATTTGTTTAAACATCGACCAAAACGTTAACCATTGTTTAATGTCTCCATCAAATTTTTCTAACTGTATTTTCGGTAATTTCATCCTGCGATTATAATTATTACTTTCAGCAATACTTCCGACTTCAGTTTGTGAATCTGACTTTCGATACCCAGAGATTGCTTTAAAGTACTGTTCCCTGTATTCTTCGACGCCATTAGAGTCTGCTATAAATTGTTCTTCTGTAATATCACTATCCTGTAGTAAAGAGTCTGCGATAGTTTGATCTAAATCGAACAATCTTGTAGCTTTATCTTCCAAAATACTGTAAAATGCATCTACCTCATCTGATTTTGCATCCAAAGCACCTTTGAAGTCTGTTATGCTTTTGGTTAAGGCTTTTCGTAACTGAGTTCTTTTTTTCTTATATTTCTCTATCACGGTCGCCATTATGTTGCGTTTTTAACACACAGAATTTAGGAAAACTTTTAAAATAAAATAACTCAGTTATACCACACTGTAATCTTTATTAATGGCTGTTATAACCTAACCTAACTACTGAAACCTACAGCCTACAGGTTTTACAAAAGAAAACTCCAATCCAAAGAGAAAATATTGCAACAGACAGAATCAAAGAACACACAGCCGAAATAAAGAACCGAGGAAACCGTTCTACATTCGCGACTCACTTTATTGACTGTAGGGAACAGATGTATATTTGCTGCCCAAAGAATACTCAAGTTCGGTACATTAACGTGGAGGGCTAAGCAATTGGCTATAAAACCATTGTCCGTCCAATTGTGACTTACACTTGTGAAATTTGGGGGTTGACAAAAGAAAATGACGAGACTCTGCTACTGTGGGAACGGAAAGTACTTAGAAAGATTTATGGACCTATTTCCGAGAACGGCAGATGGCGTATCCGGAAGAACAGAGAGTTGAGAGACCTCTACAGGGAGTCCGACCTGGTGTCCGTGATCAAGCAGGCGAGGTTACGTTGGTTGGGCCACGTAGAGAGAATGGAAGGAGGAAGACTCCCTAAACAGGCCCTTTACGGTAGGCCAGGCGGTGCCAGGAGAAGAGGAAGACCGAGACTCCGTTGGCTGGACGACGTCGAGGCGGACCTCCGAGTGTTGGGCATCACAGGATGGAGGGAGAAGGTTTTAGATCGAATGGAGGAGGATTGTGACGGAGGCCCGGGTCCTTTCAGGACCGTAGCGCCACAGGAAGAAGAAGAAGAAGAACTCTCTTCCATGATTATGGATGTTTTGTAAATAACCAATAACAACACCGTTATAGAGACATGGATTTGAGGAAAATTTTATGTGTTATTTTGTATGTTCTGTGTAAATAAAATTTTTTTAATACCAAAATTGGATCATTTCTGTGACTTTGAGAAGGGGAATATATTCTCTATTTTCTGTCTCATTTAGCCTTAACGCTAAACAACTTTTATTCTAGCTAAGTTTTGTTTTTATTAATAGTGTGAGGTATTTTGCAGAACTACTTTTCAACTCTAGTGTTTTTAATCATCTATTTTTTTAAGGGCGCTTATATATAAGGTGTCACAGGAAAATGATCTTAGCTTATTTTAGTTATTTTTACGAGGAAAATTAATGTGTTAACATTGAATAATTACATTTGAAAATCCGGGGAGAGGGTGCAGCTTGCAGCTTACTGAGCAGAAGATCGCGGGTTCGAGAGGCCTTCAGATATTATATCTGGAAAGTAAAGAAACCTTGAGCATGCTGTCCTTTGGATGGGACGTTAGGCGATGGTCCTGAGCCTGTACGATGTCAGATACTCGTTAAATATCTTTAATTTAGGACTCCAATAGTTTGTGGAGTCGGGCTCATGTCTACCTGAGCGACAAAGGAGCGCTCTGGTAGTAGGCGATATGACCTCAAGGGGAAACGCATGGGCATGAGTCATAATAACTTACTAACCATATATATTCCCTAGGCGCTGTTGCTCTTATTTATTACTACTGCCCCTGGCTGCTAAGGAGGTCTCTAGGCCATTGTCCATCATGTCGCTCTGGTCCTCGGAGATGAATTGGCTCAAACCCTCCATCCGCCGATCTACATCCTAGGTTCCTTCCTCTTCCAAATGCTAAAATCCAAGGAACCCTACTATCTTTACTAATGTTCCAATTTAAATCCTCTGTCCACCAAAGACCCAGCAGATTGAAGGGACTGAATGCGCTCAAGATTGGAATTAAACCCCAGAGTAAAGTAACTTCATTAAAAAAAAAAAAAAAAAAATACACAAAAAGCAGCAATTTTTTTATACGAAAACCTACATTACATAAATCATACAAATATGATTGAAACAAAATGGTGTCTTTCAAAGCCAAAAAAATAAAATAATAATATAATGGAAATGTACAAATCGATATCCAATGAATTGTTTTAAACCAACACAATAAATAAAGATTTATTTATATCTGAGATACAGAATACATAATACATTCTAACTACAGAATACATTAGATAATGAAATTGTCAACTATGTGGATATACAAAGATGAAATTGGTGGTATTCACTATCCAACATATCACAAACAAGTTCATAACTTGGAAACGAAAGTTTAACGATTTTAGAAGTAATGTCATTTTATCTCTTTGCCTCTTAAGTGATGATCTATGTCTGTTCTGGTAACTCGAAGCATGAGTGCTCCCCCCAAAAAGTTGTTAATAGAACCTACCTATTTCTTATTACTAAAATATACAATATTAAGTCATATTTGGAAAAATTTCAAGTAGATTTTTTTAAATACAAAAAATAAATTTGTAGTTTATTAGTAAAAAAAAATATAGTAGAATTCTTTGGTAGAGAAATAATTTAAATTTTTTAATTCTATAACTACTTTTTTCTTACAAATAACATATTATTTTTAAAATTTAGTATTTTTTTTGTCAGTTCCGCCCCATCAATTTTTCTTCAGGGTAGACAAGAGTATAATTGCGAATTCTGAGACGGAATAAAATTGGGATATTAAATTATTGGAGCAACCCTGGACATTCTGATATCGAGGAATCTTAGACCCAGGTTGGCCAACTATAACCCAGATCTGCGAGACATTCTCGCTAGCCTCAGACTCCAATTACAATAACATCTGTGTGTGTTTCATTACGTTCTTTTCTGCCTACTTTTCGAAATTGTCCCCCCCCCCCCCCTCCCCCTTCCTATAAAACATTCACCTACGATACAAGTCAACCCTGGTTATTATTGTTTTACATTTATTGTTGGATGTATTAATACAACCTCCATTATTATTGACATCAAATTTATTATTGCCTCCTTTATTACCACTATCCTGATTAAAGCCGCTGTCATTAATTTTACCCCCACCATGATTATTGCCCTAACCATTATTACCTCCATCATTATTGCCTTAATTATTTTTCCAACCTGGTTTCCAGGCACCAGTCCAGCCACCACTCCAGCCATTGCCATTATTCCAACCACCATAATTCCAGCCTCCATTATTGCCGGGATTATTATTGCCGGGATTATTATTACCGCCATTATTATTACCTGCATTATTATTTCCACCATTATTATTGCCGGGATTATTATTGCCTCCATTATTATTGCCGGGATTATTATTACCTCCATTATTATTTCCGGGATTATTATTGCCTCCATTATTATTCCCTACGTCATTATTGCCGCCATTGTTATTACCTACATTATTATTGCCCCCATTATTATTCCCCGCATTATTATTGCCTCCATTGTTATTGCCCGCGTCATTATTGCCGCCATTATTATTACCTGCATTATTATTTCCACCATTATTATTGCCGGGATTATTATTGCCTCCATTATTATTGCCTACATCATTATTGCCGCCATTGTTATTACCTACATTATTATTGCCCCCATTATTATTCCCGGGATTATTATTGCCTCCATTATTGTTGCCTGGATTATTATTACCTCCATTATTATTTCCGGGATTATTATTGCCTCCATTATTATTGCCTGCGTCATTATTGCCGCCATTATTATTACCTACATTATTATTTCCCCCATTATTATTCCCCGCATTATTATTGCCTCCATTGTTATTGCCCGCGTCATTATTGCCGCCATTATTATTACCTACGTTATTATTTCCACCATTATTATTCCCTGGATTATTATTGCCTCCATTATTGTTGCCGGGATTATTATTACCTCCATTATTATTTCCGGGATTATTATTGCCTCCATTATTGTTGCCTACGTCATTATTGCCGCCATTATTATTCCCTACATTATTATTGCCCCCATTATTATTCCCTGCATTATTATTGCCTCCATTATTATTGCCGCCAACATTATTATTACCGCCATTATTATTGCCGCCATTATTATTTCCACCATTATTATTACCACCATTATTGTTGCCTCCATTATTATTACCACCATTATTGTTGCCTCCATTATTTTGGCCAACATTATTAAGTCCGCCATTAGTATTGCCACTAATATAAGGATACGGGTAGTTGTAGTAAGTGGAATAATACGGTTTGTTATCCGGGTAAGTATTAGATAAAGATCCTCCGTTGACGCTGGAGCCGTTGTTGAACTGCGTAAAGGCCTGCATACCACTGATAGTACACTGGGGAAAGTTGGCAGAGTTGTCTCCAGCGACAGACTGGGGTGCTGCGCCTTGGGCTACGTTCCGTGTCTTGCCGATGCCAGGGTAGCCCTTATCTTTGATGGCGCACCTCGCGAACGAGTCCGACTTGAGGTAGTCTTCCACCAGTTGAGGATCTTGACCGGCGATCCTTCGCAGTTCTGCCATCACTGTCTTCGCCTCTCCTTCCCCTGCTCCCAAGAAAGAACAGAGTTATGTTAAACAATACATGAGTATATTACACACTGCCTACTGAATATAAGAGACAGATCTTTGTCCGATGGCCGGTTATGTCTACCTCACTTTCTACTATCATTATCTTTTTCATTCGTTAATTTTTTACAAGTTGCTGCACTAAATTCTAAAAATTTCTCATCTAATTTTTAATCCTTAATTTGTCTTACAACTCATTATTTCTAATCGAATGCCTCCAGTAGATCGTCCACCCTACATTCTGGTCTGCAAAACAGTTACTATTTCTGGATTTTCAAACTAGAAACTTCGTCAATCTCTACTGCCTCTTGAGGCTACTGAATTTTTGTTTGTGACAAATGATTCGATCTGGGGATGTACATTGTAAGTGATTCCACTCTTAGACCTACTTACCATTGGCGGTGAAGGGAAGCAGCGCTACTAAAAACAGGTAGACAGGTTCCATGAGTGGGCTGGTATCGCCGTAGCTCTCTTTAGTCTGCAACAGGTTGGCAAATATTAGCAAAACTGTTAATAATAATAACCCGGTCCACCAGAGTGACGCCTGGTAGTAGGCGATATGTCCTCATAGTTAAAGCCCGGGCATGAGTCGTAATAACGAACTAACTATAATATATTATACAATGTATGTTTGATTCGTCCCACGACCTCCTCTCCTGATCAGCATTTTAAAAGGGCGGTAAGGCTTATGTTTCAACGGTACTTATGAGGACGCCTACCTATGACGATCCTTCAAATGCCCATCAAGTCTTGTGAACATTCAAACATTCTGCCAAGTAACTGGACGAAGCTTTCTCGCATGTAAACCTTCACTTTATTATTGTTTTCTGTATTTTGTTGACCTCTTAACTTTTTCGCTATTAGAATCGATCTGAAACGCAAAAGAAACTTTGAACACCAAGACAAAAAGCTCTTTTTGATTCATAGAAAGGACCCTTTTATTTTCAAATTCGGTGAACAAAAAACTGCTTCCTCGCATTTAACAACAGTAAACAATTTTTGTCTTGAATTCCAAAATTTCTTTCACATCTTTGCGTGTCAGTTCAGAAGAAACTATCTGTTCCATGTCTCTCTGCTTTTTCCCTAATTCCTTAAAATTTAGCAAAAACGTTTTTTAGAGGTGGTAAACAAACCTACAACGATTTTTTGAATACATTTTATCTCAAAACCAATGACAAAAAGTTTTCTCTGAATAAAATTCAGATAATGGTAAAAATCAGCTGAAACATTATTAGGGGGTTGGGGTATGACGGGCGAAGTTAGTCGAACACCGAGAAAGTTAACTAGAAATATTGGGGTATGACTGGCGAAGTTAGTCGAAGAACGAGAAAGATAACTAGAAATATTGGGGCCTCGGCCGTTATTTTTATGGTTTAGATGTGACCTTTCAATTTTGAACCTAGACAAGAAAATATAGCACATGCGGAATAGTAATCATCTGAACAATAATCATCTGCACAATTCACCACTTTTATCGCCAATAATATAATCCTCCAGTTTCTGTGTATAAGTACTTACTTTACTTTCTCAAAAAACACTGTATTTCTCTTTTTATTCTTACATTTATTATTGTCATCTTTGAATTTCCGTGATGCATTTATCGATACAGTAGTTCGGAAGTGGGATATCTCAGAATTATTGATTTTTGAGAGAACGCATTTGAATGTTTCGTTCGCTTCTTAAAAAGTAGCTTCCTATTTTCTTGTTTTATTTTCTTATTATTACTGGAATGCAACTAGATTTATGAGAATTCACAGGTCCATAGATCAGTACTAAGACATTTGAAATTATCATGATTCTGAAACTAAAATTAGGAAAAATGAAAATTCTATAACAGGTTATGTACATCTTAAGCCCTCATGTTTGTATTTTCAGTTATCCGAGTTCGGAAAAGTTGGATAAGACAAGGATAACTCATAAATGAGTTTTTTTTTAGTTGTCCCACTTCTGAACTACTATATCGATATATTTGTATTATAATCAGCATATTCTATTTCAACATTTTTCCTTTATTTTTAAAATTTCGATTTGAGACCAAATTTTATTTTTAATGTTTTTAAGACTTTTCAGTACAGGAGAATGTAGCAGGGAAAAACCCCGTGGAGGCTGGAAAAGGGACAGTTGGGAATGTAATCTTGTTGAACGCCCACTTAGTATTTGTTAAGTAGTGACTGAAGTTGGTAGCAGTATCCTAAGTACTCCCATACTTTAAGTATATATATATATATATATTTTCTTATTCCGCGACGATTCGGCGATCGGGTGTTGTGGAACCAAAAAACAAAAAAAAAAACTATATATATTATATTGTGAAATAGACAATATTTTTAAAAAACATACGTTTTTCTTTTTTCTTACTTCTATAATTTCTTATTATTCTTTCTTTTCATTTTTTTATAACATTTCTGTACCTACCTATTTTCTCGATCTCGTAATTTCATTAAAACTAAAGCACATCATCCTTATTAGTATAATTACTTCTTTTCTTTCTTCTCATTTGTCTATGACATTTCTGTACCTACCTATTTTCTCGATCTCGTAATTTCATTAAAACTGAAGCACATCATCCTTATTTGTATAATTTCTTCTTATTCTTTCTTTTCATGTTTCTATAGCATTTCTTCATTATACTGTCTTCATTACTTAATTTATCAACAACGTTCGTTGTATCAATTTATCAACTTTCGATCTCCTCATCGTTATCCTGTTTAATATCAGTTTTCTTATTGTTTTTTAAATTTATTTTTCTTCTTTTTCGATCTCCTTATTCCACTGAGTCATTAAAAGAGGGTAATACTAATATATAAATTAGAGGGAAATATAAAAAATAAAAAAAAGTGATGTGATATGGACAGATGGAAGTCTGAACTGTTTCATATTTGAGTGAATTCCAAAATTTTTGGTTTTTGTCTAGAGGCATGGAGACTTTTTTTTTTAGAAGGATCCTAGAGACATATTTATGTATGTATATGTAACTCAGCGTTTCTATTTTTTTTACATTTATTATTATTTTAATATTTTTATTTGTATTTCATTTTTATTATTTATTATTTTACTCTTATTTTATTTTTTCATTTTATTTTAATGTTAGAACTGATTCGGAATTACGTTCAGCTTCAATGTGGGACGACGATAGATAGCCAAATTTAATCAGTCAGTAATTACTTAATTGACAATGGTCAGGTAGACAGACAAATAACATTGAAACAGTAACCAATGATAGATGACTTACCGAAATGTCAGCCCCAAGCACAGAAGGAAGCTGATTTAATGCGCTCCCCTGCACTCTTATATACCAACTACTTTTATCTTTCTGAAGTTCAAAACAAATCCAATCTCTGCATTCTAATTCATGATAAATTCATAAAAAGGAGGTTAATTAAATTCAATAATGCTGTCTGCATATTATCTCGGGGTGTTGAAATGTTTTTTTTTTTTTTTTTTAATTTACTTTAATATATTATCAACTAGCCCGGCGTTGCTCGAGGAACTAACTAACTTCCTGGTCGTATTTTCGACAGAACATCCATGTCGCTGCAACTTTCAGTTATTTACATGGCTATGAGACATGTCAACATTCAAATACAGGATGAAGACAACCTTGTTTTTTGTTTGGTATTAAAGACAAATTGTTCGCCTTTCAGAACCTACACGCATCATTCAGATAGTATGTCCTGTTAATAATACTGATATAAACTCTCGGTTTAATATTTTAATAATCCATATAAAATATATATTTAAAGATAATGAAGGACAGTTGTGGTTACAGTTGGGAATATATATTAAATATTTGTATAATTGATAAATTCAGGAAATTAATCGGCTCGGTTCGTTGCGAGTGATGGATCAAAGCTTGCCAACTAATCACAAGAAAGAAAAAAGTGTCTGAAAGGAAAGTTGAGCGGATGCAGATAAGACGACCCGGGACACATTGTTTCTAGAACGTGGTCAGACGATCTGGGTGCACGATCCAGGACACTTTGTTTCTAGAACGTGGCCAGACGATCTGGGTGCACGACCCAGGACACTGTGTTTCTAGAACGTGGTCAGGATGGGATGACATGGAGAAGTTGTGTTTTCGAGTGTTTATTAGTAGTGCCTTACCAGTAACTCTATGGGACGATTTCAAAGTCCCTCTGCAACGATCGGCAGCCGAGGGTCTCAGGCATATACACATTTTTTTTAGGGTTCCGTACTTTGAGGGTCTAAACGGAACCCTATTGTTCTCACTATTATGTTTATGTTCCGTACTTTGAGGGTCTAAACGGAACCCTATTGTTCTCACTATTATGTTTATGTTCCGTACCAGGGGTCCAAACGGAGCCCTATTGTTCTCCCTATTATGCTTATGTTACATACTAGGAGAGCCCAAACGGTACCTTTTTCTTCTCACTATTATGTTTATGTTCCGTACTTTGAGGGTCTAAACGGAACCCTATTGTTCTCACTATTATGTTTATGTTCCGTACTTTGAGGGTCCAAACGGAACGTCACATTCTATAACATTGGCAACTTCGATAAGTTGGATGATACCACCCTATTCTGTATTTTTTTTTTTTGGGGGGGGGGGGGGGGGAGAATTACCTTAACTAAAAGGGTTCGATAACTTTTGTTACCTGACTGTGCACCTAATTCCGATTCCATCTTGCGTACGGAAAAAAAAAACTTGCCATCATGTAGATATACATCGTTTATGCAGATTTGGGTAGTACACATCAGGAGACCAACATTGTTCCAGTAGTATTCGGCCATAACTCCCGGAGAAAAACAGGCTGCTGACAAAGTTTCTGAATTACTTCGTGAAGCAGTTGTTAGATAATAGCAACGTTCCAATTGAAATGTAGAATTGTTATAGATCAAGACATGGGACAAATAATGAACCAGGTCGCAACCATATAATAAACAATTTTGTTGGTTACACCATTCAAAGGTTTAAAAATATTTTGAAATGTTTGAAGCTGTGTATTTAAACTGTATAAAAAAAATTATAGCCAAAAAAATGACAACAATTATTATTATTCATATGTGATAGTAACGACTGATTGTACAAACATAGGTTCATATGTCGTCTCCAAAAAGAGCTTTCTTCCACATTTTTTTGTCCACCCATTGTCCGTCCCTCAGGCCTCTCGCTGCCATTTCTGCATTAACGTCCTCGATATATTTTTTTTTCGGTCTGCCTTTTTTCCTTCTTTCTTGTGGGGTGAAATGAAGTAAACGTCTTGGCCATCTTTCTGTTCCCATTCTCATTACATGACCGAACCAACCAAGCTGTTTTGTTTCTATGGAATAGATGATCGTTAGATCTTACTCAACCTTTCTCCTTATGTCTGTGTTTGGGATATGTTCTAGTCTGGATATCCGGCTACTTCGTCTCCAAAAATCCATTTCCAAGGCCAGCAGTGCTTTCTCTTCTTTCCTTTTCACTGTCCTCTGTCCATGTCTCAGCGCCACAGAGAACAGTACCCTTTATTATGCATTTGTATATTTGTATATTTGTTTTTAATTCAACTTCTTTATTCCATAATACCGCATTCAAGCTACCTATCAACCGTTTGCCCTTTTGTACTTTAGACTTTACATCTTCCTCGCATGTACCCTCTGACGTTAACCAGGATCCTAGATATTTGAATTGTCGACAACTACATATTTAATACCCAATTACCGACATTAAGGCGTGTTGTATCTGAAATGAATACCATATGTGTCGTATTTTCCTTGCTGACCTCTAATCCCCATTTTTCGTAGACTTCCAAGAGTTATGCAATAATTAAATGTATATAAAAAATTGTATTTCTTAAACCACTAATAAATATTTATAGATGCATAAATTTAAAAAAAGTAAGGTGTAGATATTTTTCATAAGTAAGCAAAAATGTATACGCAAAATGGAGAATTTTTTTTTTTCCTGTACGCAAGTCGGAATCGAGGTCTATTACGGTTAGGTAACAAAAATTTCTGATCCTCTTTAATTCAAGTCATAAAAAGAGTGTACGCGTTCTGGGTATACGCAAATAGGGTGATACCAGTTGGATCTTCGCTGGAGACTCTGATCTTCTCCGGTATTCGGGCCCGGGTACAGGCCTTCGTGTCGCATAGACAATTCGGATGCATGAGAGGCAGATCTACCGAGGATGCGTTGAGGATGCTGAGGGCGGATGTCGGAGAGGGCAGAGGGAAATACTCTCTCTGCATTTTCTTCGAAATAGCCGCGGCCTTCGACTGCGCCTGGTGGCCTGCCGTCCTTTTGCGACTACGGTCTGTGGGAATACCTAGGAACCTATTCGGGCTCATCTCCAGCTTCCTCAGCGAGCGCTCTGCGACGGTGAGGCAGCAATTCACCAGCACTACAGTGAACGTCACTAGAGGGTGTCCCCAGGGCTCGGTCCTCGGACCGACGCTCTGGAACATACTCTTTGACGGACTGCTTCGTGACCTCGAGACTCGTGGACACAGGGCAATAGCCTATGTTGACGACCTAGTGGTCACGGTGCACGCTGACAGTCGCGCCACTCTAACCGCCCGAGCCCAAGCCGCGATCGAATCTACGGATACTTGGTGCCGACTGAACAAGTTGACCCTCTCTTCCAGCAAGACAGCAGCCATGCTGATGAGAGGAAAAACTGACGCCCGCCACCCCCTGGTTCTTGCAGTACACGGCAGTGATCACGTACCTAGGTGTGGGGATCGGGCCGGGATTCAACGTCACGCCCCACACTGTTGCCATCAAGGTTAGGACAACAGCCATCTTTGGCGCTCTGAGCTCCCTAGCCCGAGCGACATGGGGCCTCGGCTACTCTGCGTGTAAAACTATTTACACCGGAGTTTTCGAGGCTGTGGCAAGGTACGCCGCTGCCGGATGGTGGATTCGCCCCACCAAACGGCAGCGTACGTTGATACTACAAGCTCAAAGAGCAGCCCTCCTCAGGGTGACCAAGGCCTACCGTACAGTTTCCACGGCTGCGCTGCAGGTGCTGGCGGGGGCTCCACCCATAGACCTAGTCTTGGACGGTGCCGTCGCCTCGTACTTCTGCAGACGCGGCTTACCACTGGAAGCAGACACGGACGTAGCCTTGCGTCAAGCCCTGGAGGAGGAGATGCAAGGACAGGCGAGACCAGAGCGCCTGAGGGGCATTGTCCAGGAATGGATCGTGGAAAAATGGCAACAGCGTTGGGCGCGATCGACAGATGGCCGAACAACCTTCGCCTATTTCCCGAACGTCCAGACGCGACTTGACTCCCCATGGATACAACCAGACCATTGGATGTCACAGGTGCTAACAGGTCACGGCGACTTCAACGCCAAGCTCTTCTTCTTTAAGAGGAAGAACAGCCCTGTCGCTCGTGTGGCGGCGTCGAGACTGCGGAACACGTGGTCCTCGAATGCCCGCTATACGACGGGCCCAGGGCGGCGCTGATCCGCCGGACAGGTTCGTATCTGGGACTGGACCTGCCGGGACTTATGACGGAGGCTGGTTACCTGGCTTTTGGTCGGTTCGTCTCCTCCTGGCGGAGAATCAAGAAAGCCTTCTAACCCGGCGCCGGGGGCCCCGCCGACCGCCGACAGGCGCTGCGGCGACAGCCCCCGGCTTAGGGAAGCAGGCAGAAAAGAACCCTTGACAAAATCCCGAGCTCACTCGGTGTGAAGCGCCGAAAACTACCAAAGACGACCATGGACGATAGTCATCGAGCCGGTCCACGACCGTCCGTAAATATTGTATATATAAAGTATTGATACATATAAATATAAACATAGGAAGATATAGGGTGATGTGACCGACCCCCCCTCAGGGGGTCAGGGGCACCTATAATGAAAAGAAAAAAAAAAAAAAAAAAAAGGATCTTCGCTGAATGGCACTCGGGAGTGGGGGTGTCCCAAGGAGACACATTTCCTGATCCTTATACATTTGTATGTAACTTTGGCTCCTTCATCTTGTTTGTTAAGGACTAAACTCAACACTGAAGTATTTTAGAAGATAAGACGCCGGGACTGCACTTAGATTTGCAGGGAACTGGGAGACGAGGTGCTTAGTGAAGGAGTTGATTTTCAGAACCAGATAAGAAATGATGCCAAAATAAGGATGGCGCCTAGCGCTTCCAGGGAAGGGATACAAGCTATTGATACTTAGGATCCTGGATGCTTATATACATACTGCCTGACTTAAGAAAAAAATTCAGATCTTAAGGGGGATGGTCTTTTCAATTCAGCCAATCAGAGTCTTGGTAATGTATATTATATTGTTTTCTTTCTTGCAATATGGCGGTAGTGGCTCTGGCTGTTCTTCAAAATGACATCCGTAGGTTGGCTTATATCAACAGCTATTTTTGAAAACCTCAAAGAGAGTACACAGAAACATAATATGTATCTATAATTTCTCATATGTACATTATTATTATCCAATATTTCCTATATATCTTTATATCTCAGTATATCTTTCATCATAATATGATGAAAGATATAGTAAAGAAGGAGCTAACTGTTTCTGAGAGAACACTCTAGGATCAAAAGAGTCCTAAGTGGAACATATCCTATGTTTAGATGTCTGGTCTATAACCCGGTATATATATATAATCTTCTGATCTCAGCTAACATTGGTAATAATCAGAATAATACAACTGGTTATATTGACGGATTTTGAAGGTCCTTTAAAATTTTCCCATTTCATCTGATATACATATTTCATGCTGTATTGAATATAAGACAAAAAGCCGGGGAAGAGAAAAGGACAGCTATTGTCGGAGTATTTACAATTGAAGATGGACTTAGTCTTTACAGATTTTCCGTTTGAAGGATTTTTCTAATATTATTAGACCTACGATTGATCCTGAACGAAAAGGGGTACTAAGAAGAGGGCAACGTTTCATTTCTTCACAGTCTGAGGGTGCTTTGTTCAAAGACTGAGGATCGCTCGGACCTTCGCGGCTCCTCAGAGCGCCATTATCTTGGAGGATGTTTCCGAGCTGTCTCTGGCTGATGTATCGTCTGTATATATTTGTATTTTACTATTATCCTTTAATTTTGTAAGTTAAACTAGAAAATGGGTATTTTGACGTCAAAGTGTGACAAATACTAAATCCAAAAAAAAAAACTCATTCATCTTTTTTTCTTCTTCAGTGTAAATACGGTCTAAGTTTCCAAAGATCTTACCACCAGAGTTTCCGGTAATGGAAATGTTTTGAAGTACACTAACTTCAACTGAGAAGGATTTGGAATTCATCCTAAAAGTTAAACACTTTGGTGTTAAACCACCACCTTGAGAGAAACACAAATGGCTTGATCATAAATATTGTTCGCAAAGAGAAGTATTCTCACTTTGCATTTCAATTAGTTTAGCCAATTAAAGGGAACTATTTATAAGATAAGGAAATTTTAGATAAGTTAAGTAGTAGGCGTGAAAAACGTGGGATAGTAAATGGACTCGGAAGTATAATTAAATTTGTAGCTGGAAACGCGGACAATGACGATTTAAATACTATAAATAATAATGTCGATGCTCTCTTTAAAAATCAAAATGATGAAATTAATAAGATCTCTTAGTTTACATCCTTCGCTAATCACGTTAGTAAGCGAATTGATGACGAAACACAAATAAAACAAACCTCAAAATACCAATCTTAAACCTTTCCAAGCAACCTATTCCAAAATTTACCCTGTACCTAATAGTGAAGAAAATATCATTCTACCACCTAAAAGATTTCTCGTCATCTTGGAGGACACAGAACTCTGGTCTGATGAAGAATGCAAGGTAAATAATGGAATCACCCTGTGTATTCAGCAGCCTAGTCAAGAACCTTGCACCACCACTAGCCTCGACCGCTGCAACTCTGCCGTCAAAAACTCTCTTAAAATAGTGACTGCACTATCTAATAAACAAATCTTAGTTATGTTTCACCAACCAAATGAAATCATCGAAGACTGCGAAGGCATACCCCGCACAAAGACTATACAAGGAGCTGCTCTACTAAACTCATCCTGCCGACTTATAATCGGAACATTGGTATTTACATCAGCCGGACCATCCTTCGAGATCACACCACCTAAACTAAATCTAGTCCACTTGGAAAGCAGTCATGAAATCAACCTACAACTTCGTCAAACTGATCTTCATCAAGAAGCTGTGGAACTGGCCCAACAACCCATCCTATTGTCACCAATAGCCCAGTTTTCTCATTTAATCTTAACCATAACATTAATATTTGTCTGTTACTTGTGTTAGTCGTGTTGTTCAAGTTCCGACATCGACTACATGATCTATTTTGCAAACCAAGAACAATTATCACGGTGCGCCCAGCAGACGACCGAGAAGCTGGACCCCCCATGGTGAACTGCCGAAATTCGAACGGGCCGTTCGAAAAGCATAGGAGGGAAGAATTATGTGACACCACACAACCAGAACAACAGACTCAGCATCAGCACCTTTAGTACCAATATAACGGCGTTCAGCTGCCGCGCGGTCAGTCTATGGAGTCCCGTCTTGCTGTCCACATGAATACCTTTAGTAGCAATATAACGGCGTTCAGCTGCCGCGCGGTCAGTCTATGGAGTCCCGTCTTGCTGTCCACATGAATACATATACCTCTCTTACATATTTAATTTATCTCCTTTTCGTCTTTGTTATCTATTTTCAATTTAGTTAAGTTGTTTATTTATATATTTATTTATTTTTATCTATTTATAAGTATATTAATCATTGTGCGCTATTCTCCACAGTAGCACTAGGTAATTTAAGTTTTTTCAGTTTGTTTTTCCCCTTAGGGCTAATTGATATTTTATTTAATTGTTTCTTTCTTTTTGACTTTCATGTATTTATTCTTAGGGGACCTCGGTCCCAGAATAATATTTCTTTTCATTTGACCTCAAGGTCCGTGTGAAAGGGTTTTGTAGGAGACATAACCTTGGCTATTTTTCGAAGGATATTGGATTGAAGGGACTAAATGCGCTCAAGATTGGAAGCCTTAGCTGAACCCCAAAGTTAGGTAACTTCATTAAAAATAAATTAAAAAATATACACAAAAAGAAGCGACATTTTTTATACGCAAACATACATTACATAAATGATACAAATATAATTGAGAAAAAATGGTGTCTTTCAAAGCCAAAAAAAATGAAATAATAATATAAAGGAAATATACAAATCAATATCCATTGAATTGTTTTAAACAAACAAAATAAATAGTTTATCTCTGAGATACAGAATACATAATACATACTAACTACTGAATACATTATATAATGAAATTGTCAACTATGTGGTTATACAAAGGTGAAATTGGTGGTATTCACTATCCAACATATCGCAAACAAGTTCATAACTTGAAAACGAAAGTATAACGATTTTAGAAGTAATTTAATGTCTCATTCTATCTCTTTGTCACTTGAAGTGATATGTTCTATGTCTGTTCTGGTAACTCGAAGCAAAAAGTTGTTAATAGAACCTACCTATGTCTTATTACTAAATATACGATATTAAGTCATATTTGAAACAATTTTAAGTAGATTTTTTGACATTCGAAAAATAAATTTTTAGTTTATTAGTAAAAAAAAAATATAGTAGAATAATTTAAATTTCTTAATTCAATAAACTACTTTCTTCTTACAAATAACATACTATAATTAAAATTTAGTATTATTTGTTGTTCAACTGTTAGGCAGGAGACTTGAAACACATGTTTTTTTGGGCTTATTCAGTCAACCATACTACACTGATTAGAAAAAAAAACAAGATTTAACTAATGTTATTAGCGTCAATTGAGGAGATGGAATACTGCTTGAATCGGCTTCAGCTGCGAATATGATATGATGCAGAACTTTTAGATTTTCGAAATCTACTAATCTAATCTATTAGTTGTTTGAAAATAATTCGGAAAAACAACTGTAATATTAAAGAAGTAAAATTCATATTTTGGGTGGTAATAAGACAACTAAATTAGGTGGAGGGTTGGTTCCGCCCCATCTATTTTTCTTGAGGGTGGAGAAGAGTATAATTTCGGATTCTGAGACGGAATAAAATTGGGATATTAAATTATTGGAGCAACCCTGGACATTCTGATATAGAGGAATCCTAGACCCAGGTTGGCCAACTATAACCCAGATCTGCGAGACATTCTCACTAGCCTCAGACTCCAATTACAATAACATCTGTGAGTGTTTCATCATTCCGTTCTATTCTACCTACTTTTCGAAATTGCCCCCCCCCCCCCCCCCCCTTCCACAAAATATAAAACTTTCACCTACGATACAAGTTAACCCTAGTAAATATTACTATTGTTTTATATTTATTGTTGGATGTAATATATTACATACCTCTATTATTATTTCCAAGAAATTTACTATAGCCTCCTTTATTACCCCCACAATGATTATTGCCTTAACCACTACTACCGCCACCATTATTGCTGGGTCTAGTATTACCCCCACCGATATTGCCGTTACCATTATTACCGCCACCATTATTGCCGGGATTATTATTACCGCCACCATTATTACCGGAATTAGTATTACCGCCACCATTATTGCCGTTACCATTATTACCGCCACCATTATTGCCGTTACCATTATTACCGCCACCATTATTGCCGGGATTATTATTACCGCCACCATTATTGCCGGAATTAGTATTACCGCCACCATTATTGCCGGAATTAGTATTACCACCGCCATTATTGCCGTTACCATTATTACCACCACCATTATTGCCGGGATTAGTATTACCGCCAACATTATTTCCGGAATTAGTATTACCGCCACCATTATTGCCGTTACCATTATTACCGCCACCATTATTGCCGTTACCATTATTACCGCCACCATTATTGCCGGGATTATTATTACCGCCACCATTATTGCCGGAATTAGTATTACCGCCACCATTATTGCCGGAATTAGTATTACCACCGCCATTATTGCCGTTACCATTATTACCACCACCATTATTGCCGGGATTAGTATTACCGCCACCATTATTGCCGTTACCATTATTGCCGGGATTAGTATTACCGCCACCATTATTGCCGTTACCATTATTACCGCCACTATTATTGCCGGGATTAGTATTACCACCACCATTATTGCCGTTACCATTATTACCGCCACCATTATTGCCGTTACCATTATTGCCGGGATTAATATTACCGCCACCATTATTGCCGTTACCATTATTACCGCCACCATTATTGCCGGGATTAGTATTACCGCCACCATTATTGCCGTTACCATTATTGCCGGGATTAGTATTACCGCCACCATTATTGCCGTTTCCATTATTGCCGGGATTAGTATTGCCGCCACCATTATTGCCGTTACCATTATTGCCGGGATTAGTATTGCCGCCACCATTATTGCCGTTACCATTATTGCCGGGATTAGAATTACCGCCACCATTATTGCCGTTACCATTATTGCCGGGATTAGTATTACCGCCACCATTATTGCCGTTACCATTATTGCCGGGATTAGTATTAACGCCACCATTATTGCCGTTACCATTATTGCCGGGATTAGTATTGCCGCCACCATTATTGCCGTTACCATTATTGCCGGGATTAGTATTGTCGCCACCATTATTGCCGTTACCATTATTGCCGGGATTAGTATTACCGCCACCATTATTGCCGCCACCATTATTACCACCACCATTATTGCCGGGATTAGTATTACCGCCACCATTATTGCCGCCACCATTATTGCCGGGATTAGTATTACCGCCACCATTATTGCCGTTACCATTATTGCCGGGATTAGTATTACCGCCACCATTATTGCCGTTACCATTATTGCCGTTACCATTATTGCCGGGATTAGTATTACCGCCACCATTATTGCCGTTACCATTATTACCACCACCATTATTGCCGGGATTAGTATTACCGCCACCATTATTGCCGTTACCATTATTACCGCCACCATTATTGCCAGGATCAGTATTACCTCCACCATTGTTGCCGGGATTAGTGTTACCTCCACCGTTATTGCCGGGATTAGTATTGCCGCCACCATTATTGCCGTTACCATTATTGCCGGGATTAGTATTGCCGCCACCATTATTGCCGTTACCATTATTGCCGGGATTAGTATTACCGCCACCATTATTGCCGGGATTAGTATTACCGCCACCATTATTGCCGTTACCATTATTGCCGGGATTAGTATTACCGCCACCATTATTGCCGCCACCATTATTACCACCACCATTATTGCCGGGATTAGTATTACCGCCACCATTATTGCCGGGATTAGTATTACCGCCACCATTATTGCCGTTACCATTATTGCCGGGATTAGTATTACCGCCACCATTATTGCCGTTACCATTATTGCCGTTACCATTATTGCCGTTACCATTATTGCCGGGATTAGTATTACCGCCACCATTATTGCCGTTACCGTTATTACCGCCGCCATTATCGCCCGGATTAGTATTACCGCCACCATTATTGCCGGGATCAGTATTACCTCCACCATTATTGCCAGGATTAGTATTACCGCCACCATTATTGCCGGGATCAGTATTACCTCCACCATTATTGCCAGGATTAGTATTACCGCCACCATTATTGCCTGGATTAGTATTACCGCCACCATTATTGCCAGGATTATTATTACCGCCCTCATTGTTGCCAGGATTAGTGTTACCTCCACCATTATTGCCGGGATTAGTGTTACCACCACCATTATTGCCGGGATTAGTGTTACCACCACCATTATTGCCTGGATTAGTATTACCTCCACCATTATTGCCGGGATCAGTATTACCTCCACCATTATTGCCGGGATTAGTATTACCGCCACCATTATTGCCGGGATTAGTATTACCACCACCATTATTACCGGGATTAGTATTACCACCACCATTATTGCCGGGATTAGTATTACCACCACCATTATTGCCGGGATTAGTATTACCACCACCATTATTGCCGGGATTAGTATTACCACCACCATTATTGCCGGGATTAGTATTACCACCACCATTATTGCCGTTACCATTATTACCGCCGCCATTATTCCCGGGATTAGTGTTACCTCCTGCATTATTGCCGGGATCAGTATTACCTCCACCATTATTGCCAGGATTAGTGTTACCGCCACCATTATTGCCGGGATCAGTATTACCTTCACCATTATTGCCAGGATTAGTGTTACCGCCACCATTATTTCCGGGATCAGTATTACCTCCACCATTATTGCCGGGGTTAGTGTTACCACCACCATTATTGCCGGGATTAGAGGTACCACCACCATTATTGCCGTTACCATTATTCCCGGGATTAGTGTTACCGCCACCATTATTGCCGGGATCAGTATTACCACCACCATTATTGCCGGGGTTAGTGTTACCACCACCATTATTGCCGGGATCAGTATTACCACCACCATTATTGCCGGGGTTAGTGTTACCACCACCATTATTGCCGGGATTAGAGTTACCACCACCATTATTGCCGTTATCATTATTCCCGGGATTAGTGTTACCGCCACCATTATTGCCGGGGTTAGTGTTACCACCACCATTATTGCCGGGATTAGAGTTACCACCACCATTATTGCCGTTACCATTATTCCCGGGATTAGTGTTACCGCCACCATTATTGCCGGGATTAGAATTACCGCCACCATTATTGCCTGGATTAGTATTACCGCCACCATTATTGCCGGGATCAGTATTACCTCCACCATTATTGCCAGGATTATTATTACCGCCACCATTGTTGCCAGGATTAGTGTTACCTCCACCATTATTGCCGGGATTAGTGTTACCTCCACCATTATTGCCGGGATTAGTATTACCACCGCCATTATTGCCGTTACCATTATTCCCGGGATCAGTATTACCGCCACCATTATTACCGTTACCATTATTACCGCCACCATCATTGCCGGAATTAGTATTACCGCCACCATTATTGCCAGGATTAGTATTACCTCCACCATTGTTGCCGGAATTAGTATTACCGCCACCATTATTGCCGTTACCATTATTACCGCCACCATTATTGCCGTTACCATTATTACCGCCACCATTATTGCCGGGATTATTATTACCGCCACCATTATTGCCGGAATTAGTATTACCGCCACCATTATTGCCGGAATTAGTATTACCACCGCCATTATTGCCGTTACCATTATTACCACCACCATTATTGCCGGGATTAGTATTACCGCCACCATTATTGCCGTTACCATTATTGCCGGGATTAGTATTACCGCCACCATTATTGCCGTTACCATTATTACCGCCACTATTATTGCCGGGATTAGTATTACCACCACCATTATTGCCGTTACCATTATTACCGCCACCATTATTGCCGTTACCATTATTGCCGGGATTAATATTACCGCCACCATTATTGCCGTTACCATTATTACCGCCACCATTATTGCCGGGATTAGTATTACCGCCACCATTATTGCCGTTACCATTATTGCCGGGATTAGTATTACCGCCACCATTATTGCCGTTTCCATTATTGCCGGGATTAGTATTGCCGCCACCATTATTGCCGTTACCATTATTGCCGGGATTAGTATTGCCGCCACCATTATTGCCGTTACCATTATTGCCGGGATTAGAATTACCGCCACCATTATTGCCGTTACCATTATTGCCGGGATTAGTATTAACGCCACCATTATTGCCGTTACCATTATTGCCGGGATTAGTATTGCCGCCACCATTATTGCCGTTACCATTATTGCCGGGATTAGTATTGTCGCCACCATTATTGCCGTTACCATTATTGCCGGGATTAGTATTACCGCCACCATTATTGCCGGGATTAGCATTACCGCCACCATTATTGCCGTTACCATTATTGCCGGGATTAGTATTACCGCCACCATTATTGCCGCCACCATTATTACCACCACCATTATTGCCGGGATTAGTATTACCGCCACCATTATTGCCGCCACCATTATTGCCGGGATTAGTATTACCGCCACCATTATTGCCGTTACCATTATTGCCGGGATTAGTATTACCGCCACCATTATTGCCGTTACCATTATTGCCGTTACCATTATTGCCGGGATTAGTATTACCGCCACCATTATTGCCGTTACCATTATTACCACCACCATTATTGCCGGGATTAGTATTACCGCCACCATTATTGCCGTTACCATTATTACCGCCACCATTATTGCCAGGATCAGTATTACCTCCACCATTGTTGCCGGGATTAGTGTTACCTCCACCGTTATTGCCGGGATTAGTATTGCCGCCACCATTATTGCCGTTACCATTATTGCCGGGATTAGTATTGCCGCCACCATTATTGCCGTTACCATTATTGCCGGGATTAGTATTACCGCCACCATTATTGCCGGGATTAGTATTACCGCCACCATTATTGCCGTTACCATTATTGCCGGGATTAGTATTACCGCCACCATTATTGCCGCCACCATTATTACCACCACCATTATTGCCGGGATTAGTATTACCGCCACCATTATTGCCGGGATTAGTATTACCGCCACCATTATTGCCGTTACCATTATTGCCGGGATTAGTATTACCGCCACCATTATTGCCGTTACCATTATTGCCGTTACCATTATTGCCGTTACCATTATTGCCGGGATTAGTATTACCGCCACCATTATTGCCGTTACCGTTATTACCGCCGCCATTATCGCCCGGATTAGTATTACCGCCACCATTATTGCCGGGATCAGTATTACCTCCACCATTATTGCCAGGATTAGTATTACCGCCACCATTATTGCCGGGATCAGTATTACCTCCACCATTATTGCCAGGATTAGTATTACCGCCACCATTATTGCCTGGATTAGTATTACCGCCACCATTATTGCCAGGATTATTATTACCGCCCTCATTGTTGCCAGGATTAGTGTTACCTCCACCATTATTGCCGGGATTAGTGTTACCACCACCATTATTGCCGGGATTAGTGTTACCACCACCATTATTGCCTGGATTAGTATTACCTCCACCATTATTGCCGGGATCAGTATTACCTCCACCATTATTGCCGGGATTAGTATTACCGCCACCATTATTGCCGGGATTAGTATTACCACCACCATTATTACCGGGATTAGTATTACCACCACCATTATTGCCGGGATTAGTATTACCACCACCATTATTGCCGGGATTAGTATTACCACCACCATTATTGCCGGGATTAGTATTACCACCACCATTATTGCCGGGATTAGTATTACCACCACCATTATTGCCGTTACCATTATTACCGCCGCCATTATTCCCGGGATTAGTGTTACCTCCTGCATTATTGCCGGGATCAGTATTACCTCCACCATTATTGCCAGGATTAGTGTTACCGCCACCATTATTGCCGGGATCAGTATTACCTTCACCATTATTGCCAGGATTAGTGTTACCGCCACCATTATTTCCGGGATCAGTATTACCTCCACCATTATTGCCGGGGTTAGTGTTACCACCACCATTATTGCCGGGATTAGAGGTACCACCACCATTATTGCCGTTACCATTATTCCCGGGATTAGTGTTACCGCCACCATTATTGCCGGGATCAGTATTACCACCACCATTATTGCCGGGGTTAGTGTTACCACCACCATTATTGCCGGGATCAGTATTACCACCACCATTATTGCCGGGGTTAGTGTTACCACCACCATTATTGCCGGGATTAGAGTTACCACCACCATTATTGCCGTTATCATTATTCCCGGGATTAGTGTTACCGCCACCATTATTGCCGGGGTTAGTGTTACCACCACCATTATTGCCGGGATTAGAGTTACCACCACCATTATTGCCGTTACCATTATTCCCGGGATTAGTGTTACCGCCACCATTATTGCCGGGATTAGAATTACCGCCACCATTATTGCCTGGATTAGTATTACCGCCACCATTATTGCCGGGATCAGTATTACCTCCACCATTATTGCCAGGATTATTATTACCGCCACCATTGTTGCCAGGATTAGTGTTACCTCCACCATTATTGCCGGGATTAGTGTTACCTCCACCATTATTGCCGGGATTAGTATTACCACCGCCATTATTGCCGTTACCATTATTCCCGGGATCAGTATTACCGCCACCATTATTACCGTTACCATTATTACCGCCACCATCATTGCCGGAATTAGTATTACCGCCACCATTATTGCCAGGATTAGTATTACCTCCACCATTGTTGCCGGAATTAGTATTACCGCCACCATTGTTGCCGGGATTAGTATTACCGCCACCATTATTGCCGGGATCAGTATTACCTCCACCATTATTGCCAGGATTAGTGTTACCGCCTTCATTATTGCCGGGATTAGTATTACCGCCACCATTATTGCCAGGATTATTGTTACCGCCACCATTATTGCCGGGATTAGTATTACCACCACCATTGTTGCCGGGATTAGCATTACCGCCTCCATTATTGCCGGGAATATTATTTTCTCCACCGTTATTGCCGGGATTATTATTACCTCCATTATTATTGCCGGGATTATTATTACCTCCATTATTATTGCCGGGAATGTTGTTGCCGCCACCATTATTGCCGGGATTATTATTACCTCCATTATTATTGCCGGGAATGTTGTTGTCTCCATTATTATTTCCGCCATTATTATTGCCGCCATTATTATTTCCACCATTATTGCTACCACCATTATTGTTGTCTCCATTATTATTACCACCATTATTGTTGCCTCCATTATTTTGGCCAACATTATAAGGTCCACCATTAGTATTGCCGCTTATATAAGGGTACGGGTAGTTGTAGTAAGTGGAATAATACGGTTTGTTATCCGGGTAAGTATTAGATAAAGATCCTCCGTTGACGCTGGAGCCGTTGTTGAACTGCGTAAAGGCCTGCATACCACTGACAGTACACTGGGGAAAGTTGACAGAGTTGTCTCCAGCGACAGACTGGGGTGCTGCACCTTGGGGTATGTCCCGTGTCTTGCCGATGCCAGGGTAGCCTTTACCTTTAATGGTGCACCTCGCGAACGAGTCCGACTTGAGGTAGTCTTCTACCAGTTGATGATCTTGACCGGCGATCCTTCGCAGTTCTGCCATCAGTGTCTTCGCCTCTCCTTCCCCTGTTCCCAAGAAAGAACAGAGTTATGTTAAATATTACATGAGTACATTACACACTGCCTACTGAATATAAGAGACAGATCTCTGTCCGATGGCCGGTTATGTCTACCTCACTTTCTACTATCATTATCTTTGTCAATCGTTAATTTTGTACAAGTTGCTGCACTAAATTCTAAAATTTTCCCATCTAATTTTTAATCCTTAATTTGTCTACTACAACTCCTTATTTCTGATCGAATGCCTCCAGTAGATCGTCCACCCTACATTCTGGTCTGCAAAACAGTTACTATTTCTGGATTTTCATACTAGAAACTTCGTCAATCTCTACTGCCTCTTGAGGCAACTGAATTTTTGTTTATTACAAATGATTCGAGTTGGGGAAGTGCACTCCCAGTGATTCGGCCCTTCGACCTACTTACCATTGGCGGTGAAGGGAAGCAGCGCTACTAAGAACAGGTAGACAGGTTCCATGAGTGGGCTGGTATCGCCGTAGCTCTCTTTAGTCTGTAACAGGTTGGCAAATATAAGCAAAACTGTTAATAATGATAATCTTTATTTATTAATGAAAAAACATTGTAATGAAGTTTTACAGGAATACGTAATGAAAATTTACAGGCTAATTCCACAGAAAGCCTTTATTAAATAAATTTAATACAAATTTAATGGTTCTCACAGACAGTTGTCTATTGGAAATACAATGCTGAGAATAAAGATATTATTATTAAATACCATATTATTAATAAATACCAATGTTAATATTTACGCGTGTCCGGTTACAACTAAGCGTTATATTACTTTACCTGAAATTGATTACGTGCGATGTCCGTTCAAACAATCAAATGTTTCTTTTCTCCCCCCCCCCCCCCCCCCCCCCCCTCTCTCCTCCTTATATATATTATAATTTATATAATATTATATATATATATATATATAATATATAATACAATGTATGTTTGATTCTCCCCACGACCTCCTCTCCTTATCAGCATTTTGAGATGCCGTATGTCTTATGTTTCAACGGTACTTATGAGGACGCCTACCTGTGACGATCCTTCAAATGCCCATCAAGTCTTGTGAACATTCAAACATTCTGCCAAGTAACTGGACGAAGCTTTCTCGCATGTAAACCTTCACTTTATTATTGTTTTCTGTATTTTGTTGACCTCTTAACTTTTTCGCTATTAGAATCGATCTGAAACGCAAAAGAAACTTTGAACATCAAGACAAAAAGCTCTTTTTGATTCATAGAAAGGACCCTTTTATTTTCAAATTCGGTGAACAAAAAACTGCTTCCTCGCATTTAACAACAGTAAACAATTTTTGTCTTGAATTCCAAAATTTCTTTCACATCTTTGCGTGTCAGTTCAGAAGAAACTATCTGTTCCATGTCTCTCTGCTTTTTCCTAATTCCTTAAAATTTAGCAAAAACGTTTTAGAGAGGTGGTAAACCTATAACGATTTTTTGGGCACATTTTATCCCAAAACCAATGAGAAAAAGTTTTCTCTCAATGAAATTCAGATAATGGTAATTATCAGCTGAAACATTGTTAAGGGAATTGGGATGATATGAAGTTAGTCTAAAGCGTAGGTTATTATCATTTTTCGGCTATATCTCAAAAACTATTCATTCTTATAAAAAATGATTATACAAAAAGTTGAAGATGATAAAATGTTCTAGAAAAATGACCCCCCCCCCCCCCCCCCCCCTCCCCCATGCATTTTTTGACTAAACCTTGTAGTTTCGTCAATACTGGCAAGAG